>JAQHUG010000138.1:2069572-2122651 GCA_028555095.1 Dicrostonyx torquatus
CACCAGTCTTCAGGGGCCAGTGGTACCCTGTGCTATAACCTCACATCAAACTGCACCAGTCTTCAGGGGCCAGTGGTACCCTGTGCTATAACCTCTGTTACAACAGCATCAAAATTTCTAAGACCGTAAGACAAACAAATAAAAACATTTCCTGGAACTTTTGACAATCTATAGTTAAAAAAAAATACTAAGTTGAAACATGACTAATCCTTTCTGTCTGTTTTGTTTTTCGACACAGGATTTCTTCATGTAGCCATAGCTGTCTTTGAACTCACTCTGTTGACCAGGCTGGCCTTGAACTCACAGAGATCCTACCACTGCCTCCCTAGTGCTGGGATACAAAGCACATACCACCACTGTCTGGCTCAAGACAAGTCCTTTTATTGAATATTTTTTCTTATAAAACTTTAAAATCTGAATAATACTAATACAAACTAACTTATATGGAAAGAGTTCAACTAACATGCATTTAGGAAATATCTTTCCATCACACAGTGAAACCCTGTCTGTTGTCAAAAACAAACATGAAACATCCTTCCCAGCAAAAGAACAAGTTATGAGACATAAGCCACAGGCACCCAGTCACTGTGGTAATGACTTTGAAAACGGCCATCAAAGAGGTGAGATCCTCAGGCTTGGTGAAACTATGTCTGTGGAAATATAATGCAGATCTGTTTTAATTAAAATAAGATGAGCTGAGATTTTTTAAGGTTGTTTAACTTCCTCATTTTATTCTGTCTCCTTTACAAAACCGAAGTATACTTCCCCTTCTGGTTCCCTCACTTCATAGTTCTCTGTGCAGTCACCAAGAGAAGCTTCGCTGCACATAGGTGTGTTATTTCCTACACATAGGAACACACAGGGGAGAACAAAAACAAGCACAGGTCACATGTTCAGTGGAATAGAGCAGAGAAGAAATAACTCATCATGGGTGAAATATGTCCACGGGGCAGATAGGCTGTTTGGACAGTTTGCTTTAGGCTGAAAAACTGGGTCAAATCTCTGATTATATTCTCCCATCAGATGAGCAGAAAGTGCACTAGTACCACACTGCAGATGCTTTGGTTGCTCAGTGTTCAAAGAAGAATCTTATTAAATCCATTTGCCATGTGTTTTCATTCATGCAAAACCTCAATCTTCTACAAACACATGCAGTACACATATGTCAGCCTATGGACCTCGATGCCACTCGGCCCTTAGTCTGCGTTAATTGAGAGTTGACTGGTTTCTCGAACATCTGTCAGGACCACCCAAGCAATTCCTAGTTCTAATGAGCAATTTGCAATCAGTCAATATCTGACCAGAGAAGCTGTGAACAGATTTTGCTTTTGCTTTCCTGACAGCTGTTCCAAATGCCTGCTTTGTTAATAATATTTATTTTACAGTAAGGTGCAATCATGCACAAAGATGCAGCTTTTGAAAAGTACAATGAAGGTATCCAATCAAAAGAGGTTGTTATTGACTGTTACACAATGGCTACAGTGGGTGGATAATGAAGTCATAAAAATAGGAAGTGTGGCCTGGTGTGGCCACAAGCAGAAACAAAAGACTTGGTGGGGGCTGAGCTTACAGGATGTGGTTGTCATTTCCCTACGAAACTTACCTTTAAGAATCCTCTAATTATAGTGACAAACCAGCTAGAAACCCCAGAGTAACTGACTTTATTTATTGCAATGAAATAATTCTTTCTATTCAAGATATACTTAATAAGTTCTGAGGGGGGACCTTCAAGGAATAAGTATTGTAAGGCATATTTTCACAAGACCATAAAACTTGAGAAGAATGAAGAAGTATTTTATTTAGAGTTTACCTACTGAAAGAAACACCACAGAAGGAAGAAGACGTGTGCGATTAGAATGGACTTTTGTCTTTCCAACAGCGGTATTGTGCTAAGATCCGCATGCAGACTAGCCCTACTTCCATCACATCCCCACTTCTACCCGAGACTTCCATCCTTAAACTGTGCTTCCTGAGAGCTTACCCCATCTCCACTGGCTTGTCTGCTGACCCATGTGAGACACTGGAGTTGAGCTGCTAGGCTTTCCTTGGCAATCCCTTTATCACCACCCCTATCGCCCCTCTGGCTGTTATGACCCCTGGGTGGCAACTTCGTCCTTGAGGGAACCCTCAAGGAAGGACTTCCTTCCTTTCATTTTTCTTAATTTTTTTTTGCCATTTTAAACAAAATGAAATTTTATTACATAATTTACCTCTTCTAACCTTGGCTGTGTTCCTTCACCTTTGGAACCTCTCCAAGTTGTGGCCTCCTTTTATTTAAGTATTGTGCAAATGCATGTACACACACATGTATAAATACATACAACCTTCTGAGTGCATTCAGTGTTGCTTGTGTGTAAAAGATTTCAGAGATGACCTCTTGGTACTGGATAACTATGTAGTGGGCTCGTTCTTAGAGAAGATGATTACTTTTCCCTCCTTCCCACAGTCTTTGGTTCCTGCAGTTCCTTGTTAAGTGGCTAGTGGTGGGGCTCATGCGATTTTCTTCTAAGTTGGCACGCCTATTGACATTTCCCTGTTTGGATCTTACTTAGGCAGTCACATTGGTAAGTGTCATGGGTGAAGTTTCTCTGTCATTTCTAGGAGACACAATCTTGCAGTAGATTTCTGTTCCTTTGATTCTTACTCTGCTATGTGCCTTGAGCCTTAGATGCGGAGGTTATGTTGCAGATGCGTCAGCTGCATGGACACTCCACGGTCACCCATTCTTGGGGTTTTAAACAGCTATGGCTTTGCTAAGAGCTACTTTTCCCCCCACCCAGAGCATGAGCATGATTTTGACCATCCCTGTCTTCAAATTAGACTCATAGATAGTGATTTCTTACTGTGTCTATTGAATGGTCACTCTAGGCAAGTCAAAGCCATTACTAGGTCTGGGTTTGAAAATCTCAACACACTCAGTAGTCAGAACATTCCCTCAACTGTATCAGCTGTCAACAGACAGATAAACTCACTTAGTTAGCTTTGACTTGAGTTTTTTGTTGTGAAATAATGGTATTAGGCATTGTGTAGGAGTCATGCATTATTTTAGGTCATTCGGTTGTATCTGTGAACAGAAAGAAGCTCCCTATCAGCGAATCTTACATTGGATGGGAGACAGTCAGTAAAACAAATAACAAGAGAGTATCAAGTAATATCATAGAATATGGTTATGATTATTAAGATGGGAAAATAGAGTACAACAAATGAGACCAGAGGTTATAAAGGGGTGGATTGTCACATAAGGGTACTAAGTAGTGGAGGGGTCAGGATGTGATTTTTTTTTTTTGAAAAGTGGGATTTTTCATTAGACATTTCCTTGTATCTTGCCTCAGTCTTTGATTTAAACATCTCATCTCATGGGTATGGGTATTATGTTAGAAAAGGTGAAGAGAAGGAAGGAAATAGAGACAGGATTCAACTAAGAAAGAGCCTCTTGCTCTGAGGCATCTGTGCTCTACTCATTTGTAAACTAACATTTAAAAGCCACTGGGACAGTGTTCAGAGATGCGACCCTAAGAAGGCAGCTTCAGATAAGGCGGTGAGATGGGTTCTTAGGTCTTAGCCAGGGCTCTTCCAAGAGGAAATACGAAGATTTCACTGCCACATGGAGACACAGTACAAGAGTGGCCCTCTGCGAGCCAGGATATAATAACCCCACTCCATTCCTGCCTCAGTCTCGCCCCCTCAGGACTGTTAGAAATGAATCTATGTTGCTAAATCTTTCAGCCCTATTATTGCTTGTTAAGGTCGAAGGAGTAGTCTTAGACTCACTACATTACCAAGTGTTAAAACACTACCTAGTTCTTGACACCCGATAGAGCCACTGTTAAACTATCCTACTTGATCACCCAACTGTTTCTCTTGCATCCTGAAGGCTCATGTGAGAAACTCAACTAACCTGCTGTGGTTAAAAACATTCAGTGGTTTTTGTTTGTTTGTTTGTTTTGTTTCTGAAGCCCATTCCCTATGGAGATATACCTTGCTCAGCCTAGATGGGGAGGGAGCAGGGTAGGGCCTTGGTCTTGCCTCAAAGTGATTAATCTCACATAATCTTCTAAATTATCCTTGTTAAAAATAAGATGTGTAGATTTACCTATATTATGTAGAGCTACTTCCACACTCACCTCCTAGTTTGTCTCCCAGTCACCTCTCTCATTTCCATGAGCGGTTAGTCACAGCAACCTGACCATAGTCACCTATGATCCAGCAGATCATCCCATGACTGACAATAAAGCTCCTCCATTAAGAACGAATGGTCTAAACTGGTAAAATATGGAAATATTGCATACATGACCTAATTCACCATCATCATCAATGGCCCCCATGGAGAAAATTATTACAAAGGTTTAGTGGGTGACATGTAGTAGCTACTACTGGCTAGCACCTCTTCCCCCGTCTCTCTACATAACCACTCTCTCTCAAACACATTCTTCTTGCTTCACCTTGCTTTATAAAGAACAATATGCACTTTACTGAGAAAGTATATTAAATATGAACGCAGAGTTTCTATCATTTTCATGCAGCCTTTTCATACGAGCTCACAGCAATTTAATCTGAGTAACTTTCTAGCATTTATCATCAAGGTGGCCCTTTCTGTGCCCATCGCCCTCCTTCACCCTTGCACAGGGATATCCACCTCCTGGGCTTTATGTTTAACCTTGGATGTACTTCATACAGCCTTTTATTCAATACTGGACACAGTTTTAAAGTTCGGCCTCTCCTTTGCCTACCATTTCTTTCCTTGACAGCTCTGTCCATTTGATGAGGAATTCAGATGAACGGATTTTCATTTACCTTCATTTGTTAGTCTATCTCATAGAACAGATCCATATATTTATAAATCTTCCTAAGCAGTGGAGTTGTGTTTATGGCTACCACCATGCTATGTCCTGACTTTATACATACACACTTTCTCCCTTCTAGATAGTCAAGCTTGAGTATAAAATAAGGATTGTATTATTATTACCTATGACATCATTAGGATGCCACCCAATGCTACAGACAACCGGTTCCCTTTGCATAAAATAATTTAAATTAATTCTTGCTGATAGAAGAACATCCTGGTTGCAGAAGTGAGTCAGGAAACAGTATTTGTAAAATGGCACTGGTCCTCCATTTTATTCCATCAATACTCTGAAGACACTCTCCCAGGCAAACAGTCTAGCCACTAACAGAATTCTCAGCATTTTTCTGTATCAGCCACACGAGCCTTCCCCAGCTCCTCCATAGATATGTCCCTCTTCCACTGTTTCTGCGACATTGTCCTTCTGTGTATGTCAGAAAGGGCTCTGGCAACTTTTTCTTTTCAGTTGCAAACGCGGTTCCAATGTGAATCACGGGATTATCTGCTGACATTTCTTTTTTATTCACAGTGGAAAAAACCCAGTTGTGAGTTAAGTTTAAAAAAATTGCTTGGGAAATAAAATGCTTGCCTGTGTGATGCCAGTGAGCCATTGTGAGGAAACCAAGCTGCCGTTTAGTGCAAGGCTTGAAGAAGTCTAAAAGGGCCTTCAACTTAAATCACCAAATCACCAGACAATCAGAGAGGAAGCAATGGAAGCAAGCGCTTGAGATGATGCAGCAACATCACCCCGTTCGCTGCCTCTGGCACAGGTCTGTAAGTTTCTTGAACATGTGCCCTTAGGTTTTGTTTATTGTTGGTTTGTTTTCCAATTCAGATAGAAGAGACATATTTCCTTCCTGTTGCTTTCTGATATGGATCTGACTTCCTGGATGGAATGTAGGAAAGGTCATCTTGGAGCAGGAAAAAGTGATCACATTCAATGTATATTTACTTTGAGAAATACTCAAGAGTCATCTGCTCCTGTGGGACCCAGGCCTACCAACTACTCTCTATAACCTTTAAAACAGTTATATCATCCTAGTACATTCAAAATGCCTTATTTTCTTTCCTTTGTGTGAGGCTAAATACATATGAATGGGAGCAGCCCCACCAAGCTGATTTGCTGGTTTACTTTCTTTGAGAAAATGAACTCAGCGTATGTAAATCAATATACTTTTGGTGTGGGAAGTTCTTCTGTATATGTATTGCTTTTATTGGTTAATAAGGAAGCTGCTTTCAGCCAATGGCTTAATAGAATGTAGCCAGACTGAAAAAGGAACATATAGAGAGAGTAGGCAGAGTCAGGAGCCGCCACGGAGCCGCCAGAGGAGAAAGAGGTAAGCTGTTAGCTGGAACCTTGCTGGTAGGCCCATGAGCCTCATGGCGAAATATAATATAATAGAAATGGGCTAAATTAAGATATAAGAGCAGCAAGAAAAATGCATAATTTAATAGATCAAGCAGTGTTGTAAATAACATCATTTCTATGTGATTAGTTTTGGGTCTGAGTGGCCGGGTAACAAACTAATAGTCTCCGCCTATACATTTTCTCTTGGGAATTCCAGTTTCTTTGTGACTCAGAAGTGTTGGGAAATATAAACATTGCTTCACACTGCATACCTTATTATACCAATTAATTTGTTCTCCTTCAAGTCCAGCAGACTCACAGGAAATTAAATGAACTTATTCTAATGAATATTAACTAATACTAGTTAAACTGAAAACATTCATCTCTAATTCACTTGATTTCCTGCTGATAGAACTCATCAAAGTACTTAGATCTGATTTACTTCAACTTCAGAGTTT
The DNA here is from genome assembly GCA_028555095.1 of Dicrostonyx torquatus. Taxonomy (NCBI): domain Eukaryota; kingdom Metazoa; phylum Chordata; class Mammalia; order Rodentia; family Cricetidae; genus Dicrostonyx; species Dicrostonyx torquatus. The sequence continues at coordinate 2,076,222 of JAQHUG010000138.1, forward strand.
TAACATATTAATTTCAATATGTCATGATCACTGACAATCAAAATATCAAGCCCACACTAATAGTCACAGTAGCTATAGTAATGTCATCTTTCTGTTAAAATAAAAGACCGTAAGTTTATAAAACTGCACCTCTCTCAAAACTTCATCTTCTTTTAGTTGAGTTAGGTGTGTTTAGGGATTCTGATAATGCTAAGTTAAGTTTCAAATTTGAACTTCTTTCAAGTGGGTAAGTGTGGGAAGAGAAAGGAAAGCTATCTATGTGGTTTATTATAGACAAACATGTTGAGTGATGAGAAACCATCTTTCTATAGAGAAACCACATTTTGGATAAATTTCTCAGGAAATGGGAAACTGTCTTCCTACAGACATCCCCACATTATAGATAAAATCTTAGGTGATAAGAAGCAGTCAATAATCAGCATTGAACACTCTCTGCTTTGCTATAGTCTTTCATTTCTTTCTCTTTATAAGAAATTGTTTTATTTTGTCAAAAGTGCCCTAAAGTTCAGAAATTCTGAGCATGAACAATGACCATGAAGCAGCCAAGCTGGCCTCTCACTTCTTCCAATCCTGGGCAGCTCAAGTTCCTCCAGGAAGATGCCTCGTGACTATTACTCAGGTTGCTTTGCATCATGCCTCTCAATACTCAGATTTTTCTGAATCGTTACATTCGAAGCCTAATGCATATGAAGTCTTTGGCCTCTTTCCTAGTAAAGCTGGACACTCTGGTAGGATGGATGAGTGTGCTTTCCAGATGCATTTGGATAGCTTGGAGCAGCTGTTATCTCCTGCTGACCAGCAGGGCCTGGCTCCAACTTTCCCAACAGGAAGCAAGCCTGGGAGAGTTGAATGTCACATGAGTTAGCAAAGGTTTTCTTGAACTTGCATTGTGTTTAATTGTATCTAATGCAGCTCATTATGTGGTTAAGTCTGTGGGCTTCTTGAAGAAAAAGAACAAGTAGAAAAATTTCTGGCATTTGAACAAAACCAGAAATCTCTGTTCATCTGAAATCTCAAATTAGAATTGAGTCATAGGATTGCCTAATTGCTCATGCTGGAGTCAGCTGGGCTGGTTTGGCGCCTTAAAATACAATATACATGTTCTTAATTCATTTCACTGTCTCACTAGATAAAAATAGGGGAAAATATTTGCTTAAAGCAAGATTGGGTAAGAATTACAATATTTAGTGTTAAGTCTTAAAACTCTGTAAGGAGTCTTTCTAAATATTTGAAAGTTGACTGTTGAAACCCTATAGTGTTTCTTATATAAAAGCTCTGGTGAATCAGTGCAAAACACACCTTTGGGTGCCAAATGCCTTCTACCCACGGGGGGAGCCCAGATTCCTTTCTCCTGTATCCATCATTTTACAGCCAGCAAATTATCAGTGTAATAAAAAGGATGGCTCACCGCTGTGAGTGTTCATTCTTGTTGGACATGGCTGTTGAACTTTTGAAAAGATGTAAAGTTTAAAATTTTGACTTTATTTCTGGTGCACACAGTCCTGTATCCATTACAGTAAGGAAGAGTGAAGGGGACCCCTGCCTGTGGGCTGGCATCCAGAACATTTCAATCGCTGTTTCACCTGTGAGAACCTGGGTTTGTCACTCTACCTCCGGACTGTCATGTTGGCTCTGAAACACATATGAACAAAACCCATGTCAGGAACTCTAGGATGAGGGCCCTGCACTTTCAGGTGAAGAAGTCATAAGGCTCCAAGCTCCTGAGCTCACAATGCAGTGGTATCGGCATTTGAATGAAACAATTGAAATTTCGATGGGTGGAAACTTCCTTGGCACAGTGTTGGCTCGTGTTCTTACTGGTTTCCGCTTAGCAGCCCATTTTCAAAACTGTGGTTCACTTGTGTGGGGCTCTGGGAAAGTGTGCCGAATGGTTGGGTGGAAAATCCTTCCCACTACCGTCCAGTTTCAGGTATATCATTTGAATTTTTTATTTTCATTGAGAACAGCCAAGGATAAAAAGAAAAGGTTCATGATGCTAGGGCTTCGTTGCTGTTTTAAACACAGAATAGACAGTCATGGGTACTGGTTACACCATCAGAGTCACTGTGTTAGAGGACACTGACTAGACGTGTCGTCACCGTGTTTTGTTGTTTCAGGACCACCACACATGCACATCCTGCTTTAGCCCAGAAAGTATCTTTCTTCTTCCTTCTTTTCTCCTCCTCCTATTCTTTTTCTTTTCCTCTTCCTCTCTTTTTTCTTTCTTCTTTTTCTGTTTCTCTTCTTCTCCTGCTTCTCTTTCTTCTTGATTCTCTCTTTATACTACTAGGGGATTTGAATCCAGAGCCTTTGAATAAGCCAACTGAATTACCATGGGCTACATCCCCTCCTCTGTATTTTTTGTTATGAGACAATAACTTACTATGTTGCCCAGGTTACTCTTAAATTTGCTCTAAATCCCAGGAAGGGCTTGGAGCTGAGATTCTCCTACCTTATCCTCCTAACTAACTAGGATTATAGGCCTGCCCCACCAAGCCAGACTCTTGTTCTCATGAAAGAAAGAACTTGAGAAAAACTCCAAATTAAAAGAGGCAAAGTTCCAAAACTTCAGATCAAAATAGGCTAGGAAGTCAAGTTCTGTAGAAGCTATAAACCTGCTCTTCACTACCTGTTTCTACTTCTTTGTATAAGAGTCCAGATGAACAATGTTGGGAGTTTGATGTATGCATGCCTAAGGCAGAAATTAATAGACTATAGGCCAGAGCGAGTAGGACCAGGGATATTGTCTTAACAGAGGTACAACGTGAGTTTCAGGAGGAATGTCTTCCATTGCAGTGGTTGCCATGGACTGACCCCACATTGACACTACCGTGCCAAGGACTCCCTGGAAATGAATGCCCAGTCTGGAGACCAGGAAGGATAGGAACTATCTGAGAATGACTAACATTGTGAGACTCATTTAGATTGTCAGTGGGGGGAAGAATTTGAAATCCAGATCAACATGAACTGTATATGAACAGTTACACGTGCCTTTGCCCTGAGTGTCGGGGGAGGGAAGAATGGGACTCTGGCGGTTTGAAAGAAAATGGCTCCAAAGGGAGTGGAACTACTAGGAGGTGAGGTTTTGCACGAGTAGGTGTGGTCTTGTTGAAGGAAGTGTGTCACTGTTGAGGTGGGCTTTGATGTCTCATATATGCTCAAGCCGTGCCCAGTGAGACAGACCACTTCCTGTTGCCTTCTGATCAAGGTGTAGTCAGCACCATGTCTGCCTGCACATAGCCATGCTCCTTGCCAAGAACCTCTGAAACTGTAAGCAAGCTACCCCAATTAAGTGCTTTCCTTTATAAGAGCTGTTGTGGTCACGGTGTCTTTACAACAATATAAACCTTAACTAAGACAGGACCCATTCTAGCTCTTTTAAGCTCTGACCAGGGATACTAGGAGTACGGACAAGCCCAGGCTTCCTGGCATGAGGTGTCCTATTCCAGGTGTTCCCGATTTGATGTTTCTATCTTTCATTTCATTTCTTTTTACATTATATTATATTCCAGAAGTCCACTTCCATGCAAGTATATAATGTATGTGTCGAGCATATTCTACCTCTCTCACACCCTGCACCTCCCCTTCCTGTGCCTTCCCCTATTACTCTCTCACATTTGCTCCTCCCCTTCCTGTCCCTTCCCCTATTAGCCTCTCATACTTGCTCCTCCCCTTCCTGTCCCTCCTTCTATTAGTCTCTCATACCCTGCCCTTCCTCTTCCTGTCCCTTCCCCTAGTAGTCTCTCATAACCTGCTACTCCCCTTTCTGTCTCTTCCCCTATTAATCTGTCATACTTGCTCCTCCCCTTCCTGTCCCTTCCCCTATTATTATTCTGTGTTCATAGAAACAGTTTCTCTTTGACTTTGATTTTGTACATCTGTATAATGATCTAGGACCCACAAACAAAGAACATGTGACATTTGTCATTCCAAGACTGAGTTAATTGGTTTAATGTGATCTTTACAATTATACCTATAAATCTGGATATATCATCAAACAATCCTTTATGGCTATCATAACTTGCATTCTCAATATAATCCATATTATCTTTGCACTTTCTCCTGTTGACGGACACCCAGGTTGGCTCTATAACTTCACTATTGTGGAAAGCAAGAGCTGCAATGTATATTTTAAAGTCATTTTTAAAAGTGGTCAACATCAAAATGAATTTGGTCTCTGAATATAGAATGCCTGCTGACAGTATTGTACTTTCATGGATTTTTAAAGCATATATAAGCCTTTTATAATAATTTAATAAAACATATCTCATTATACCAAACATTAATACAAAATACCAACATAGCATTGGTTCCTGCCTATTTTTTGGTATTGGTTATTAAGTGCATGGCAGACTATGTGTGTTTGTATTTTATATAGGCTCACTGTTGAAAGAAGCAAAACCATCAAGTAAGGAGATTTTCAACTGAAATGCTATCAGAGGGTTTCTAACAGTTCTTGGTTTAAAATCTGCGTCCCCAACAACTACAGCGGCAGCAGGAATGAATGTATCCTGAGTGGCCTGGCAGGTCCACGGCTCTCTGAAAATGCGTCCTGAATGTGAAATAGGCTCATTATGCCTATTGTTCCCTGGATGTCACTCTAAGGGACAGCTTGAAGTTCGGGCTGTGAGCCTAACGAGGTTGGGTACAAACTTGAAGCCCTTCCACCCTCAGGATGTGCATACAAGATGTGGATTCTCTGCCCAGGTCAGGACTCCCAGAAGAATCTTTCTATAGAAACATGCTAACAGATAAATAGGAAAGTCATTAAGCTCTTAGAGAGAGCATAAATAGAGAAGACCATGCAGAAGAAAAGTCATGAACCCTTGTGCCTGTCACTAACGACCTTTGCTTAACCAAAGCACCTTGATTCTTTGGCTCTATGGGCTGTTGGGAGCAAGCTGCATGGTAAAGAAATTCAACAATGGGTCCCTGTCACTGCTTCCCCATAGGGGTTCTAGGTACAGAGGATTCTTCCCACTCCTGCCCCAGCCACTCCCATTCTCCCATCCGGCCACTCTCCCTGCCCCACTGGTACTTACTTATGTCTTTGATTGGCACTGGGACAGGAAATTTGGAGATCCTTTTCTTAGCATGCTAGTATAGTGTTCTAAACCACTACTGCTTCTGACAAAAGGGAAACCATGTCGGGAACAAGATCTAGTTGTTCTACTAACAGTCTGGTCCCTCTGCACTACACTGATCCCCGAACACTTCTCCTCAACTCCTTTTTATTTTTAGGTATTTTTATCAATTCTTTAAGAATTCCATAGAGAGTCACATTCACCTCCCCTTCTCCAACTCTTCCTAGATCCACCTCCATTTCCCCGACCATCCCTTGAGCATGGCCAACACCAGTGGTCACACCCTAGATGAAAGCTAACTTTTCCTCTCCCATCAGTAATCAACTGCCAATCACTTCTCAGCTAGGGGTAGGACTTACTGAGACTGCCTGACTCCTTTATGTTGAAATACCGGTCTGAACTGGATTTTCACAGGTCTTATGCATGTAGCTACAACTATTGTGAGCTCAAATATGCAAACGCCCCATTGTGTTCAGAACACACTGTTCCCTTACAGTCATCCCCTGCCTCTGGTTCTTATACTCTTACGGATTCCTCTTCTGTAATGAGTTGTGAAGGTTGCATGGAGAGCATAATAATACAGATGTCTGATTTGGGGCTGAACACTCCACAGGCTCTTATTCTCTACTCATTGAGCAGCTGTGGGTCTCATTGTTAGTTTCTGCCTACCCACAAGTAGAGATGAGAGATGTCTGAATCTATTGGTATGGTCATAAAATAGTAGGAGTTGGTTTAGACCTGTGTTCATTTAGCAGAATAATAGTATTAGGTTCTCCCCATAGCCTACGGCCTAGTATGGTACAGGTTCTTGGCCCCAGTAATAGTGCTAGGTTTGGGTTCCTCTTGTGGAACGAACCTTACACTGGATAATCAGAAGGTGGTTGGTTACTCTCATAACAACAGTGCTACTATTGAAATGGTAGGCATATCTTACCAGACCAGTTGTTACTGAGGTTCTCTGCTCTACTTCCCAGGGCTCTCGTCTAATAGCATGATAACAGCTGCTAGAGCAATGAAAACTAGCCAATAGGGACGAAGCTTCAAGGATGGAACAAGCTCAATTTGTTCTTATTTATGACTGAAGTATGTGGTGTCTTCAACAATGGGTCTTACCATCAAGTTCTAGAAAGTAACCAAGAGCAATAGCAATGGCAATTGCATGTAATGCTTGGGTCTCTAGGACCCCACTGCAACCACTGCAAAAGACGTAGCTCCATTGCTGGTACAGGAGTTTTTATTTGCTAGCCTGTGTGTCTAGTAGGGACATGGTCCTCCAATTCTAGTATGACTCCACTTAAATTCTGACCTAGGGTATATGCTGTGCATCCAAAAAGAGAATCTGCAAGAGTCAAAGGGGAACCAGATACTGCTGGACAGCCATGACAACAATGCGTGCTCTTTTGATCTCTCCCTGTCTTCACTTCCAGTCTCTCTCCAGTTCCTCAGGTCTTGTGAGCCCAGTCCCAAAGTCCACATCCCAAGACACCATTGAGTTGCAGATATTAACACAATTCTTGGGAGGCTGCTGAACAGTTGGAGGCAAATTCCAGCGAAAAGATCAGAATTGCCCCATTTAGAGAAGTTTTGCAAAATTATCTCACAGAATTCTTGGAACACGAACAGCAGCAGCAAGGCAAAATGTCAGCATTAATTTGATGTGGCTTTTTGTTAAATGCAGAATGGTTCATTAAAGCCTTAAACAGGTGGCAGGTTTGGCAGCACAGTGTGTGCGCTATGGACAGATTTATTATGCTTCTCATTTTAAAATATTTATGCAGAAACAGACTCAGTGAGATAAATTATCTTGTTCACAAGAGCATTCTGCTCAAGGCTGCTATGATAACTGCCATATCAATCAAATTATGCAATGAAACCTTACCATCAATTTTATAATCATCATCAATTATTTGTAGTTCAGGAAAACTCTTTTCATAACTTCTCCATTTTAATTTTAGTGTCTTTCAGGTATTTTTTTTACGCACTTATAGAAACAGTGCCACAAAATAGAAGCGTCTGCAGAATGCTGCAATGGTTATGGAGGGTTAGGGTAGGAATCAGATAAGCGTTTCAAAGCAAGCAACATGGATAGCATTGGCTCTGAACATCCTGCGCAATGACTTCCAGTGGATAAGAGTGTGTCAGTATCCAAGGGTGTTTGAAAATGGAAAGAGCTCTGCTCTGTCGAATGAGGTGAACTATCATCCGACTAGAGATCAACAAAACGACAAAGGAAACCAAGTCACCATCGAATCCTCCTGCTGTTTCCCTGAACCCACAGGGTCAAGTCGTCATTTTTCCAAAAGCTGGAACTTTCCAGAAGCTGGAACTTTCCACTGGTGGGGGTTTGTCTCAGAAACTTTAAAGGGGCCTAGAAATCTTTGTTTGTTTGTTTATTAAATCCTTCTCAGTTTTAATTGCTTGGAAAGCAATGCGCTATACATTTTCCCCCACTTCCCTTCTACCCTTCCCTCTCCCCTCCCACCCTCACCCCTGCCCTCCATGCTCCCAATTTACTCAGAGGTTTTGTCTTTTTTTCCCCTTTCTAGGTGGATCCATGTATGCCTCTTTTGGGGTCCTCTTTGTTACTTAGGTTCTCTGGGATTATGGCCTGGACTGGAGAGATAGCTTGGTGGTCAAAGCACTGGTTGTCCCTGCAGAGGACCCAGGTTCAACCCCAGCACCTACAAGATAGCTTACAACTGTTTATAACTTCAGTTCCAGTGGATCCAACATCCTTTTTGGGTGGTGTTGGCTCATGCCTTTAATTTCAGCACTTGGGAGTCAGAGGCAGGTGAATCTCTGTGAGTTCGAGGCAAGTCTGGTCTACATAGTGAGTTTTAGGACAGCAGGACTGTTTCACAGAGAAACCTTGTCTCCAAAAAAAAAAAAGGATTACTGTAAATTTTTTACTATAAGGGCATGGACATGGTTACCCACAATCCATCTTTGCAGAGAACTTGCTAGGACCTGGGGAGTTTCACATGCAATCTACCACACACTTTCTGGTAATTTTGACCTGATATTGCCACTTCCCTAAGTGTGGAGTATGTGCTGAGCCTTTGCACTCTCCTAAAGAAAACATACAGAGAGTTCTAGCACGGGCAGGGGGCTGCCTCTCGCTTCTTGTTTGGACTTCTGCCTGACTTCCATTAGGGGAATGCTGGTTATCTTCACTGTGGCATCAGCTAAGTGTCTCAGGGATGGACACGTGAATCTTACTCTGTCCAGCTGGCTCTCACAGAGCTACTCAATCTTCCTGATACACCCAGTCCTTTTCATTGCAAAGAAAGCTTCCTTTTTGGCTATTCCAGGCTACTTTTTCTCTCTTGTTAGCAACTATATCAATTCTCCAAATTTTTGCTCAGGAAAAAGTTCCCTGAAGATTTCACTCTGATTACAAACTGTTTCAACCCCGTTAACGTGATACCTGTAAACAGATGTCTAAATATACAGTTCTTTGTGGCTATTTTTATTTTCATGTCCACAAGGAACTCTCGGATAAGCAGTAACAAAAACTCCATCCTGGGAGCCTACAGCTAAAGTCAAGGTGATTCTAAGAGTCATGGAATGTAAAGCTTAATGATAATCTCAGGAGTCCACTACTTGGCGTGTAGTGTTTTGACCTGTTTTGATACAATAGTGAGATGCTACTAGTTCACTGAATTTCACTGGTGGTCATCTATCAGAAGAGTAAATTAGACCTGGAGTTTGAATGACTGAGATGGTTCTAAGTGTGCTTGTTTCTCCAGTTGTGAGCTCTGTAATTATGAGTCACCCATGGTCTTAGCAATGTGTGGGTTTCTGTATCAGTGGAGTTACTACTGAGGTAGAAATTGTAGAGGAATCAGTTCTGAGATGATATATGTCTTGGGCTGTTTTTCTGTTGCTATAATGGACTAGATAACTTATAAGAGAAGAGGTTCCACTTAGTTTACAATTCCAGAGATCCAAGACCACAGTGCCAGCATCTATCCAATATTGGATAGGAACTCCAGTGAATGAGCTTACATGGACTAACCACATAGGAGGGAGGGTGAAGAACTATGTCAGCCTGTGTTAGAGCAAGCCAGTCTCCCAGGAACTAATCCATCTCTGAGAGACCTAACCCACCTCAAGATTGAGGTAATAATCCCTTTGATTTTTAGGACTCTGTGACTTAATAGTATCTTAAAAATGTCAATAGCTTTCAACACTGGTCCACAGGGAACAAAACCTGGCATGAATTTCAAATCATATTCAAACCACAGCAAATGCATATGCATGCATCTACAGAAAAACAAGAGTGACTTAAGATCCTTGCTGCATGGCCTGGAGTGGTGGCTCATTGCATAAAAGAGTCTGCCATGTCTGCATGATAACCTGAGCTTCAACTGAGCCCACAGTTAGTCTCTGACCTCTACATGTTCACCCTGACACGTTGCAGCACCATGCCGGCATCATGCCACTCTGCCTCATGGGCATCATGCCACAGCGCCACACCGGCATCATGCATATATGCACACAGTAATAACAATAATCTTAAAATGCTAAACTTCCTGTTGATACCATATTCAATGAGACCCGTATTTTGGGGGGATAGTTGATAAGATGATACAATGCATATGATCACCTTAAAAAGACACGCATGCTTTGAGAGTGGAAGATGAACGGCCTGGGACAGAGCAGCAGGGCTGGCTGAGTTACATGGTTTAGTTGTTTTTAATTAGTAGACAGAAAGAGAAATAAATAAAAGAAGGAAAATAAATTCTGCTGTGACAATGGGTCTTCAGATAGGATCACTGGTCCTTAGCAACGTGGCATCCAGAAAACACAAATGATTGAGCCCCATCCAGATGTCCTGAGTCAGCCCCCCCAGCAGTTCTGAGTAATTCTAACACCTGACAACTGGTGCCACATGAATAAGCTGGGGTTAGTTGTGGCTGCTGTCAACTCAGTAACTCCGGGGCTGGAAGTAGGATGCCATGAGCTTTTGAACATCCCAAGCAACAACAAATTACCTCAGCTTTCCCATCAGTGCAGACTCCTTGTGCTGTCTCCATGAAATCTGAGTGACTGAGTGACATCTGTAAACCTTTGTAGGTCATCTTTGTGTCAGTATCCACAAGAGTCAGAAAAGATGCTTCACCTAACTGGGGAGCCAGGGTAGTGTGTTCTAAAAGGACAGCATCTCCTCGGTAGAGAAGGAATGTGTCTTTAAGAGGTTAGGCGCATCGGACAGAATAGTGACAAGCTCTCGACAAGTCTACAGGAGTCATTCCTTCAGTGCGTGGATGTGACTGCCATGGTAGAACTGCCCTAGGGTAGTGCCCACCTTCCCCCACTCTTTACTATTGATCTTTGTCTTCCTTCTCTGCCTTTCTCTTCCACTCACATCTTGAAAGGTTCTGTTCATGGGACAAAGGCAATAGGAGAAAGGCCAGAAAGAAAACTAGCTGAAGAACAGACAAAAGAGAAAAAGAAAAAAGAAAACACACAGAAAAATGTGTTTCCCATACCATGAGTGATGAAAATAAATCCAGAAAGTGTAAGTAAAATTTAGCTCCAGAGAGTGAATAGGAGCATCCTGTTTGAAGGATTGTACAATAACGCACATTCATCCTTTAAAGCAACTCCATGACTGGGATAGCTTGAGGGCTTGGGTACCACTGAGAACAGTTGTGAAAACTGCCCAGGAGGAACAACACAAGTGCTTAGATGCAATAGGGAGTCGAGGTCACCATGAGGCGAGGCTTTACCCAAAGGAAAGGGAGAAAGTCAGCACACTGCCAGAAGCAGCTCTCTCTCCTCCACTGGGAGACAGCCTTCCTGCCAGCATTATCTCTTCAAGGTGTCAACTGACTACTGGCCTTGTAAAAGTGAAATTCACACGTTCCAAATACAGAACAAAAACAAAAGAACTGAGTCAATGTCTGAGCCTCCAGCATCTTCTGAGAAACGATGACAGAAATTGAGAGTGCTGTTAAAATTAGTGTGCTTCTGTGCCAGGTGGCACAGGACTTCAAGCTAACACACCAGAAGAAAGAGAAGCGCTTAGCGAGGGAGATGTTCAAGTCCAAGAAGGGCAGCCATTCTTTGAGAATGTGGAACTTCAGCCTTTTCTGTCTTTAAGTGTTTTCAAGCAGAGCTTGTCTCCCAGTCCTCATGTTGATTGACATGTAGTCCAGTGATGGAGAAACCCCCACAGTCAGCTTCTTCCTGGAACATAAAGTCCAGCCCAACTGGAACCCAGAAATTGCCTGTCTCTTTGGTTGGCATTAGAACTTGCTCTCCTACTCGATGGGTGACTGAGGCATGCCTGCTGATACAGAGCAAAAATACAACTGGTAACAAAAACAAAAAGAGAATGCCTCAACTTCTCTAAACAACTCAGCTGAGACCAGCCTCTACCACTCCAGTTTAATGGTGGAATGGGTGTGGAGTTAGCAGGAGCCTCAAATACAGTCATTCAAACCAATGTCCCCTTTGAGACCCTGTGTCTATACGATGCCTTTACTAGAACAAAGGTCAGAAGTGCCACAGTGCTGAGAGGCCAGTGCACACTCCCAGATCAAAAGTGGCTGGAGGGGGCTGGAGAGATGGCTCAGCAGTTAAGAGCATTGACTGCTCTTCCAGAGGTTCAATTCCCAGCACCCATATGGCAGTTCACAACTGTCTGAAAGGGATCTGATACCTTCACACCAACACACAGAAAAAAGAAGGTTAAATAAACCATAAAAATATTAAAAAAATAAGTGGCTGGAAAAAATTTCACAAACAAGGAAGACCGTAGCCAAGAATTAAATAGGCCTTACCTGGCCACACTATGGCTTAATTAAGCATCTTTTTTCTAGTATATCCTAACTTCACTTAAACTTTCTCTCAATGTATAAAGTTAATTATTCTTTAAAAAAAAAAGCTCACATAGCTTTGACTTATCTACACATCTATACAAAACTCATCAAAGTCACAGTAAAATGAGTGTTTTTTGCAGAAAGATTTTTGAGCTACTATTTTTCTTCAGAACAGAAAATCGCTATATTTTCATGTTAAACTCATGTTCCCTTTCAAATCTGAGTGTTTCATTCAAAGGACAGAGGTCCCAGGAGATGAAACACACCAAAGCTTGATTCAACCCAAATGGGAAAGCACCCACTTACATCCGACCCTGAGCCCTTTCCGTTCCCCCAGTGCCTGTTCTCAGAGATTCTTCTATGTTTGATGGCGGCCTGTTCTGGGACATTCTTCCTTCCAGAAGAGGTATGAATAGGCATCCATTTTAATAAGTCAGTTCAACATTCAACTGTGATTCCTAAGCCCAGAATTCAGCGCAATTAAAGCTCTGTAGAAAGCACTGATCTCAAGCGCACAAAAGCAGTAGGCACACGAGTTTGTAGACCTTCTTGAGGAATGAGGAAGCCTGGCCATCCTTGACAGAAACAGACACTCTACCCTCACAGCTCCAGCACAGGAGGCAGGCACCTCCTGGTGACGCCCTCATTCATGGCTTCCAGTGCTCTGTCCCCCCACTCCATCTTTTCCAATATTCTCTGATGTCAGCATCTCCTTTGAGATGGAAGAGGGACATTCCTAGTAAATTTTGACTTCCTGGAAGAGAGGAAACTTTGTAGACAAATATGAAACAGAATTATAGCATTATTATCATTGTTATGTTAGACACGTGGCCAAAATACTGAAGAAACACAAACCATCCAGTTCTTTTGAGAAGTTCGGGAAGGCTTAGCAAAAGCAAATCAAAAGTATGTCAGCTTTTTCCTAGGTGAGAAACTCAACATATGCACAGGCTACTCGGAGGTCATATCTGTGCAAAAGCACTGGGCTATAAAAAAAAGACTGTATTCACCACACTTAACATTTGGGAGCAAAACTACAAGGCAGCATTTGGAAAGGCCTCGGACAGAAGACCAATAATTAAAGGTTCTATATGTTACAATAACCATTTTTTTCTTAGACAGGGTTTCTCTATATAGTCTTGGCTGTCTTGGAACTCACTATGTAGACCAGGCTGACCACAAACTAGGGGATCCACCTGCCCACCTGCCTCTGCCTCCAGCGCACTGTGATCAAAGGCATGTAATACCACTACTCACCAAAATAGGTGATTATTCTTGTTGGACAACTGTTGTTGACTAGGCACACCCATTAGAATGACCTAGATTTTCCATTACCCCATCACACTGGGCTCTACCCTAGGAGATTCCACTTGACATTCTCATTGGCACTTTCTTAAACATTCGTGATGCATGTTTTGATCAAATGCTGCTTCCGTCTCAGATAGAACACTATGTTTTTGAGATTCTGAGCATGGAATGCCACCCTTGGCATCACTATGGACAGGCTCCTTAATGAACAATGTGGAGGAACTCCTGCAAGGAAAAAAAAAAGTGCAAGAGGAGAAGCTTAGGGCAAGTGAGGTCCCGAGGCCAAGCCAGTGAGCTTGAGAAAGACAGGAATTATTTCACAAAGAAGGGTGACCTGAAATTGCACCTCCCCTTCCTGTCTTGTTTGGTGATACCATTTTCCAGGGGTGGGGGAGTAGGGAGAAGAGAGAAGAAAATGATTTTCTGCCCTTGTCTTCATAACCGGTGAGGTTCAGAATATGAATTATGTAGGAGACTGAGAAGGTTTTAATTGAACACTGCCCCAAGCTTTCCCCTCTGCAGTATTGGTAATTCAGGAGTGGTTTTATTTAATTTGGCTGACATAGCGCTCTCACCATTCCAAACCCCAGAAGCAAATGATGCAGTTGCAGTTCTAACAAATGATGCCAAGTGAATGGCAAATGGAATCGTTCTGTCCTCCCCTGAAGGTTGGAAGGAGACAGCGTGAGCAACTGGAGGAACTTTCTCCCCTTCCAGTCTTGTTGCCTGTCCGTCCTAGCATTGTCAGACACCCGGGTGCGTGCTCAGCTTCCTCACAAATGCACAAGCTCACCTAACTATTTGATAGGAGAATGGCAGTGTGCAAAATACTGTGCACAGGGAAACCAGCTGTTTATAGGAAAAACAGCTTTTGGGTAAGATTTGAATATGCAGCCCCCACCATTCCAGTCCTGAGATGTATTTGTTTCTATGAGTTTCCCCCTTCCTCCCCACATTCCTCAGCATTCTTCATAGGTCAGTGCCCTGAAGACTTGTACAGAAGCCATGAAAAGGAGGCGTTGACCAATTCCCTTATACGAGTGGAGAATCTAGCTCACCAATATGTTGTTTGGTTGTCCTGAGTTTTCATGAACGCTACCTGTTTTCTTCTATGACAGTTCTATGTAGGGAAGTCTATAAGTATCTTCTGAGGCCAGTTCAGGCCACATAATAGAAACGTTTCATGTATAACCAGATCTTACAGATATCTGAAGTTATGGATCAAGGCAAGCTGTCTACCTTTTGTATCTAGGTATTCTACATACATATAATAATTAATAAATGTGTCGTCTTTCTCATAGCATTCTTGCTGTTGAACCTTCTCAACCTGTGACCACCTGCTCACACAGTGGTGGAAGCAAATCTATTTACCCACTGCCACAGCCCAGTCCTCAAAAAAACAATGTGTGCTTTGAATTTCTAAGTACATGTGTTGTCACAAACATGTGGGTGGTGTGGTCCTAGACTCTATCAGAGAGAACAAAGGCAAGCTAGTGTCGGAACTCCTCAATTAAATAAAGTTAGGCTCTGCCTCAGACATTTTCTACCAAAGGGGAAGATTGAATTTTCTGCTACCATTATAGTGTGGATTTTGAAGGTTCATCATTCCTGAATTCTATACACCTAACCATGAAGAGGGTTCTGGTCACTGAGCCAAACAGTGTGGCCTTCTACATCCTAAAGTGATTCTTGCCATTTAATGATAAAATTGCAAGAAAGACAGAACAGAATTTTAGAAATTCCACAGCTCAGTCTTGACAGCAAGTTGACTGGCTTTGAGCTCTGTTTACTTTGCTTTGCTATTCTCTCTCTCTTCTTTTCTACAAAACTAGAGCCTTAGTAATCTTCACTGAAAAGCACGCTACTATTTTAGTTTCCAGTTTAAACCCCTCCATGATCCTCTGTGGCCCTCTGAAGCCAGATTCAGTGCTTTGAGGTGGACTGAACTGCAAGGCCAGTCATGGAGGATCTGGTTCCATGCCTACAGGAACCTTCTCTCCCAGACTCAGATCTGGCGAGATACAGCGCATACCATACTCTTCGCAGGGACTCTCTCTCCCTATCATACTTAATCTCAGATTAGAGGCTATTTCTTCAACAATGATACCTCTGGTGCCTCCTGTGAGAACTTTAATCTCCTCTACTAGTCTGCATTTATTTTTAGCTCTTTGGAAATGCATCATAATTGTCTGTCAGCTTCCTCAGCTCTTTAACCTTCCCCACTATCCCCTTTTGGGTAAAATGGGACTTAATTTCCAAAGAAGCCCTGGTATCTATCTCTGAGCATGCTCATGGGAGTTTTAAGATCTGGTTGTTGAATCAGATTGAATAAAATTGTGTACACAGAAGTTTCTCTCCTGCCCAGTCCCACAGTTGTTCTGTCCCAAAGAAACAAACAGAGGCTTATATTAATTATAAACTGTTTGCCCTATTAGTTCATGCTTATTATTAACCAGCTCTTACATCTTAAATTTACCCATAATTCTTGCCTATGTTTAGCAACATGGCTTGGTACCTTTCATCAGTGTGGCATTCTCATCTTGCTTTCTCTGAGTCTGGCTTGTGACTGTGTCTCTGCCTTTCCTCTTTCCAGAATTCTCCTAGTCTCATGTTGCCCTGCCTGGCTACAGGCCAATCAGCATTTTATTAAAGCCATAGGAGTGACAAATCTTTACAGTTTACAAAAGCATTATCCCACAGCAGTTCCCCCTTTTTTCTTTCCAAAACAAGACCCTGAATCTATTCTCTTTTGTTTAGCTTTTGTTCCTCACCATTATTTATAACTACTTGTAACCAACACACTAAACAAAGATAAACATCTATAATCCATTTTTGGAAATGTGCACGCAGTTTTCTAGGCTTCTTACTGCTGATTGGGAGCACTGATAATGTTATGGGGACCAAAAAAATTTAGGATTATGATCAAGTCCTGTGAGACCATGCAGGACAGAAACATGGCAACCATTCTCCTACATAGCAACAATGGACCAGGCAGGACAGAAACAAGGCAACCATTCTCTTACATGGCAACAATGGACCAGGCAGGACAGAAACGTGGCAACCATTCTCTTACATGGCAACAATGGACCAGGCAGGACAGAAACATGGCAACCATTCTCTTACATGGCAACAACAGACCATACAGAACAGAAACGTGGCAACCATTTTCTTACATGGCAACAATGGACCAGGCAGAACAGAAACTTTTCTCTACAAAATTGTTGACTATTAGACGTCAGAGAAAATTACCAATAAACACAGTAAAAGTATATAAATGTAAGAGGAAAACATAAAGGCACTGAGGAGATGCACCAAACAGAATTTACTAAGAAGTCCACTTCCCTCTGATTTGTTTCTCCTGTGCTCACAGGTTAGTAATAAATGACTATCACAAAACTGAAGGGAAACCTAAGAGGCAATGCCTGCCAGACAGCCTTGAGGTGTGCAGCTTTTCCACATGTAAGAAAAATACTGTGCTCATCTATTACCCTTATAATGACAAATTTTTGTGCTGGCAGAAGCTTGCATTTCAGTCTGAGTATTTTTATTCTGTGTATCTTCATATAAAAACAATGAAAAACTTCAAGAGCATTACAGAACTCAATGAATATTCAGTAAGTTCTTCTTTAGGCCAGCAAGATGGCTGAGTAGTAAAAACACCAAGCCTGGTGTCCTAAGCTTGATTGCCAAAACACACATGATAAAGAGGACACACACACACACACACACACACACACACACAATTCCAAGGACACACATAATAGAAAGGAAGAACAGAGTCACACTACACACACTCACAATTCCCAAAACACACATGATGGGAGAGAATAGATTCATACACACACACACACAAGTACACACATACACACTTACACACATAACACACATAGACACATCCACACACTTATACACATATACACACTTACACATCTATATATACACATACACATGCATACACATATACATACATACACACATGCACTGTTACATGCACAAATATAACATTCTCAAAGGTTAAGATAAAAAAATAAAATCTTTTTTGTTTGGATAACAGGTTTTTAAAAATTTCTGTGTTGGCTTTGATTCATGACACTGATATAAAAGATGTATTTTTCTAATAAAGCATTCAGCAAATTGATTGTTAGATATCAGAGGAAAAATACAGAAGAAATTGTACAGCTGAGCCTCACATGCTTGGTAAATTAAGGCAAACTGCCAGGTGCCTTGTTTTTGACCATTTCAAGACAAGAATAACAATAGACTGGAAGCCCTTACAGAGACTCGATGGTAAACGGGCTGTAATAGATTTGCCTCTTTGAGCAACTTGCTTCTCCTCACCCAGGGTGAGACAGTCAAGAAGAATATTGGAAAGTGGGTTGCTCTGTGGCTTCCATGGTTCTTTATACATAATCATGCCCCAATTACCCAACTGAGCAGTTTTCTCTCCATGCCGACTGCTAACAAGGAAAACCGTGGACTGTGTGTTTCTAACAGAATACGCACACTGCATTCGATTGCAGAAAGCACTTATATCAATTTATCACAAAGCGTTATCTATAGCAAAGTCCAGATGTGTTGCTGACAGCTTGTCTAAGACCGAAACACATGTCAATCACCTTGTTGTGTTTATAATCAAGTGACTTCAGCTATCTCGGTCTGAAAAGAGAATTAAAGGCCACATGTATCCCAGCGTTTGAGTCTGGCTACTTCTAGAGCTTTAATGAAAGTGATATAAATGAAGATAAACTGAAATTAATGGAACAACAAATGGAATAGAAATTGAAATTCTAAAACTACCAGTTGGTGCCACCTGCCAGCAGCTGTCTAAAGAATTCCCACCTCCAGATGTTCTCAGGCCAGCTCTGCAGGCTCACCCACCTTTGCTCGCTCCCATCTTCGTACCCCTGTTGTATCCAAGCCAGATCTGTGAAGTAATTGCTGGGTTTGTTATATTTACACACACTTAAGACAGTAGTTCCAGAAAGGGAGAAAGACAGTTTGGAAATAAGAGCAATAACTACTGAACAGTGTTACCTGAAGTGTAGAAAATGGTCCAACCCTTCATATGTGCATTCTCCTTGCTTCCTGGTGGGAAAGACTAAGAGACTTCCTGAATTGTTTCCTCCCCTAAGAGAAGTCATATAGAGAGGGAATGAGAGTGGCTGCCCAACTCAAACGTCAACCAAGGAATTCAATATAAGGGGTTGGAGAGATGACTGAGTCAGGAAGGAGCTTGCTGCCTTAGCGTGAGGCCCTCGGTTCAGATCCATTCTATTCAAATGTGAAACTCTAGCACTGGATGGCCAGAACCACGCAGCTTGTTAAACAGTCAAGGTAACCTATGAACCTCAGTCCAGCAAGACACCCTGCCTTAAAATTAAGGTAAAGAGCAACTGAAGAACACACCTCTTGTTTCTGTGAGTACACACACACACATGAAATCCAGTGTGCACACTTACAAGTGTGTCCATGCTTGAGCATACACACACACACACACACACACACACACACACACGAGAGAGAGAGAGAGAGAGAGAGAGAGAGAGAGAGAGAGAGAGAGAGAGATATGAAATACAGTGTAAAGCTACCAACTACAAACTTAAAGACTTTAAATCATTGGGTTAAGTACATTTCACATTCTCCACATAACCCACTGTCTGTCCAAGGCTGGCAAGTATGGAGGCCAGCTTGCCCCACCCTACTGTCACACTGCCTTGAGGTGCTTGCTCAGCTGTAAATGTCCCAGACTTGGATGAAGCCATCTCAGAAAACTAAGCAATGAAAATAAAACACTTTTTTTTAAGGCTGTTCTTGTGAAGATATTCTAAACTACCACAAATGCTGCTTGAAGAAGAGTGTGGTACTATTACTAATTCCAAAATTCAAAAGGGAATTAATGAATTCCTTGTCTAGTTGGGAAATTTGCTCTTCATGAAACTTATAGAGAAGAGATTATAAGTATACTATATGAAGAAAAATTCATTTGTTGTATGTTAGTTGTGCAATGCATGCTCTAAGAGGAAGATGAAGGTTTTCCAAAGCGAAGTGATGTCACTTTGGATGACACAGAACACTGCAAGGGAGCCGAGGACCACAGGCCTTTGTCAGTGCTCACCTCAGTATACCTGAAATAGCGTGACAGCCTCGCACATGGCACAGCGGGTTGAAAGCAGTTTGTCTTAGGCACCATTTGTTTTCTGTGGGAGTTTACTTTGTAAAACAATAACTTCAACATGAAGTTAAGAATAAACCATCTTCTTCGTGTTTATGTAATAGTGACAGTGGCCTCCTGGTACTAGCACATTGAAGTGCTAAAATTCCTGGCTTCTCTCCCCTAGAGTGCTGAGCCAGCAAGCCTCTTGCTCCACTTTCCTCAGTCCTGTCCCTCTAGTCA
Source organism: Dicrostonyx torquatus (assembly GCA_028555095.1). Taxonomy (NCBI): domain Eukaryota; kingdom Metazoa; phylum Chordata; class Mammalia; order Rodentia; family Cricetidae; genus Dicrostonyx; species Dicrostonyx torquatus. The sequence continues at coordinate 2,095,838 of JAQHUG010000138.1, forward strand.
GTTCAGAGCATCTTATTCCCGCACTCTCTTGCTCTGTGTTTGGAACCGACAGTTTTGGTGTCCTTGCATGAAGTGTCCTGCACACCATGGGCTGGGAGCAGCATCCTTGGCTTCTTCGTACTTCTCCCTGGTCCTCCCTCTCCAGGCACTGCCAGCTGCTCCCTGGGCTAATTCAGCCCTAGCTATGAACCAGCACTTTCTACTCTATAGCCAAGAATGGCCTCTGCACGGGCTATGAATATACTCTCTACAACATAAATACATAGTCTCCACAGAATTATTATTTGAGATACCTTTAGGGAGTTTGGCTTTTTTTAGCATTTTTAATTTCTGCATAATTACTGACTTGGGGAATTAAAATGTAATATTTGTGTTATCAGTAGCATATTGTCAAAATATGAAATTAGCCTGCAGTTGCAGAACTTTTCTAACCATGGCCCCACACTGAGGAAGCAAGGTGATAGAAGTTGTCTTCACACTTAACAGAACTGTGAGAACTCTTTCATACTTTCTAATCATTTTAGCTAAAGTTAAATATTGACACAATCATGTATTCATCACCGAATCTTCAAATCCCAACACACTCTAGAAACACTGAGGTTTCCTTAACTGACAGCAATCTTTAACTCATTTTCGTACACCAGGTGACGACTGCCTTTAAAAACTCCATCATGTAATTGGTGAAAATTCCTATTTCTTCTAAGCAGCTTCTTCCAACTCTGTTTTTCTTTTCTTTCCCAGTTTTCTTCCTTTTTCTCTTTCTTCCTTCCTCTCTCCCCTTCCCCCTTGTTGTTTTGAGAGCTTTGTCTGGTGGCTGTCCTACCGATGTGTCACTGCCCTTGTTCCCCTCTGCTCCTTCTTGTAAATCAAAATAGCCCCCGTGAAAATGTCCTTTGATAGCTTGAACAGTGAGAGCCTTTGAGAGAATTTTAATTTTATCCTCTGTTAGCTTCTGAGTAGATATATTTTAATTAACTAAACTTTTCATATCCTCTGGTGAGTGTTGAGAATGGGAGGCCACAGGGTGGGAATGTGTGTGCTTACCTCATTGGTAGGGTGAGGCTGTCTTTCCCATGCACGTTGCCAACACTGCACCCACAGAGCTTGTAAAGGGTGGCTACCTGGCCAGCTACGGAGTTAAAGAAGTCTTAGTGATCCCCAGGGCCCACTGTCAGGACTGCACTGTGAGAGAATATGCTAAGAGCATGGCAAAGACGGCCCTGAGAGCATCAGTCTAATGTTACAACCCTGGTTGGACTCCACACCCCACATCATGAGACACTTTTACACACAGATGCTCAATACAAAGAAACTATTTACTATATCCATTGTGTGCTTAATTCTGTACATAGGAATTCCACTATAAGAGCTTAGAGCTCAGATAAGATTAATAAAAATGGTTCTTTGTACTTTGAGACACATAGTCTCATAGTCCTCACACAAAAAATGTTCAAGCCACGGGCTAGGAATTATTACTAATGAAGCTCTTTGACATGGTTATTCCAGCAAAAATACTAAGCACAAAACCTTGACCCAGGTATCAGGTAGAAAATTTCAAACAAGGTCTAGCTCTATGTTCCTTTAAGTTTAATAAGTTTTTCTTGCTCATCGACTAAAAACAACAAAACAGGTAGATCCCACTGTCCCAGGAGTGATGAATTCACCTGTCCCTTAACTGAAAATACACTATTTCTAAATTTTATATGAAAGCAGTTGAGAGAAGACTTTTTTTTCTTTCAACAGAGAAAATAAAAAGAATCAGCCAGTCGGTCAATAAAAATTCAACCGCTGAGAAAACGGCTTAGTCAATAAAGTGTTTGCAGAAAAATCACAAAGACCTGAGTTCAAGCCCCAGAACCCACATAAAAAGCCAGACATAGTTGGCCTTTGCTTGCAATCCCAGCCTTAGGGAAATGGAGCCTGGATGACCCCTGGAGCTCTCTGGCTAGGGAGTGTAGCCCATTTGGTGAGCTCCAGGCTGGTGAGAAACCCTGTCCCCCAAATTCATACAGCACCTGAAGAATGACACAAGCTCATTGTTTGACCTTGAAATGCATGCTCATACACATGCAAGCATGCTCACACATACATGAGCATGGCATGTACACACACAAAAGCATGCAGCCATCAGATGGAGTTGTGGCATTTCATAGAACCTCATTTTACGGTTGTCACCTGCCCAGCTAAGTATATATGTCCATTCTAAAAGTGCCTGGAGGAAAAGGCATTGGCTTCATTAACCTGCCTGAACCCTGTCCAAGGTCAAGCAGGCTGACATTTTCTAAAGGTTATTCTGGGCCAGTAGAATGGTGTTTGCCGCAAGCTTGATAAACTGAGTTCAGTCCTCAAATAATCAAATAATGGAGACAAGTGATTTCTACAAGCTGTCCTCTGACTATGACATATGAAGTCATGTGTGCACATAGCCCTAGCTACGCCCTCCTACCGCCAAACACAAATAAGAAAAGTCAAAACAAAAAAGCACTTCAGCTGTGACCCTTCCTCCATTCATTTGACTTTACAGATATAGTCAGGGCTTCCCAGCTAGCTAGATGATATTTTCTGTTGCTTTTAGAATACATGCTCTATGGAGGTTTAAGACAGTAAAAGGATTAGCTCTCATTTCTCTAAGAAAACACCTTCTTTGGTCTTATGAAACCAAAAGAGAGCAAAGTATTAGAACTCATGCCCTTTGACCCCGAGGCTTCAGCATGCCCTAAGTACCATATTACAACACAGGTGGGAATGGATGCCAAGAAATTCTTTCTCCAGTTCACAGCCAGCAAGTAGATGCTGGAGGAGATGGAAAATTTTAGCCATAGCCCAGGGGGGAAAAAGATAAAAAAGCCAAGAGGAAAATAACATCTGGTAATTTTCATGTTAAAAAAGAGAGAATAAGATAAAATATCTTCCTCTGCCTTCATCAATAGAAAAGCACCCTAAAACAAATAGCAATACCACACTGGAGCTATACATACACTTTTCATGTGACTACATTGTACTCTTCTACATTAAACTGCAATATGGTTTACTTTTGTTTGTTTAAACCAGTTTGCACTTTAGCCAAGAAAAACCCTCAGTCAACCCTGAAAGGAGCATGTTCCTGAACTGTCACCTTAGTGCCGTTACCAAAGTCATAGCTGTGCACAGCCCATGACCTAGCTGCTGTTGAACATGACCAAGCCACTGCCATGCAGCCTATGACCTAGCTGCTGCTGAACATGACCAAGCCACTGCCATGCAGCCCATGACCTAGCTGCTGTTAATCACGACCAAGCCACTGTCATGCAGCCCGTGACCTAGCTGCTGTTGAACACGACCAAGCCACTGCCATGCAGCCCATGACCTAGCTGCTGTTGAACATGACCAAGCCACTGCCATGCAGCCCATGACCTAGCTGCTGTTAAACCTCACCCATGAAGTAGCTGCTGTTAAATGTGACCACAGCCATTGCTATCTTGACCTTATAAAACCTTCGTATTCAAAACAAACCTGAAGTAAGTCACTTACATGAAAGGAATTAATTCATTACAAAAAAGGAATATTATACTCTATCTGTTCTTTCATAATGAAGTACTTTTGCACTGAAGTATATCAGGCAAAAATAGGAATTCTCATTTTTCTTAAAATCTTCTTTGAATTTGGTTAGAAATTTTAATTTTAAAGTAGATAACTATATACATTTTTCTTGTTCCTGTTTTGTGGTTTTTTTGGGGGGGAAGAGTTCAGAATTTTCTATAAAGATTAGGAAGTAGTGGCGTTTATAGTCACCTGAAATGAGTGGCATAACACTTTGGATCAGGATAAAGGACAATCAAAGGCCATGAAGATGTCAAAGCTAAAGGCATTTGAAACATGAATTTATCTGTCAGTAAAAGAAACAAAAAATTATTTTATTCTATTGCAGAGTTACTTAGTAACTCCTATGGTTAACAAAAACTGTTAATTTTATACTGATCAAAACCTTCAGCTATTTTATTTTATTTTCATATGAATGGAGGTTTCAATTCATTTTCTTCAAGTATATGGTATATTTACTTTCTTAAGATTCAATATTGCTAAACTTGCATTTTAAAGTTTGATGTCTATGATCAAGAATTATGTTTAAGATTTCCTTTTGGCAGATATTAAAACAGGCAACCTGCTTAAATAGATACTGATTAAAATTTTCAACTCAACTGTTTTTTGTGAAGTGATTATTATGCACCACCAAAATTCTGGATGACAGATAGTACTCAGAAATAATATTAAAGCAGCATGATTTCATAGCCCATGCAGTTAAACACATGGGGAGTCGTGACTGAGCTGTAAGGGTATCTGTGAGCCTGGGCTCTCACACACTGATGATCTGCAGTTGACTCCAAGTGATGCAGGCTACTGGACTGTGGAGGAGAGTGCCCACTGCTCACACAGTCCACAGTGGCTGTCTAACAGACATGCGTTTCCTTAGTTAAAATATTCAAGATGGGTGAGAATTTAAATTATGAAGCCTTTTACACTAACAATTGAGAAAAATTAAAAAATATCTTATCAAACTATTGCTAATTTGTATATATTTAATACAAAATAGAGACTGAATTATAGCATATGCAAATTTGTCTGACAGCCAAGACCTGTGCCCTCTGCTCCTCACTTCACGACTCTGTGACACATATAAAGTGCATGCAGAAACTCATGCTACACGTCTTCATGTGGTGGGCTGACTATAGAATAACATGTGTTTTCAATGTTTCAAAAGAGAGGCTAACAATCGGCACAGGATCTTTACCCTTCCCAGTAGGATACAGATTTCATCAGTAACAGAAATTTGCTCTGATTTTCCATTTCAACTAACAGATTAGCTGATTTGTCTTAATTCATGAATTTATAATAAAAGCATGTGGATGGGAAAGACTGGCATATGCAACGTGAGAGGCTTGGATACGAGTGAGGGTATTCAGTATCTATCACGTTTGTGTCATGGTCAGAGATCCCTCGTGTGACAGCAGGGTAACACAGCCTATCCTGCAGGACTGTCTTAACCTTCTGTATCAATGGATTTCTTAAGGACTGATTTCCTCCCACTTAAAAATGTTAAATTTTGAAACCCTAATCCAAAATGTGACTATGTTTAGGGACAGAACTTCTCAATGACAATGAAGGTTGGATGGGGCCAGAGATGTTAGGTCCCTAACCCAATGTGGCTATGTCCTTACAAGAAGATACTAAAGCCATGACGACTCCGAACATCTCCAATATAAATACATATGACCAAGCATTCATGTAATGATTTTTATAATAGGACACTTGGAATAAAATCAGGTTTTGCTCTACACTAAATAATGCTCACTGAGAGTGAAGTTGACAAGCCAGTCAATAGCTCAGTTTTGTAGGCATTTATGAAATCCCCACATCTAAGCTGAATGAAAAAATGAGTTTTTAGGAAAAAAAGACCTAAAAATTTCACTATCCGTGTTTTAATAGCTTTTAAATCTCTAATAAGGGCTGGGTAGTGGTGGCGTACACCTTTAATTTCAGCACTCGGGAGGCAGAGGCAAGCAGATCTCTGTGAGCTCAAGGCCAGACTGATGTACAAGAAAGAGCTAGTTCCAGGACAGACTCCAAAGCTACAGAGAAATCCTGTCTTGAAAAACAAAACAAAACAAAATCCTCAAACTCTAATAAGACTGAGACTGATAATATTAAATTAATTTTGAAATAACTAAAACATCTTTTCAAAACTTAGATGTGTATTAAGAATGAATAATTTTAATAAAATCTCTAATAATGAAAATCAATTATTTTAATTAACATATGACCTTAAGGAAAAATACCTATTTGATCAATAAATTATAAACTCATAGAGGGGTAGAATAATGCAAAACCATTGATCATATACTATTGAGTGAAAGAAGAGAAATTTCAGCTACCTATTCACAATCTGAATAAAGACTAAGTGAATAGTTTAAAATGCATCATTGTTAACCCTAAGGAATTAGTGAGGACCAGGCCTTCTCTCAACATTGTTAACCATGTGGAACTGGTGAAGGCTAGGCTTTCTCTAAATGAGAGAACTTGTCTCAAAATAGAATGACCTTTCTCAGGAACCACACACAAGTATACATGTGCATGTGTGCATACATGTGTATTTCTACATATGAACATATAGATATATACATATGCCATATGCATGCAAAGTTTTTTGCATTGTTGAAAAGTACAAAGCACACTGACTTTTAAATAACAGCTCTTTCCCACTTAGTAGATACAAGCAAAGTAAATGTAAGTAAATATTTGGCAATATCAGGGAATCACCCTGTGTATCCCTTATCTCCTATCCACTCCACTGATCAACAGAGCCTGTCCATTTCTACTACAAATGTCATTTGCTAATCCATCTACCTTATCCAGCCTTGGGTGGTCCCCACTCTTCCTTCCCCTTGGGCTGGTCCCCACTCTTGTCTCCTTTTCTCTTACACTGTTTTCTTCTCTGATTCCCCAAACAGCTCTCCACAGAAGCCTGCTGCCCCTCTGTTTACTATTCATTATTTCTCCATGCTATTTAGAGACGGAGCAGACCCCCTTGACTTCTGACCTGCCTGTTTCCTTTCTCCCACTCATCCCTCTTTCCTTCTTGTTAACTATTTTCACTTTGGAGTGTTTATCTCCTTATGGACTCTCCTTATGCTACAGTTAGGTTTCAAATCCATCCTGTTACATATAGCAATGCTAAACATTCATGCAATATAAAATAATGTAATAATTGATGATTTCTTTAAGTCAATTTTTTCTCCTGATCATATGTGAAAATTTGGAAAACTTATGTTTCTCATGCTCTGCTTAAGACATACCTTCTGCTAATGACAATAAATAGTTCCTACCCACTGTTTATCATGCTGCTAAATGGGTCACTCAAATCTACCACAAAATCACTTTCACTTGTAATAACATCTCTGGTAGTACAACCTCTGATAGGAAAATGTGAATTCTCTTCTATGGAATCAGTGTTGGATAGCTGTGGTAATTTGAATGTAATCAGCCCCCATAAGCTCATAGGAAAGTGGCACTATTGAAAGGTGTGGTTTTGTTGGAGTATGCATGACCTTGTTGGAAAAAGTGTCTCACTCTGGGGGTGGGTTTTGAGTTCTCATGTCTGCTCAGACTACTTCTCGGTGCCTCAGACTACTTTCTGTTGCCTGACAGTCAAGATATAGAAAGAAGTCTTAGGCCCTTCTTCAGCACCATTTCTGCCTGTAGGCTACCTTGCTTTCTGCATTTATGATAATTGACCAAATCTCTGAGCTGTAAGTAAACCTCCATTAAAGGTTTTCCTTTATACGAGTTGCACTGGTCATGTTGTCTCTTCACAGCAATAGAAACCCTAACTAAGACAGAAGTTGGTACAGGGATTGAGATATTGTTGTGATAGGCCTGACCATGCCTTTGTGTGGAGGAATATGGACCTTGGAACTATTTATTATAAAAGCATTTGAATGTTTAAGTGCTGCTTAGTGGGCCATTCTAGTAGAAGCATGGAAGACAGTGGTGTTGAGTGTGATTTGAACTGTGGGTCTCTGAATCAAGAGGTTTCAGAGAAGAACATTAATATGTGGCCTAGAGATCAGTCTTGTGACTGGTTTTGGCTCTTGTCTGAAAAGTCTGCCTAAGGCTAAAGTGAAGAGTTTTGAATTAATTCCTTTGGCAGTGAAAATCTCAAAACACCTTAGTATAGACTCTGTCATATGGTTATTAGTGATAACTCTAATGAAGATATATAATGAAAAGTAGCAAGCTGAGAAAGGAAAAACACAAAATATGCAATTTGATGAGAAAAGGAAGACCAAGAAGTGGAATAGAGCTAACTCCAGGGTTCAAGGCAATAAATGAATTAAGAAGTGGAATAAAGGGAGTGGTGAGCTCAGGGCAAGATCCCACTCTGCTAAGTTTCCAACTTGTGATAAGGAATTAAAGAAAGTCTTAAATCATGGTGTGTGGTGCATGCCTTCAATCTCAACACTCCAGAGACAGAGGCAGGTGGATCTCTAAGCTCAAGGCCATCCTGGTCTACAGAGGTAGTTCCAAGACAACCAAGCTTAAGCAGTAAAGGAAACCATTGAAAACAGAAAGCTGGTGAAGTTTTAATTGAATGGGGGGGTCATGTTTCAGCTCCAGTAAGTAGCAGAACTTGGCAGCTTTGGCCATGGATTCTGGAATTAAGGATAAAAGAAAGGGGTTATGGAACATGCCTCTACAACTAAGGAAAGTCACTGAAGCCAGGCATGTGTCAGGGGTGTCCTAGCATGGAGGCCTAGAGAAACCAAGTTTATGGGGGTCAGGGAGTAGAATGTGGTAGTTTGAATGTAACTATCCCCCATAATCTCATAGAAAATGGCACTATTAAGAGGTGTGGCTTTGTTGGAGTAGTCATGGCTTTGTTTGAGGAAGTGTGTCATTATGGGGTGGGTTTCGAGGTCTCATATATGTTCAAGATACTATCTAGTTCCCCAGACCACTTCCTGATGCCTGAAAGTCAAGATGTAAAAACTCTCAGCTCCTTCTCCAGCACCATTTCTGCATGAAGGCTGCCTTGCTTTCTGCAATGACAATAATAGACTAAACTTCCGAGCTGTAAGTGAGCCTCCATTAAATGTTTCCTTTATAAGAATTAGTCATGGCGCCTCTTTGTAACAGTAGAAACCCTAAATAATACAATAGCATTTATCCAAAGCCTATGTGGTCCTTGTAATAGCATTGTATGTCTGGAAAGTATGACACGCTCTATAGAAGGAACATGGGAGGCAGTGGAATGGAACTATAGAGAATTGGATGTAGAAGATAGGAGCTTTGGGCTCGTTGCTATCTATATGGTCTTCCTGATGTCTCAGGTATCTGTATGTCTCCAACAGTCTTCTCACCTGTGAAGAGAGAAAGGTGATGCCTAGCAAAAGCATTTTGAGGCCTAACACATACTGAAGAAATACAAGGAAATCATCAACATCACTGAAGTGGCCACATATAGGTATTGCAGAGTGTCAGAACACAGTCCAAGCCTAACCTTAATGTTTCTCAAATAATGGACAGAGGGAACAGAGTAAGAGGGGAGAAAAGAAGGGAAGGAAAAACCTTGGGAGGGAAAGATAGACAGATGGAGGGTAAGCTCTATCCTAAGATTTGTCCTGGCTTCACTGGACAGGGATATTTTCAGAATTAACACATATCAGAGCTAGAGAATAAATCTCAGTGATTGGGTCCATACATCACACCTTCAGGCAGACCACTGAATAAGTCAGTAACTCCCTCCTGGGGAAGGTAAACAAGCTGTTTACGCAGGATTATTGAATACTCTATATTACAGTAACTGTCCATAACAATGTCACTATGATTAAGGATGGGCACAGTGATGTGCTGAATAAAGGAAGAAAGCCTGGCCTTGAGTTCAGGCTGTGCCATTCACAGCCATGATAATTTAGTCTAAAGACTGAATACTCTGACATTTTTACATTGTAATAAAATCAACACACAGATTCCCAGGGGACTATATGCACAAACTAGGGTATAGTATTAGAAGCACTGCAGCCAGTTGCCGACTGAGCCTAAAATGTGGAGACAGGCAAGAATAAGGGTCTGACGGCCAAAGGGAAGCCATTCTTTAACTAGGAGAGGGGATGACAATTCTCACAGGAACCATTCATGAGACAAACAGTTGTTAAATACTATAAAATTATGGGTCATCACACAAAAGTGCTTTCCCATGATTTCAGCCAATCAGCTAACTCATTTGTAGCTAGTTGGGGCATTTTACTTTCCACAATAGAACACACATACACACTCCACCCGGAGTTCTGAAGACTCATGTGCAGCACAGTTCTACACCCCCACAAAGAAGGTTCATACACAGTTTTTGAAAGATGCAAAACTATACCACATTCCATTTTAAGACATTTATTTAGAGTCTTTATGCTTCAAGTGGGATAATTAAAAAGCAGACACCATAAAGCTCCACAAGGACATAAGAATTAAGTTCCAAGCGGCCAAGAGTGGCTATGTCTCCAGCAGCAAAGACAAAACTATTTTTAAACAATTAAAATAACAGGTAGTAAGGAATTTCTCAAGTTGAGACATAATTGTTTTCTTCTGTGTAAATCACCCAGTAGCTTGACAGAAAGCCTTCCTATAGTAAAAAGCTCAGAGGAAACAATAGTTCTCGTGTGGTACCTTTGATCTTATGGCTGGTGACAAATGGTGATCTTGAATCTTTGACCTTGACTGTTTCAGATCTGTCCATTCTGTCATCTGTGTTGGAAAAGGATGAAGCTATCTATGTAGGTCTCCCTAAAATGCAAGGTATAATAATACTTAAATAGCCCTGCCCCCTGTGTTCTCAAAGGACAGGTGCCTAAGCTCATTTTATCTGTGGAAATCATTTTGTTTCTTCCTAAACTTGTTTTTAGTAATTAATGGGGCCTTGTACTCCATAGTCAGTGCAATATACCAAACTCACTTAGTAACCATAATGGAATGCCTAAGAATGATACATATTGTTCAGGAAAAACTCAGGATAGCAGCGATAAAAATGAAACTTTCCTTATATACTCAGCTGGACTTTTATAGGATGTGATGGATTAGAAATACCTTGTTGCCTTCCCACGAGCTTGGGCATGGGGGAGTTTTACCTGTAGATAAATATTCAGCTCCTACATATACTAACAGGCAGACTATAACGGTTCAATCAAAATTATCCAAACAAAGACAGACACTCAATGACTGATGTTATAACAACGAACAAAGAAATAATCTCTTCCCTCATACACATCACACTGTGTTTGGATGAGCAATGAGTATAGATAGAACACTAGATGGTGATAAGCCCTATGATAAAAATAAGACAAGAAGTTCATCAAGAGTGTAGCTGTCAGCTGCAACATCCAGGAAAATGGACTCTGTTCCTCCCCTGGGAAGCACAACAGAGTTGAGCCTGTTAGCAGAGGACTGGGCGAGCTGGCCCTCAGGGTGTTAGTGGGAAAGTGGCAACACCTCCCATCTGCCATGGGGTGGTGTGGGCAATGGAAAGATGCCCTCTTCCTTGTCCCTACCACCTGCGGTGGGAGAGGAAGCTGACCCTCCCTGCACCTTGCCTAGGCAACATAGTAGAGCTGACCCTATTGACAGGAGCCTAGGAGTGTTTGAAACCCTCCCTGAGAAAACTAACATGGGAGATCTGACCCTGCCCCCATCTGTCATATGGTGTTGTGGGTGGGGAAGAGATGACACTCCTTCTCCACCTCTCACTGCCTGAGGCAGGTGGGAGAGCTGGCCCTGGGGTCATAAGAGTGGGAGAATTATTCCTGTCCTCACCAGCTGCAGCACTCAGGAGAGCGGCCCCTACACCACCCGGGCCACACAGTAGAACTGGCCCTGAGGTATAGGTGTGGGAGAGCCAGTCCTAAAGTTGGGAAAGCAGGTTGCTCATCACTGCAAGGGCTGAACAAGCTGGGGCAATGGTAGAGAGCTCACCCTGTGAAGACAGGGAGAGCTGTGTGAGTTGACCAATTCTGCAACTACTCCGGCCCAGAACCAGGGTTATGAGTTGGCCCACCCCATCTGTGAGCTGCTGGAGCGTGTGATGGTGCTGGTTCTGCAGACCCAAAGCTGCAGGATCTCCACGACACAGGGCAACAACAGGATAACCAAGAGGAGTCTCAGTGAGGGCCCAGCATTGACAGTGTAGTAAAAACAAGAGACCTCAAACCAGACCAATGACTCTGCAATGAACATGTGCAAGCAAAGATAGATGGATAAAAGGAGTTACTGTGTAACTCACTGCATCACACTACAGTTTCCATGACGAGATTTTCCCTGTTTTCCTTTCTTTTTTTTTCTCTTAAATTTTCTTTTCTTTTATTTTTGGATAGGTTGCAAAGGCAGAGGGTAGATATGAAGGGATGGAAAATGAATGGGATTGAGATGTGTGATGTGAAAGACAGAAAGGATAAAGAGGCCTCTGCTTTTGCAAGGTTGGTCTGTCAAGTTTATTTAAACTGTGGTATCTGAGCCCTGACTGCTATCCCTGGCCACTAGGTAGTAAGTACCCTCATCTGGTCTTTCATGTGACCATTAGTACTACACTTCAATTTTATGCTCATCAATGAATTCCATTTTCTGAGGTGCACACACTTTCCAAACTTCTATATATAAACTAGAGAAGTGAGAAGAGTTTAAACAATTCACTCATCCAACACCACTCCCTTCTCAAAGAGTAGAGTTAGGATTCAAGACCAGGGCATTGAGACCTGAAAGTTATATTCTTACTACAGGAGTGCCGTTAGCATGCCACCACAGCTGAGTCTCAGAACAGGACCTGCAGGAGACAGATGAAGTTGAAAGATACCACACGAGGCTGGGCAGAGGAGTGGAGTTGTTTTACCCAACCTGCTCTATACCATTAGGGAATCCTATCTGCATTCACGGTGCTGCTCAGTAATTACAGTGTAAACATACTTCATGAGACATCAATTGTAATAATTAAATCCAATTATTTTCTGCTCCAAACACCAACATTAGGCCTTTTAGATCTGATTAGAATAGACTCCATCTCCTAGAAAGTGTGGTTCAAATTCCAGTCTTTAATGCTAATGCTATTATACGATCTCTTCCCAACTCCTTAGTTCCAGTGAGAAGTAACCATTTTCTTCCTTTCATTTTTAATCCAATTGCCTAAGTAGTAAGGGTTTGAGGAAAGTCTATCTCTCTTAATCATGAATATTTACAAGGTAAAGCCAACGCTTTTCCTGTTTGCATACTTCAAAAAACTGACTACAAGGCTTTATTAGCGGGGCATTCTTTTTTTTTTTTTTTTTTTGGGTTTTCAAGATAGAGTTTCTCTGAAGCTTTGAGAGCCTGCCCAGGCTGGCCTCAAACTCAGAGAGATCTGCCTGCCTCTGCCTCCTGAGCGCTGGGATTAAAGGCATGGACCACCACCGCCTGGCTAGTGGGGCATTTTTAATAAATATTGGTTGACATGAAAACAAATGGTGTGTTAAAAAGAACTTGTTCAAAACTATACAAAACAATATTTTATCCAATTACACTCTAAGGTGCACCTTGGCCAGATAACAGTGTGTGGTTCACTTACATCTCTAAAGAAGGATAAGAATTAAAGATTCTTAATATATTGATTCTTAGCACTTTAAATATTAAAGTCTTAGCACTGCATGTTTTCAAATGCAATTATCCTTGTTTAGGTGTAGATCAAGAGATGAGCGTCGTTGAAAGAGATAGTCTGTTCTACTCCGGGAAAGGTCCGGGTGATATGCCATGAGCGCCACACAGGGGGTCAACAAGGCAGTCCAAAGGCAGAGGGTGTAGAATGGAGGCAGAGATAGAAATATAACCTAGAGCTTTCTGAAGATTTCTACATAAGCACAGGTTAGGACAGGGTAAGCCAGTTCAGAATTGCTTGCTGGTGTGAATAGCTGTGGGCTCTGAGGCCTTGGGTCCATCAGGAGTTTCGTGATACCTAGCTGGGAACAATAAGGTTGGTACCCAGGATGGTCTGGAGTATAAAGTCCTGGATTCGTTTATTCATATATGAAATACCTGATTTAGGGCAAGCCCCTTCTTATCCTTAGAGACTAGAAGACAAAGCATTCAAATACAGAAAAACGACAAAATTAAATTGATTAATTGGTTAGTAACAGGGATTGATTTACATTTTAGCAATTTGCCAGTTTTCCTCCCAGTAACACACTGAACAATTCACCCTGCTTTCTGATCGCCCCTTGAGCACTGGTCTTGATACTCAGGGTCCAACAGCCAGCAAGCATCTCAGAAGACATTTCATACCCATAAAGGCTTTCTAGTGAGAAAAAATCTTTGAGGGGAAACTATTTACCTGAACGAAAGTTACTCACAGTTAGTAAGACTTGCTCCAACAAGTTTTTGTATGAAAATTTAAAATGACAAAATAAATAATGGAAAATTTCCTTAAGGGTATCAACTCTTCATTGACTCCAACAGTATGCTAGCAATTAGTTTGTCGAATGGACATGTCTTAGTGCCAATATAAGACTCCATTATCTGTTTAAATTTACTGAACACTGGACTAGGTCTAAATAGCTCCAGGTCACATCCTTCCTCCTGTCTTTGCCTGAGATTTAGAACATGGAACTTTGTTTCTATAACTCTATATGCTCAGAGTAGCACCTGTGATGCCAACACTGAATGGACCCGGAGGAGATGGCTCAGTGAGAAACTGCTTGCCATACATGTATAGCCTGAGCTTGGATCCGTAGTATCCATGTATAAATTCAGGAGTGGCAACATGCTGCAATCCCAACACTGTATGTGAGAGACCTAGACAACTGGTGATCTCTGGGTTCAGTGAGAGATCAAAATCAGGACAGAAAGTTTAAGAACGGTAAGAAAGACATGAGACATGGACCTCTGGCCTCTACATGCCCACATAAAGGCGTGTATAGCTCTATGTGCAAAGGCTACATCTATACACAGACCGACAGACAGACAGGGGATAGTTAACATTAAAAAGGGGGAGTAAATAAGCATGAAAATGAACATACACTTCATAACTTGGTGTAGGAGGGTCCTTCTGTATTTGGGTGGCTTTCATTGGTTAATAAAGCCTTTTGATAGGGCAAAATCTTAGATAGGCAAGGAGGACAGAATGGAATTCTGGCATAGGGAAGGCTCAGGGAGAGCCCGTCATGAAATTGCCAGAGTCAGACATGCTGAATCTTTCCCGGTAAGACCACTACCTCGTGGTAACTTACAGACTATTAAATATGGGTTAAAATAATATGTAAGAATTAGCTAATAAGAGGCTACAACTAATGGGCCAGGCAGTAATTTAATTAATACAATTTTCATGTGGTTGTTTCGGGTATAAGCTAGCCACAGCGAGACACAGTCCTCTGTGCCTATTACTACAATAACTGACTGTTGACTTTATTTCAAGGTTAAAGAGAATTGCATCACTTGCAGAATTTCCCTTCTCAGAGGATTTTGAGAAACCACATGTCAGCTACAGAGCATATTCCTTTAGTTGCTCAAGAGGAGCCAAAGGTGTTAAGAAAGAACAATAATAAATTGGAGAAGGCTCTTCTCAAAATTCATCAGAACAGCTGACTAAAACCACTAAGTCAGCCAGCATCACACTCAGCGGAGATTGTATCATGTAGCAGGCATGAATGTGAGAAGCGTCATTAAAGCGGATGCTTGGCTCTAAAATAAAATACCAAATGACCAGTACAAAAGTACCTCCTCAGCAAAACCACTGCAGGACTTCTTCTTGAACTGGGGCTGATCCACAGTCATTAGTGTACAGGATTATGGTTGGTGAGATGGAAAGAGATGATACAAGTGATCCAAAGAGAACGAGGACACATTCCTGCGGCTGAGCCCACACCCTGAAGGAGCCAATTCCTGTGAGATGACTGAAGTGGTGCACGATGCTTAGGAAGTTTTCCTTGGGAGATGAGGCACAGAGAGAGCAGATTTTAGGTGAGCTGGGAAAAGGAATAAAAAAACCAGTTTGCATTCTCTGCAATTCCCTCATGTTATCACTTGTTCCCATTAAAAGCAGAGTTCCAAGTATCTCTTTGGTCTGGATTCACTCTAAACAGCAGAAAAGCAGGTAGAAGCCAACTCTTGAAAGTTATCTCATATCCTTCATCAAGGAGGGTAGAACCTTGGGCACTGAGATCAAGTGCAACACCAGGGCACATCACAAGTGCCATATTTATTTAGACAATATGGAGTCATGACACTTTCATGTCTACTAACAAGTAAAAGTTGAAGCCAAAGAAAAATGAAGCTAAAACTTTATAGTTTAAATGTGAACACCAAAAGGACAAAAAAAATTGGCATGTTGGAAATGCATTCCTAAAATTGAGAGAAAGCTGAGCCAAAGAAATTCTATGGGATTTTATATTTTAATGATTTTTAACTTGCTTAAAAGCTGTCAGAATGGAAAAAGCAAGAAATCTTAGTGGTAATTAGAGGGAGAACAATTTATCATATGAAATATATAGTTTAAAAGTTCACAAATTCCTGAAAGCAAATCATTATGACTGAGACAAGGTATTTTTAATTAGGTCTATCATGGACTTTTAAAATCTCAAAGTCCATCGCCAATGGGACAGCTCCTGCAACAAGGCCACACCCATTATAATCCTTTCCAAACAGTTCCACTAAGTAGAGATGAAACATTCAAGCATATGAACCTAAGCAGGCCATTCGTATTCAAGCCACGGTAAGCACTGCATAATACTGAATGGAAGGGGAGCTCACTATTTGTGAGATAGCTTCTCATCCTTTAAAGTTAAACGAGATGGCTAATCACCACAGGCAAAACACATTTGTATAATTACATTCAAGTGCAATGTCAAATGATTTAGAAGAACTCACTCATAGAAACAAAAATCAGTAGCTTCAGAAGGGGGAAGGTTCCCGCTGAGTGTGGACAGGGGAAGAATTAAAAACTACAAGTCAAAGAAATATTTCCATGGGGAAGTAACCCAGTGTTGACTCACAGGTGTCCACAGCCAAAGACATTCTCATGTTGGTTCTAGAGAAGAGCAAACGCACCCTTGAGGGGCAGAAGTGAGAAGGGTACCTGTTACAGAGGAGCCTCTTTGACTCTTCACTTGTAATTGCTAGCTAAAAGAAAAAAAAGCTAGCGACTTTATGAACATTATATTCTAATTTCCTGCAGCTTGGATGATGATGGGCTGTAAGACGAAAAGCTAAAATACCAAATGGTTTTTGGTTTAGCTCGGCTAGAAGATCTTGACAAGAAGTGCTTTACATGGGGCAAGATAAACCGAGAACCCAGTGTAGGGAGCAATCTTCATTAAAACTGCAGAACCTTGCAGGTGCCCAGAGCTATAAGCATTTGCCTAATTGAAGCACAGAATCACAGTCCCACACTGAAAGAAAACACTAAATAAATACTTGATGAGAAAATTGGAATTACATGCTAATTTGTCAAAAATCATTTGTACTAGGTAACTTTCTATGTACTCCAACACAATTTGGGAACACCCCGAGGCAAATACCTTCCCCTTGTGGAATCTGTAATTAAGCTGACAGATAATCAAAGATGTGAGCTAGGAGGAAGAAGGTTAGAGAAGAAGCCAGATGATTGTCAGATGGTGGGGAAAACAAGGGGAAACACAGTCAGCCTCAGATGGACTGGTGACGACACAGGTCCTGAATGTCCTCACAGGCTGCTGGTAATGCCGCATGCACACTTGCGCACACACACACATGCACATGTGCGTGCGCGCGCGCGCGCACACACACACACACACACACACACACACACATATACACTACACATTTGAAAGACCAGGCTTCTGTCACTAGGATTTGAAAACAGTAGGTACAGACGACAATATGTTCTCATGATTTTGCTCCTGCCTATGTAACTGAAAATGGTATCTGTTGGAACAAACCTGAAAGGAATTTTTTAATGAGCCTAATATAGTCTAACTAAATGATACTGTTCCCAGGGTAATTAGTAACTCAGAACATCTGTCATCTAACTTGGCAAAATATAATCTAATTGTTTCTCTCGATAGTCCAAAACATTTATAAACCTGCACATGCTGCCTTCCTGCTGTGAAAGAACAAACACAATAAGGTAGCTGCAATTGCAAAGCCACGTGGAGCTTGAAGCAGTGAGTGTTTTATAAAACACTGCTGTTAGGCATTGATTTGTTATTAATTAACCCAGTCCTGGCTGCTAAACTGTCTACCTGTTAGCAGAACATTGGATCCTAAATCTCACTATATATGTGGAGTAAATGACTTAATCACGCAGTGAGGTCATGAGGATATTTTCACTTTATATGTCCTCTAAAATTGCATGTTTCCTACCTTAGGTTTTGTTCCAATGCAGAATCTAGCAAAATACAGCTCTGAGACCTTGAGTCAAAAATAAATATGACCCCTGTCTCAATGTTTTTATTTAGCTCTCATGTTTCTGGTTCTCCAGTCATATCATGGCATATGCTATAGAAGAAAAAAATTTTTCTGTATAGGAGGTCAAACTATGAGTATCAGAGACTGCCATGTCTGTCACTATGTGGTTTATATTTCTTCTAATTGTACTTGTGTATAGCACTATATAAAAGGTCAGAGGACAGACACCGAGAAACAACAAATACATATTAACCATGAGCTGGTGGAGCTAAGGAAAGAGTGGGAGAGGAAAACCAAAGAAATAGCTATGGGGTCGGAGTACACAAAATTGTAATACAAATGACTGCAAAAGGGAGAAGGGAAAAATCAAACATTTAAAGTTCAATGAGTTAAAAAAATGATATATATATAGAGAGAAATAAAAAAACCACAAATTATTAAAGTAAGACCTCAAGGCCAATCATGGTGCTGAACACTTATAATCTCAGCATTTAGAAGGCTGAGGCAGGAGGGCATCCATAATGTGTATATATATATATACAATTATGTATATATATTATGTATATTATACATAATATACAATTATGTATAATATATATTTAAATATATATATATTTAAACTCTGAAACAAAGAAACAAACTAGATCTATGGCTATGAAGGATCCAGGCTATCTCAGAACCATTTCACATCGTGACACTTTGCAGTTATAATACAGGTGTCCTTCTGGCACACTGAGAGTGGAAAATGCCTTACTAGCCTAGCTTACATTATAAATCTTCAACACCATGCATTACAGAGCGCGTTTTTGTTTTTCTTTGTGACAGAGCCTGCTCACACTTGAGTTCACCGCCACTGCCCAGCACTGCAAGAGAGCATTATAGCCTACGTTGCCAGCCTGGAAGAGTTCAAATTTCAAAGTAAACATTTTAAAGTCTTGTCTTTTATAAAGTCAGAAAACTGAAAATTCAACCTATGAGTCAAATGGTGTCTACATGTGACTGATAAGGAAAATCCTCTTCAGGCAGCCAGGCAGCCAGAACAAGCCACTTCCGGGGACTCCAAATCAGTCTGACCACACTCTTTCTCCATCACAAAAATCATCACTGGAAGACAGCTAGAAAAGATGACAAGGACTCCAAGGCATGAAACGTGATCAAAAAGACATCCAAAACACAAACTGCTGTATGACAGACAAATTATTATCTATGAATAAATGAAACCAAAGGGTGTTGTTAAGGGTTCATCTTGAAGAAACAACAGAGGGATGATTCCTTCCTGAAATGAAAGAACAAGAAGCTGGATGGTGGTGGCACACATTTTTAATGTCAGTACTCGAAAGGTAGAAGTAGGAAGATTTCTGTGAGTTTGAGGCCAGCATGGTCTACAGAGCTAGTTCCAGGATAGCCAGGTCTATTACAGAAGTCAACATGACTCTTTGACCGTGTCAGGGCCTGCTGACATGTTTGCTGCTGGACCACACAATAGGAAGGTGGCAGAAAGTTGAGGGTCCTTTCTCTTATAACTAGTTAGAAACTGCATAATGCAAAAATGATTGATTTGAGCCTCTCTTTAACCAACCATGGAGGCCAGAGATGCCATTGGACATTGTACAATGCACAGATCACTCTTTCCCACACAGAGGGGGCTGGAGCCCAGATTGTCACTATTCTCAAGTTCTGCTCCTAAAGTCAGCAGAGGGTACAATTTGAGCAGAATGGACCAGGAGTTGGAAATGTTTATCTTTAAGAATCAAGCTGTAAATATTTTGAGTTTATGGGCCACATGCCGACTGTGTTAGACATTCTTCTGTTTAAGTTTACAACTCTCCAAAAATACATAAACCATTATTAGGTCCTGGGCCTGACCAATGCCAGCACCACACTGAATTATGGGACTGCACATTTGCTTTAGAATACAAACACAAGGACATAGGCTCTTCACAACACAATAAATTCCTCCATAGTCATAAAATTAACCATCAAAATTAATAACTGCTTTTAGTGGGTCATGAACATCAGGAACAAAAGCAACAATATTGTGTCCAGTGTCATTGCTGTTGTTTTATACTTCCCGATTGATGATGGTAGCCTAAATAAATTGGAAAGGAAATAAATTATTTCTCATGAATTTGTTAAGCAGAAACTAGATAGACGATTAGATTTTCTGTGGATGCGGATGTATGAAAACTGTCAAATAACTGCGCTCTGCCTACAGAAAGCAGACGGAAATGAAGAGTGCTGATCTGGAGTCATCTCACAGAAGCTTTAACGTTGATTCTCACCTTTCCTTGTAGAGCCAGCAGCATGCAAAGCACAGAGAGGAGAGGTCTCAAGCCTTGGGGGAGGAACTGGATGATTACATTTATGGGCAAAATGAGTCTATCACCTGCTGTCATAAAATATGTTTTATTGTGCTGTCTGTCATGTTTATTGCACATCTTCTATAACTGCTTTCGGGTTAATACTAGAGCTAAGTGGTAACAGCAAAGACCAGATAAAATTCACCCCTTAGAAGCCTAGAGTCCTGCATCACCTCCTGGATAGATGTCCCCTAACCTATCATTAAAATCTAGGCTATAAAGAAAACTGAATTGATAAACCACTGGAATTTGGTGCTCATTTCTGTAGTTCATGGTCATAAACTCATTAAGAAATAAAATTCTGAGCAGTTATGCCCTGCCTAGCCCTGCAACTGGTCAATCTCAATGTGGTACACAGAAGCTTATATTAATTATAAACTGTTTTGCCTATTAACTTGCTCTTACAAGTCAAATTAAGCCATAATTCCTGTCTATATTTAGACATGTGGCTTGGTACCTTTCCTCAGTACAGCTTTCTCATCTTACTTCCTCTACATCTGGCTAGTGACTGTGTCTGTGTCTTTTCTCTTCCCAGAATTCTCTTAGTCTGGTTGCGCTGCCTATGGTTGCTATCTGGCTACTGGCCAGTGTTTTATTAAACCAATATGAGTGACAAATCTTTACAGTGTACAAGAGCATTCTCCCAGAGCACAGTTAAGATTGATGAACTGCTATATCCAAGAGAACTAACTGAATATTAACAAGAAATGAAATAGAGTATAAATATATATACACATATATATATATATACATATATATGTATGTATGTATTTTAAGATTGTGTACCACAGAGACCAAACTCACCTAAAAGTCACTATGCTTCTAAGAATAACCTTGACATTCTCATGCCCCTGCTCCCATCTCCCAAGTGCTGAGATTACAGGTATGTTCCAGCATGCTGGATTATACAGTGTCCATCACATAAAATAGATTTTAAGTGAAGCCTTGTCACAACACTAAAGGATCATCATTAAACACAATCAAGTAGTTACCTCTAGTGGCATTTTATTTGTATTTTAATAAATAAATCTTGCCTGAAGATCAGAGAGTAAAACAGTCCCACTGGTCAGCCTTCCAGACCAGGCAGTGGCAACACACACCTTTAATCCCAGTAGCCATACTAGTTGCCATAGAAACTGTGTGTGTGTGTGTGTGTGTGTGTGTGTGTGTGTGTGTGTGTGTGTGCAAGCTTTTAGTTCCATGGTGCACGCCTTTAATCCCAGCCGTAGAGGAGATTATAAAACAGGAGGAGGCAGCTCTCAGTCTCAGTCACATTCTGAGATTCCTGGAGGCAGGATCACCATTTTGGACTGAGGCTGAGGTAAGAGCAAGTGGCTGGCTGCTTTGCTTTTCAAATCTTCAGAGTGAACCCCAATTTCTGTGTCTAAGTTTTTATTTATTGTGCTTCATTTGATGCCCAATTTTTGGACTATAAATTAATGAAAAAGCCATTTATTTGAAGCTTTTAAGCCACTGGCACAAGCACAAACTTAGCCACCTGGGTTCAGGAGAAAAACTAGCAATCCTAGCTCCCATCCACCCTAGCATAGCTTCCATGTAAAGATGGAAAATACACAGATAATCTGGATACTGTATGTGATTGTGTTGTCTTTGACTTGTTTGACTGTTGAGGAAGAAGCAACAGCTGCTAAAAGACATTTGATTATAAATGCTGCTGGATTAATCCAATTTATATATTTTGAAAATGTCTTGACTTAAAAATTTAAGTCAAAAGATATGTTACTTTGGAGAAGTTTTGCTTTTGTTTCCATAGGAAATGAGAGTGTAGATTTATTCTTGGTTAAGAAAAATAACTTTTGATAGACTGTGGAGTCATTCTTAGTTAAGAAAAATAAAGTTTGATCAAGGAAGACTCCCTGACAATGGGAACAGATGGCCCAGATGATTTGACATTTTAGAGCACCTCTGTTGCAGTTTCCTCTGAATTCTACACCCAGAAAAGCTTCAAGACTGTTGGCTGAGATGATCCAGACTCACAGAATACTCCAGTCAGGACTTGACCAAAATCCTAAATTTTCTTTGGGTCCCCAAAAGATTATCAATACCCCCAGTCAGCAGGAAGTAGCCTAGAAAAAGATTCCCACATTTCCAAGGAATGGGGTGGGTGTTTTTTGGTCGTGAAGTTGTTAAATGGATTATGGATGTTTGTCTTTGTTTAGGGTGTTGGTTACAAGTTGTTATGAATAATTGTCAAGAAAAAAGCTAAACAAAGGAAATTAGATTTAAGGTTCTTGTTTTGAAAAGAAAAAAAGGAGGGATATTGATGTGATGGCATAAAAGGTTAGATTAAAGGGAGGATATAGATATGATAAAATGAAAAGGAATATTATTGAATCTACTTTTAAAAAGCAACTACTAGTTTTAAATGTTTTACATTGGATTGGACTTTTGTAATTGTATAGAAATTTTGTATATTGATACAATTTTGAGATTAATTTTGTTAAAACATACTGTACATACATTTCTAATCTCATTCAAGGTATTGTACCTACACAGTTCATTTAATAATGCAATGCAAATTTCTAGTCCTTGAAAACTATTATTACCAACTGCTTAGGATAATTAGGAAATAGAGGTTAATAGTTAATCACCTAGTATAATCAAATTTGTAATCACATTAGGTATGTTTTCAAGGTCAAACAAAGATATATTTTAGGTAGACGGGTCATCTTCAAACACTTCAGAGATCTACAGACTATGGCATTTAAGATGTTTTAATTACCTAGGTTCTTCTTTTTTATGACAATGAGACATGTATGTTCCTGAAAACACCAATCTACTTCAGAGAAGATAATGGGCATCAAAGAAACTCTACTTTCTTTGTGGCAAAAATAAGCCACAGGGCAGGAAAATGCTGCTGACTCAACTGCTGACAGTATTCTATCCTAATTAGACAAGCAGGACACAAAATATCCTGCTTTACAGAAAAGTCTGTTGGATATTCTAGACCTATAGGTTGAAGATGGATGTTCCAATTTTGCAGAGGAACTTTGGGTGACTTTCTAGGCAGCCAGCTGTTTCTGTCATTACTCAAATTTTTGGTAGTTGCTTACTTGGCCGTCCTGCTTACTCAGTTAAGATTATTTCCTTCTTGGGTTTCTGAGGGAGATGAAGACTAGATAGCTATAGTTATAGTTTTCCTTGTTTATCTGATACTGAAAGCATGTTATGATTGAAAGTAAATTAGGTACAAGACTTTGGACTCACCAAGATAGGATAGATATGAAGTATTTTCTATGAATTTTTCAAATGCAAATGAACTACACATTGTTGATTTATTGATTGCTTGTACATAGTATTTGTTATTGTATATAGTTTTTCTTAAATTTTATAACCTTTTTATTTTAGACAAAAGGGGAAATGTAGTAGCATTTCATTTGTATTTTAATAAATAAAGTTTGCCTGAAGATCTGAAAGTAAAACAGTCCCACTGGCCAGCCTTATAGACAAAGAAGTGGTAATATATGCTTTTAATCCCAGTAGCCACACTAGTTGCCATAGAAACTGGGTGGTACATGCTTTAATCCCAGTGGTGTATGCCTTTAATTTCAGCCCTAGAGAGCATTATAAAATGGAAAGAGACAGCTCTCAGTCTCAGTCTCATTCTGAGATTCCTGGAGGCAGGATGGACATTTCGGACTGAGATAAGAGCCCGTGACTGACTGCTTTGCTTTTAGAATCTTCATGTTGAACCCCAATTTCTGTCTCTGAAATTTTATTAATTGTGCTTCAATCACTTTCTCCATGGCTGGTGCTTGTGGCCTGAGACTCCAGGCAGGACCCTGTAGACAACATTCTGAAACCTTTCTGTAGACCTTTGTCTATTACAGCCCATTCATAACTTCCACAGCAAGCCCAGAAGAGACAGCAGCAGAATCTTTCAATATGAGGTGAGGAAAATAACTTTCCCTGTCCTAACAAGTGTCAAAACCTGTGTCCTCAACAGAGCATGCACATGTGAAAAGTCACAGCTCACAAAAGCAAAGAAAATTATGAGCATCATTGAGGGAATAAAACAAAACAAGAGAAATCAATCCTAAGTAAAGAAAGAGCTACTAACTATGTGACAAATAACTCAAAATATTAGTCTTAAAACATGTCTGGTGAACTCTAAAAAAACCAAGATACCAAACTAAACAATCTCAGAAGAGTGATAGATGAATAAATGAGAACTTCAGTAAGGATCAGATATCACACAAAAGAACCAAACAAATTCTGGAGTTGAAGAATTCAGTAGCTAGAATATAAAGGCTCAAGAACCTCTCAATCAAACCATTAAAAGCAAAAAAATGAAATAACAAAGTAGCAGAAGGAACAACAGAATGGGGGAGGAGAAGAGGAGGAGCAGAAGGAAGAAGAGAGCAGATGACCTCTACAGAATTTAAACAGTAAAACCAGGTGAAAAAATATATACATTATGGTTGTCTCGAAGACCAAAGGTGAAGGACAGAGATCTTATTGTAGGAAATAGAAAGCTTCAAGTCTGTCAAGAAAAATACAATTGACTCAGAAAGCTAAGAGACCCAAATGTGTGAAATCCAAAGAGGTCTTCACACAGCAGATCACACAAGCAAGGAAAACTGAATGCCATGAAGCACCTCATCACCTTCAAGAGGACCCCAAACAGATGGTCAGGTGCCCCTTCAGCAGGAACGCTATAGGCTAGAGAACAACAGGGTAATATATTCAAAGTGCTAAGCAGAAAACAGCCAATTAAGGACAATGTGACTGCCAAGGTAGCTAGTGCACTGTCTACGAACTCTCAACTATTTCCAAATGTAGTTATATATTCATATGCACCATGTAGCTATATTTCCATATATAAAATGTAGTTATATATCCATATGTAAACCTGTGTGAGTTACAAGTACTCTAAATGTATCTCTCAATATAAATATGCATACGATTTTGAAATTTATCTGTAAATCTATAAATAAATAAATAAATATATAGGCATATTTAACATTTAAGTATATCTAACATACAGTTAGACAAGCACATGCAGCTAATCTGAAGATAAAGTTAACACAAATGGATAGAAACATGAAAAATTTTTGCTTTCTATTTGTTGGTTATAGGTGTAAATATAAAGTTTTATTTCTTATGATATTTTGGAAAAATCCCTTTCAACAAGGCATGTTAAGAACTTGTGGTAAAATGGGCTTGATAAAATGGACACACAGAAATTAATAAGAATACTTACTTGGTATCTTCTGTAATGTCCATTTTCTAAGCTTCATAACTGACACAAAGTCATGAGCAATAATAAAATTATAGGAAGTGATGTTGGGAGATTTCCAACATAAGAAATGTCAGAAACAGGATAAACAAGAGTCATAATAAAAACTATGTCATGGTCAGATATTTCAAAAAAGTAAAATAAATCTAGAATTGAATATTTTTGTTAGCTCTACATAGAGCAGTTTCCTAACAGCCGATCAGCCCCTCTGATCACAAAGCTGATGACTTGGCTATGCAGGGAGACTGCTGGAAAGGCAAGGCCTAATCCTTTGTTATGAATATGCTCTCAGCTGCCGGGTTAGATAGCTGCATGTCTTTGGTGTTTAGTCTGAAAATGAGACGGAGAACCCAATGAGGCAGATAACACCTGAAGGTTTCTCGGGTTATAAAAAGACCTGTGCAAGCTTATAAAATGGCATTTCCCCAATGGCTTGTCTGTGTTCAGACATCTACAAAAATCTGCACCTTCAGCAGGGGGACAGCACAGATCCAGGAGGAAGCTTATCAGGGCAGAACCACCCAAGTGTCCTGCTTTATGGGACACGTGGTCATTGTTTCCCTAGGATAAACAATATAAACATTCTCAGAGACCACATACTTCTGTGGAATTACCCTCCCAGTGCTTACAAAACATTAAAAACAAATGCCCATTATGATTCAAGCTTGAATGTAAACGCAGTCCTCAAGTGACAAAGGCAGGGACTGCTGCAGATTTGAAACTAGCTTGTGCTACAAGTGACCTGCAGGGAAGCTTGGGCTACTAGGACCTAGTCTAAAAATAAATAAGTGAATACATAAGCAAAATGTACATATTTTGCCTGATAAAGTGGGTTTTCTGCACCAAACTTTCCCATAATTCCTTTGTGGGGAGGATTTGTAATCCATGTGAGAGGCTTTGTAACTACTGGCATCCTCTCTAGGATCTTACATCTGCTCATTTCACAATTACAGTGCAGTTAACACTTGGGCTTCGGAGAACAAGAGAATAAGAACATTTCTCTTGCAAACATCCCCCCAAATGAAAGTATAATATGGGGAAAATATCAAGCCACACATACATGGAAATACTTATCAGACTGTCTGATAGGAAGTGCTTAATAATTTGAGATGTTAAATCATGTCTAGTATCTTGCAATGGAATATTCCACAGCAGCTAAACTGATCAGCTAAAAAATGATTAGCTATGTTTATAGCAGCATTATTTGTAATAGCCAGAACCTGGAAACAACCTAGGTGCCCCTCAATGGAAGAATGGATCCAGAAAGTGTGGAAT
>JAQHUG010000138.1:2123651-2154542 GCA_028555095.1 Dicrostonyx torquatus
AAAAATGATTAGCTATCCTGAATATAGCAACACAGACCATTCAAAATGTGTTGCTGAGTAATAAACCTATAAAAGAAGTTAAATACTGTGATGACATTTGAACTTTCAAAACTTGAAACTAGTGTATATTGTTTATAGAGAGATGAAGCTGCATAAGTACAAAAGCAGGCATGGGCATTATTACAGCATCAACCCCAGGACAGTCACTGATACTAGTATGGAAACACGCGAGTTGGATGCGGCCCTTTTACCTGTATCTTAGCATTTTATTTTTTACGTAAATGGTATTTGAAAAAGTATATGAAGCATTACTAGGTGGCAGGTTACATGGTTATCCTTAATGTCAGCTTTTCTTAATTTGAGTATTTCATAAGTAAGGGAAGATCTCTTATTTCATAGAAAGAAACAAAAAGCATGTGTCTCACTACACTGCATCAGCCCGTTATTTCTTGGCTAAAAATCATAAGATAGCATCTGAACTACAAACGAACAGTGAGAGAACCTAGCTCACCCACATGCTCAGCTGATTATCCACTTAAGAAGCAGAACCATCATTGTTTGCACCAGTTATTTGTAAAGGATCCTTTGCCAGTACGTGTCTCGAATGGCAACATCCCCAAACTAAGAGAAGAGCACATGCCAAACAGGGGCTTGTTCTTAAATATCAAAATGAAGATAGAAATATGTGTGTCATGCAGAGGCAGGTGAGGGTTGGGAGGCAAGTGAGCTGCTCTCAGGTTCTTCTGCTTTTGCCCGTCAAGTCGCAGCAAGCAGGTAGCGCCGATTCTCACCGGGTTGGTCAAGTCGTAGCAAGTAGGCACTGTAGATTTTCATCAGATGTTTGTGTTTGACTTGAAGAATCATCCTGGTCTCCAACAATACAATAACCTGTGTCTCTCAGGTTTCCAAATTGTTTGGAGAGGAGACATTGCCTCAAGGGGAGGTCTGGTTTGTTCCATACAAGGTGAAGAAGTGGATGTAGGGGCCTTTCCTAATGAAAAACTCAGAGAATGAGCTACTGATTGCATAATGTTAACTTAAAAACCTCAAGATTTTTCAGAGAATATTTTCTGTTTATTTTTGGGAGTAGGTTAAACAAAAAAAATACAGACACATTTTAGAGCTACTCTTTTTCTTTATATAGATAATTACTGGGGATACAGTCATTCTTTATGATTATGTTTTATTATAATTTTTATAATAACATTACACTGCTTTATTATAATTGCAGTGGCTATTTACTCAGGACTAGGCAAATGTGGCCTGTGTGTATTAATTCCTCCACACAATATTTCTGACTGTTCTTTCTCTTTTTCTGAACATTTTAGAGCATATTCCTACATTTTAGAGATTTCGATGTAAGAATACACCAAGAGAAATCCACCTCCAAATATTTACCAGCTCAGCTCTAGCCATAGCTATGGATGGAATTATAACCAAATTTATATAAAATTAAATAAACTACTTACATATCTGTTCTTTAAATATAAAGTCCATCACCACCCAATTTTTACTAATTACTGAAGTCCTAATAAAAAAATCCATGTTTTGTTCATTACTACAAAATTAGATCCAAGTCCCCAAATAGAATCATTTTTTTTTAATTTCTAATTTTCCTTAGTGTTGAACTCATGCTGTTCCATGAATATTGACTTTGAGGTGAATAAATTGATGCCTTCCTCTTTATTTCTCTTATAAAAAACAAAAACCCACATCAGTAGCCCAGACAAATGCAGTCCAGAATTCATACTTTTAACCAGAATGCAGCTAAGCTCTGCAAGAGAAAGTGCAGACACCACTAGAACTGAAGTATCATGATACAGAGCTCACCCCCCATAAAAACAGTGACAGATATCAATGAACAGAGCACACCCCCTCCCCCCAAAAGAGAAAAAAAAAGATCCTGACAGATACAGGGACAGACTCCTGGTACACATGAATGAAAATCTGGGTAATTGCAGTAATCAGAAAACCTTTAAGGCCAGAAACACCTGTTCACTATGGTAGTGTGAGCCACAAAGAAGACACATCTGTCCTAAGGAGACCGATGCCACCTTCATAGAATTGTCTCTGATATCCTTCCAACTCAGCTTCACTCAATTCAGAGATTCTTCCTCTGGTCTATCTGTTGGTGACAGTGACCCGAATGCACTAAAATGTATCAGTTTACCTGGATAGCCCATACTCCTCTCTAAATCATGCATGTGTCATAGTGTGGTTTTCTATTGTCCCTTCAGTTCAATTCACCACATCAATGCCCAATGCATCACTAGTCCAGAGCCCCATTAAGTTGAATTGGACTGGGCCTGTGCCCATGTTCTACTTGCACAGATAAACAGTGTTCATTAAATTGTCATGTACCCCAATCATTGTTGTACAGTTGTTAAAAGGCACACTACTGTAAAGGTACAAGTTGACAGCACTTAGATTGAGAGTACCTGCTGTGGAATAATTCTCTTGTACACTGTAAAGATTTGTCACTCATATTGGTTTAATAAAACACTGACTGGTCAGTAGCCAGGCAGGAAGTTTAGGTGGGACAACCATATTAGGAGAATTCTGGAAAGAGGAAAGGCAGAGATGCAGTCGCAAGTCAGATGCAGAGGAAGCAAGATAAGAATGCCTTGCTGATAAAAGATACCAAGCCATGTGGCTAAACATAGATAAGACTTATGTTATAATTTAAGTTATAAAAGCTAGTTCATAAGCCTGAGCAATAGGCCAAACAGTTTATAACTAATATAAGCCTCTGTGTGTTTATTTGGGACTGAACAGCTGCAGGACCAGGTAGGACAGAAACATCTGTCTACAATTCCCAAAAAGCTAAGCAGTGACCTCTTATTTAAGTTAACAGAAGCAAATGAATGTGAGATTTCACTCTGTGTGCTATGAATATGTTTTATTACCACTGGTTAATAAAGAAGCTACTTTGGCTTATGACTGGAAGGGCAGAATATAAGTAGGCAGAAAACTAAACTGAGTGCAGCAATAATAAAGGTTGAGTCAGGCAGATGCCATGCAGCTGCTGAAAGAGAAAGATGCCAGAAACTTACCAGAAATCACAGCCTCATGACAACACACAGATGAACAGAAATGAGTTAATTTAAGCTATTAGAGCTAGCTAGGAAAATTCCCAGACCACTGGCAAACAGAGTTGTAATTAATACAGTTTCTGTGTGATTATTCAGGTCTGGGTGACCTCGAAATGGAAAAGCAGCCTCCAATTACAGCAAATCTGTCGTCTTCTCCACAAAGGAAAAGCATCAGGTCTCTCATCTTCCATTGAGGTAATAGAACCAGCAAAGAGTGTTCAAAAAACTGAATAATTCATGGCAGAAAAGAAGTAAAAACATTCCTAGGACAAAGTAGGGGCATTTTAAAGGAAGACAAGATCATCTTAGTGATCACTAATGACAAAGTTGGAGCATCTGTCAAATGTGACAAAATTCAGTTCTGAACAAATACAGACTCCTGTTCCAGGACAGTGGGGTAAACAGAAAAGACTTGGCAAGGCAATGTAGAGAGGCCTGTCAGCAGTCCCCTGCTCCCTGGTGATAGTGTCCACAGGCTTCTCCATGAAGAGAGCTCAGCCAACAGCAGCACTCAGTGGACCGGTTGTGGTTCTATTTTACTGTCACAAAGTAGGGACTACAGAATCTGAATGTCAGGATTTGGACGCAGCCAATCAGATCATTCTGGCATTCAATTTTATCACCATATCAATTCTTTGCAGTAGATAATATTTTTACTCTTTAGGAATGGGGAAGCTGAGTGACAGAAAAGTTGACTGCTAAGTTGAAGGTCACACATGTAGCATGTGGAGAGCCAGCGTTTAAACCTAGATGGACCAGCTGCAGGGCCCATCTCTCAAAACAAACAGATTCACATTGGAGAACATGTACTGAGCACTGTCTAACAAAAGGGGCTATGTGAAGCTAAGACTCAGAGAGGTGACCCAGCTGTTTACATGTTCTATTTAGACCATGAGCACGGGCATGAGATGAGGCTGCATGGGTCTCAGTGTGCTGCACACAGAAGGAGTGTCAGCACAAACTGGCTGGCTAATATCCCTAACTCTGACATTCAATCTGTCTCTGGCCTTCCTAAAAGGTCCATAAAGAACATGTCCTATTTATGTCCTGTAAGTGCCTCACATTTCAGCATCTTCTGCTTCTCCTCATTCTGTTTCCCTTCTCTCTTCTCCTTTGCACTTGTGTTTTTCTTCATTTTTAATCTCATTAGCATTTTCAAGCATCACCAGAAAAAGGTATTTTTGTTCATTTTCCCAGTGAAGTATCATCTGTTACTAACAAAGGATCTTAAACAGGAAAAAGTCTTGAGTTGTTGAGAGATTCCCATTTCAGCCTGGCATTACCCCATCTCTCCCACACTGTGTGGCTTCCTTTCAGGAACTGCAGGCAGACACTAGATGCTCTTGCATGCACAGCAGCTCTAGAGACTTTGCTTGGCTTGAAGCCAGCAGTGTCCCCATGCTCTTTCATGGTCCATCTCACCAAAGCCCATCAATACCTGAGGACAAAGGACCAAGCCCCAAGGAACCTGACCTGGTATATCCAGCACTTGGGCCACACAAAGAAGTATGAAACCTATCACTGACAGCCTGAAGCTTTCATGGTCCTTCCTTATGATTTAAAATCTGTCCCAAGGGGTCTGTGATATATGTGAGTATGAAAATATCCACAGAGAAAAGTCTAGAAGACAAGGAAACTGACTGAGTATATTATTGAGGTTAGGGAAGTTTGTAGATAGGATTGCAGTGTGACATTTTGTGAGCTGGTACCAGTAGACTGCTTGACTATGTCTCTTGTTATCACCAAATTACATTTTTGTGCAGAATCACATTGCTAAAAGCAAAAGCACACAAAGGGGCATGGCTGTGGAAGCGCCACTCATTATGGGGGAATATTTATATCCAGAGGGAGAATGCTTTCCAACAGAGAAAAGTAAACCCTGGCTCTTGTCTTACCAAAGGCAAATTTTCCAGATAACTATAAGCATCCTTCCACCTTTGCAAAAGCACCCACCCTTCAGTGTGCTTCTAACAGTCCAATGAAGGAAGCAAAGTGGTGACTGTGGCTGCCTCTCACAGTTGCCAAGTCTTTCCTGTCATGTGCCAGGCTGTCTCTGGCAATTCATAATACAGTCCTTCTCTGTCTTGTGCCCTCCTGTCTATGAGTCTGAGTTTTTACACCACAACGCTCACTTCACTCTGACATGTTACACATCCAGTCTTTTTTCTGCCTCTGGAGGAGATCCTTTGCTTTGTGCACTGCTCTGTCTGGCTTGTGACAGAGACTGCCAGGTAACTTGTTCTCAGTATTGGCTAACCAAATGAAGAATGAATGGATCATTAAACACAAAGACTCAGACTTGTTCAAGTTCTCAAGCTCGTTGGTGGTAGATCGCAAACTCAAACTTGGAAATTTCCACCTTACACTCCTTCTAGTAGTCATCCTAACAGCCTCCATGAGACCACATGGCCAAAGGTGCTTCCTGAGGTGCTTGCCACAGGACCAATAGTGATGAGCACTCTTGAACCTGACTCTCAGTAACTGAGAAAGCATCCCACTGCATGGAAGCTATGGTTTTCCACATATCGGAAAGCCTCTGAAAGTACTTCACCAGAGGAGGGGGTTTCCAAGGAGAATTAGAAAAAGCCAGCTGCTGTAAACAATAAAGATGGATGTTTGAAGGGATCCACGGAGAGCCATAAACACTTTGATGACTTCTCACTCCTCCAGCCCTTTCTACCCCTCTGACCTTTGCAAAATGAGATGTAGTTTTTTTTTTCTTTTGTGCTGAACTTGGTGCGTGATTTTGTAAAAATTTAGAAAAACACAGAAAAGCCTAGGGAAGGAAACTGAAATCCCCTGCATGTAATCTCATTACTCAGAATACACACAGCTGCCAGCTCGGCTATGCATACTATTCTCGGCCACACAAGGATAAATGTCAAATAGGATTTTAGTGTACATGGTGTGCGTCCCCTGCCTTAAAACAATGAACAAATATTCTCAAACACTGTCCTGTTGTTGCTGTGTGTGACAGAAATAGAGGCAATTTATAGAGAAAAGGAGCGGGTCTGGGCTATGAAGCCGGAAGGAAAGGTCTCCTAAGCCTCCTTGAGCATTCTTACAAGGCAGCACTAAGTCAGTGCACACCTGTCCTTTGCATGGGGAGTAGTTTACATTTTTCCATGTTTATGCATTTTATTTTCCACAATTATTAATTTTAAAAATATATACAGATTTTTAACTAAAAATAATTTCTTCTGTGGAGTTGTTAGGCCAACAGATATGGACTCTTTAAGGGTGTGAGGCACACTGAGGGCCCTTCTCCAAGAAAACCTGTGCTATTTAAGGTTCTAATAATACACTACCCCAGAGTTGAGCCAAATGACAGGGTTAAAGTATGCATTTTTATTCAAATCATCTCTCACGTCAGTAACTTTATTTTGACAAAACAATGTGTGCTCATTCACAACATAAGAAACATAAAAAGCATGATTGAAAATCAGCTGTGGTCTAACACAATAATCTCTTAGCACTTTGGGATTCTTCATGTATGGATGTATATCTCTAAATATAATTAAACATTGAATGTCAGAGAATATACACAGGTTTTTAACTAAAAATAATTTCTTATGAGCTATTCATATACAAGAACATTTTAGCAGTTTCTTCGTATTCTATCATACAAATAGAACTTATTTCATGAGCTCCCTAATTCTGGCTATGATGGCTGACTTCAGTCATGTTAAGTTTATTTAAACATCATAAAAGAATTTTTCACATATTTCCTGACAATTAGTAATTTTTAAATGAGTCGTCTCATCTACACTTCTTTTCAAACATCATAAAATGGTTTTCGTCTAAATTCTTGTCAGCTAAGGATGCAAATGACAGGGAAGATGCCGAGCAAGCCACAGAGTCACCTTCCACTTTAGCATGCCACCAATGAGGAGTCATTTTCAGCCCAGCTTAAAGCATCCTCTTCAGGCTGAATAAGTCATCTGTGTGTTACTGGAAAACGGGAAACCCCAGGTTCCATCCCAGCTATGACATCATCGGCTTTTGTAGGCTAGAACAGCACTTGTTCTGTAGATCACAACAGCCGTGATAGTTACTGACTTGCAGTGGTCAGGATGAGCAAGCATCCTTTCTGCCTATCCACTATGCTGTTGACCTAAGGCAAATTCAACTTGAATGATGAAAACCTTATGTGGCTACCTCATAGATTCAGAGAGCCTGCTCCATCAATCTCTAGTGATCTAGTCATCTGGCTTTACAAAGTAGAATAACAGCTTTTCCTACAATATTCTACTTCCAAGAATACAGAATGCAGAGCCATCTGGTCCCCAAGCCTCCCTCTTTCAGGCTTGGACTGAACTCATGCCTATGTAATGTGACCTCTCTTCTTAGCTTGGACACAAATAAAAGTCTTCATTACAGCTAAGCGACCACCTCTTTGGCTTAACCTACCACCACTATACCTCTATAATCCCCCAAATCATCTCTTAGCTACATTGGAGGTCCTTCTTTTAAAGATAGTGAGAACTTTCAAGCTTGCAAACCCCTCTCTGTGTAATGAGGGTTCCCTACTGATAGTAAAATAAAGAATAACTTCATTTTACATGGGCCATCTATATGAGGTTCTCCAAAATTATCTCACACAACTTTGTTCCTGCCCCTGTGATCCCAGTCTACTTTAACAACTCCTTGCATCTGGGTTTCTCTATACTGTGCCTTCTTTATGAACATACAGTGCCAACAGCTTCCTGCCCTTGATTTGTCTTCTCAAATTTATAGTCTGTTTACTGACATCTGTACTCAAATACTATTTCCTCAATGAACACATCCCATTTTCCAATTTAAGCCACAGCTGTATCTCAAGAGCTCTCCTGTTGAGCCAGGCCCTTTGAATTAACTGAGTAAGGCTCATATGACCTCACAGAAGCTAAAGAAGCAAGCACAGGGCCTACTTGGGTCTGCACCAGGTCAACTGTGTATATATTACAGCTTTCAGCATAGTATTTTTATGGGACTCCTCAGTGTGTGGGCAAGTGGGTCTCTGATTCTTGTGCCTGCTCTTGGGTCTCTTTTCCTTCTGTTGGTTGCCTTGTTCAGACTCAATGCAATGGCTTTTGTTTTATCTTATTATATTTTATTTTGTCATGTTTATTTGTCATCTCCTAGAAGCCTGTTCTTTTCTAATGAGAGACAGAAAGGGAGTGAATACAGCTGGGAGGGGATGTGGGGAAGAACTTGGAGAAGTAGAAAAGAGGAAACTGTAAACAGCATATAATGTATGAGAACAGAATCTATTTTCAATCAAAGGGAGGGGGAAAAAGGAGTTCTCCTGTCCTCAGAAATGCCCCCTGGCACTACTTTGCATAAAGTTACTGTGTCTGTCTCAGATGCCTAATTAGGAGTCCCATTAGCACTTTCACGTTAATGAGCTGCTAATCTCGCAAATGTCACCACTGCCTGGCAGACATAAGCATTAAAGGAGAGACTGAATGAGCAAACCATCTCTACCCTTTACAGAGTTTTCCAGCATATATTACCACTTCACAAATGAGAATTATTGTAGGTCAACTTCACTGTCAACCAAGAAATGAGGAGATCAACAACGTTCTGATTATTTTAAGAATTTTCACTGGTTTCCTTCTTCAGAAACGTAATAATGCCTGTGTCAAAACTGAAGCTATTTGGTACTTAAATAATCTTTATAAGGGTGCTCTGAAGAAACATAATAAAAGGTGTGTCTAAACTGATACTGAAAGAGAAGGTTAATATATGGAGGGTGTATCAAAAATGATAAGTGAATCCCATCCAAGCTGAAACTATGAGCAGCGATAGGTACCCTAAGTGGGAATGTCCCTAAGGAGAGAAATTCCCTAGTGCTCAACCACCTCCATACACTCTTAATCACTCAGCATGGCAAATAAATGATCTCTTTCAAAGATAATTTATTATGTGGATTTTTAGCTCCCCAGTTAATACAGTGAAAGGCTCTGTTAATTATCTATTAAAGGAAATTTTCATTTAAATTTAAAAAAAATTATTCATTTGCTTCAAAAGATTAAGCAGCTTATTTTTATTTCTTTATCGTCCCCCACACTGGAACAACGAAAATGGGACAGTACATTTAGGAAAGTAGCTTGTCTGTTTGTGCCACTGAAGGTGAGTCTCATATAGCATTCTCAGCTACCAGGCATTAACACGGAGTAGGCTGCTGCGCTGAGGTGTGCATGCCCAATTGAAGGTGAAATCATCACCTCAGGACACACTTTTCAAGATTTTTCTTTATAACCAATCATTTGACAAAATCCCTTTGTCCAAGACAGAATTCAGAATAAGATCAGACATGTGCACCCAGATCTTGCCCTGGCAGAAGACAACCCAGAGTTACCCAGCACCACTGAGTCTAAGCCACTGAGAACTAAGCTCCCAGAAACACAGGCTGTAATATCAGATCTGTCAATGTATTGCTTTCATTATGCAATTCTTCCTCTGATGTCACACTTATAAAATATTTTGATATACACTACTGTATTATTTTTCTGAGCTAAAAAGATATCTGTTTGATGAGTCTGATGAGTAGGGTTGGGATCACATTTTTGTGTGAAAATGGGTCCTTCAATCATAACTGACATAGTCTTAAATGAATCTCCGCTTTTGGTAACTTGCCAAATTAGCAAACTGAGTGAAAAACAAGATCTCTGGTAGAGAGCCATCAGGCACACTGCACTTTGAAGTCACCCTCTTCTGCTGCCCACATCTCCTCCTCTTGAAGCTGAGCCTCATTACCAAGCATATGCTAGCCCTTTGGTTTCTTATCAAGTCTTTCTTGAGAAACAGAGTGAGATTTTTTGCCCTTCAAGTGCTATTTCCTTTATTACACTCCATGGAAAGTTTTGTCATTAATGTGATTTTCTTTGATCAATAAAAAGAATTCTGCCAATTTTCATGCTAATATCCTATGAGGAGCTCCATCACACAAAAAGGTCCTAGCTCATTTCCAAATTTAGAAATCCATTAGTCTTTGTGAGTTAACACGACTCACTTCCTCTCCCTTTTCCTGTGCAAGTAATAGCTCTCTCTAATGACTGCAATTGAAGCAAATCACTGGGCTTCTATGTCCTCATTCTGGGATGCTGTATTCTTATGCTAACAATCTAGTCTTCACAGATCCCCAGGAATTAGCACCTCAGAGATTCCAGGAACTCTTGGACAGGCTTTTGCAAATGGATACTCAGCTACAAAGAAAGGCCTTTTCTTGTGTACCTTCCTGATTAGATACAATAAAATATTTTATGAATTAATATAGAATATTACACATAAAAGATCATCAAAATTTGGTGCTGAGTAATACAAAATTTAGGTACTTTTAGCATTACGAATTCCATATGAGGAAATAATTCCCTAACACAGTGCTTCTTAGCTAGAGGGATTAGTGCCCTCTGGAGTCACTTTCGCATGTCAAGCTGGAGGTCTGCTAGGATGTTTGGTCCATAAAGGCTGGCAATGCCCTGCAATGCATGGGACATACACACAGGGAACAGTCCAACCTTTGAAGAGAGTCAATTAAAGGGAAATTTAAGAGGTTGCTGCAGAAATGAGGTGAATGGTTTTCTTCTAAAGGGTATTGAGATACTAAGAATATGGGGCTTAGAGAGATGATGGGCAACAGTCATCCTGGGTGCTGGAAGGTAGAGATAAGCAGATCCCTGGAGCAATGAACTCGAGGTTCCATGTTTTATGAGAGATCCTATTGCAAATAAATAAATAATAAAAAATAAAATAATAAAAAGATAAACATAAATAAATAAGGTGGAAAGTAAATGAGGATCAAACTGCCATTAATCTATGGCTTCCATGTGTGTTGATACTGACACGTACATACATGTGCACATACTCCCGGGAACACATGCACTCACCACACACACACAGAATATGAATGTTCATTTTTATGAGTTCATTCATCTATTTCATAAACATTCATTGAGCATCTTCTAGCACTAAGAACTACAGCCTCCAGCGTTGAATGGAACGGGCATAAGTTCCTTTCCCCAGTAGAAACATTTCAGCTGTAAAACAGAAAAAAATACAAAGACTAAAAATATAGCCCTCAATAGGACAAACCTCTGGTTCTCTCTACCTTCCAGCATGGACTACTGGTGTCTACCACTGTGCCCAGCTTAATTCTGGTGCTAGGTTCTGAATTTGGGTCCTCATGCTTTGGAGGCATAATACAAAGATATTAATATAGTGACATTAATAACATCATGACATTAAGGAAAGAAGTGAAAGGCTTTAAATTGCTAAGAATGAATTAAGAACAATAAAATATGTTCAACATGTCACAATATGCCTGCAAAATTTAGATGAAATTAATATTTTATTATATGTTCCTAAAGCTAGCCTAACAGCGGGTTAACACTTTACTCATAACCTGCCAGTGATCTTGCTGAGGAAGGAGGTCTCATTTGAGAATTCTTTTTTTTTTATAAAAAGAGGACCAGAGTGTAAAACTGAAATAATTTTTCAAGTCTTACATCAATTTGAATTCAGTGCCTGCAGATATCTAAGTTTAATTAGATTTTTCTAAGTTTCCAGGAGTGTCCCCAGTGACAGTGAGTAAACACAGAATATCACAAGAGAACCTCAAAGGCTATGCTAGAGATTATGGTATTAGGGAAAAGCAGCACAAGCCTTTCCTCTCCCACGTGCACCTTCCACAGATATGCTCGGGCACTGTATATGTGACCTAAAGTCACCTGTGGACTCATAGTCCCCAAGGGAAATGAGTGAGCTCTAAGACACTTGAATATCAAAGTCACTCTGTGGCCAAAGGGAGTGAGCTCCAGTGTCTGGATCTCTGTCTCTCTCTCCTCTCTCCTCCCCTCTCCCCTCTTCCTTACCCCCCCCAAGACTCCAGGCTCCAGTCCCTTTCTCCCCACCGGGAGAACAGGGTGGCTTTCCTCAGGGGTACCCCTTCTTATGCTCTCCTGAAACCTAGTCTCTGCACAGGGGTCATAGGGAATTATTTGGGCATAAATCCATCATGTTACATAAAACTCTTCAATGTGTTGCTTTGTGACCTGCTGGGGGAAACCTGTCCCCTGAGGGAGACCATGAACTCCTCTGTTCTGAGGACAGGGAACACACCTCAGCCGTGCTGCAACTCCGTCAAAAACTCACGTTTTGCTTTTCCAGTCCAGTGCCATTGTGTCTGATGTCCCCTTCTGCCACCCTAGCCTTCGCTCCCTGGTGGAAATAGGGTACCCTATCCCCTACTTCCCAATGGCACCACATTTTACAAGAGTTGGCATAGCTGATAACTATGTATTTATAGTTATATGCTGTGTTCTCAAATAAAGTGGTAATTCCCTAAGGCTGAAACCATGAAACCTTAGCTCTAATGCTATTCCCAGGGTATAGTAGATTATTTGGCATCCATAAGGGTTAAATAGAGTTCAACTGGGGCTGAGGATCTGTCTCACTTGTCTAGCATCTACATGGTACTGGCTTCCATCCTCAATACCAGGAAAATGCATATTGAATAAATAAATAGCAAAAAAATTAGAACCAAAAAACCAGTGTAAGCTTTGTAGTCCATAGTGTGCAAAGCACTTAAAATTTCTATAATGAGAGTTTGATAAGGTGTACTATAAAGCAGTCATTATTAATATAAAAGTAACTATGATGGTGTGAACAAGAAAGGCTCTTCACAGGCTTATGTGTTTGAACACTTGGTCCCTAGTTGGTGATGCCATTTGGGAGATTATTGATCTCTTAGGAAGTGGAACCTTATTGGAGTATGTCTGAAAGCAGGCTTTAGGAATTTGGAGTCCCCCATCTTTCTTTCCTTCCTATGTGTGATTAAAACGTGCTTAGCCACCTTCCTGTACCTCTCATCTTTGTCAGGCCTTCCTTCCCATTATGGAAAACTTTTTGTTTTCCCAGCATCACAACATATGGTGATAAATATAATACAACCATTTGTGGTGGTGATGGTGGTGAGGTCATCTGAGCAAACAGTCTAATCAACCTTCCCCTCCACCTGCATTGCTGTATGGTTAAGGGAACACATACAATATTCCTAGTGGTGTTTCACTTGTCCTGTTTCGTGTGTTCTGAAGAAGACATGCCTTTTCATGGGGAAAAGAGAGAAGCATAGAATGAACCCAGTGTTTCTAGCAGAGTCTCTTTCTGACTTCTCCGGCAGGTTACTCAACATAGAGACCCAACATTTTCATTTGCAATATGAGGTGTTGTCCTTTCATGTAGTTATCGCCTGCTAGTTCTTTCTCTACATGATTGCCCACAACAAAATGTCACATGGCCTCTCTCATGTGCTATCACCAAAACAGTGAAGGAGACTGTTTAGACCCCACATCCAATGAGGTCTCTGAGTCATAAGTGCAGATTGAACACTGGAAATATGATGCTGAATGTAGAAGTGCTTTACATGTGAACTGGGCATTGGTTTTGAAGGAATGCAAAATATTTTAATTCTGATATTGATAGGTATGGTTCCATGGGTTATGGTACCCAGTGACGTTCAATCTTTAAGTACTTTCCATTTGTTCATAAAGGACCAAAATCTCCTGGCCACATATATTAAGAATGTATCTTCACTATAAGACAATTATTGACTGACTATTAATGAAATTTATAGTTCAGGGATGGAGAGACTGCTCAGTGCTTAAGAGCATTGGATGCTCTCCCAGAGGTCTTACGTTCAACTCCCAGCATACAAATGGTGGCTCCCAACCATCTCATAGGATCTGATGTCCCCTTCTGGCATGCAGGTATACGTGCAGAACACTCATACATAAAATATAAATAAACAAAATTTTTAAAATTACACTTCATTATATTCTTTTAAATTTAGCTTCTGAAAAATATTGAGTATTTACATAGATTGAATTTGTGGGTCTTATATTTCTCTTGAGAAGTTTGATCTATAATTTCTTCTGTCTATAATTATATTTCAGAAATAGTCTAAAATGTTATTCACAAAATTTTTGCATGTTTTAATATATAAAAGTTTCAATAGTGTTGAGTCCTATGATTAACTAAATAGGATTATTATTAAGTGCCGTACCTAGTCCTACATGAGATCTACATCACTAATTAACTCTTTGGTTTATCTTCTTCATCTTATTCTTTGAAAATTACAATTTCAAGTATAAGAAACCTTAGGAAATTACCAGCCATCAGTATAATAATGAAGATAAACATGCACATACAACACACATATGCGCACATGCATGACATGCATCTACACATGTGAAGTGGGATTCCTCTCTGTATGCTATGAATATGTTTTATTACCTTTGGTTATTAAAGAAGCTGTTTTGGCCAATATCTTAGTAGAGAATAGCCAGGTAGGAAATCCAAACAGAGAAATAGAGAGAAAGTAGGCAGAGACAGAGAGATGCCATGCAGCTGCCGAAGGGGACAGACACCAGAACTTCACTAGTAGGCCACAGCCTTGTGCTGATACACAGATGAATAGAAATGGGTTGATTCAAAATGTAAGAGCTAGCTAGGAATACACTAGAGTCATTGGCCAAATAGTATTGTAACGAATATAGTTTCTGTGTGATTATTCGGGTCTGAGTGGCTGGGAGATGAACAAGCAGTTTCTGCCTACACACATGTGCACACACACTCATAAACACACATGCACAGAACGCATATACACATGCATGGACATATATACACACATGTAAATTCACATTCATAAACCCATGCACAGATACATATACACCCATGCATGAAAACATGTACACATATGTTCACACACACACACACACACACACACACACTGGTCACGAAACCCTGTGTGATCTGGGACAAGTAATTTACTCTCTGTGCTCTAGTATCTTATAGATGGTGTAACAGAAGGCTATTGTGAAGGACGCAAATGTAAGACACCATAAACGCAAACGTGCAAATATAAACAAGCAGACAGAGAGGTTAATTAGGTTAATTAAGCTGACTTTCTCAAGGCAAGTTCCAGGCCTTCCACACATTTACTAGTTGCATTGTGTAGAACGCAGGTAATATTTTATCTTATTTCAAAATCAAATTTGGGTTTTCAAAATAAAAAGCTTAATTGATACTGTGATAGCTATTCTTGGTTGGGCTAATTTTGAGTTGTCAACTTGACTGCACCTGGAATTAACTAAAATGAACCAAACCCAAGCATCTGGGCACACCTGTGAGGATGTCTCTTGGTCGGATTATTTGAGATGGAAGACCCACCCTAGGCCAAATCATTTGAGGTCAGAAGAGCCACCTTGAATCTGGGCCACACCTTCTGTGGGAACCCACTTAAGAGGATGAGGAAATGAAATGGTTTTGCTTTGCAACTTATCATTTGCCCTGTTCCCAGCCCTCAACTTCCCCCTCAGTTTGCTTCCTATGAGAACTCTACAATCTTCTAATACAGGGCTGAAATTTTCAAATTGGTTAGGCACCCTAAATAAGCAGTTGGCACAGGCATTTAGCTACAACAGACAGCACTGGGTGGCACTTAGCAGAAAAGAAGAGAATTAGCCTAGTCATTTATAAATGAAAGGGAAATCAATACATTTATCTTTTCTATTTCTGATGATCAACTTATACCAATCAAACCTAAATCTTAACATTAGCAATGGAATATTTCTAAGCATGATTTCCAATCTGTAATTTAGTTGAATGTAACAGATAAAACATACGCAAAGTAGTAATGAAGGGTAAAAATCTTGCTCTTAGAAAGTCAGCATTTTGCTGTTCTAGAAGATTCCCACACAAACTAAATTTGCTTGTCCTTGTCTCTTTCAGGTAGACAACTATTTTTACAAATTGTGGCTTTATAAATTTTTAGTAATTTTATTTCAAAATATGCTTCAACTTCAAATATTAAGAAATCAGGGGCTGGGGAGATTGTGGGCTCTGATATCCCTGAGACTGGCTGGCGACAGCCATTGCTTGCATTCAACTTGGTAGCTGAAAGCTAGCAATTTGGAAAGACAAAAGGTGAAAGGCTTGGCTCTGGCCTTCATTGACTTGTAGATTGCCCAGGAAGAGATGCTTCTGACTCCATAGCTGGTAAGGTATGCAGGTGTGAGGCTGAGGGGAGGTGCCCCAGAAAAAGAATATGAATAGGGAATTCCTAGAGAGTTGAGAGAGCATTCAGAGCTTGGAGAGAGACAATAAACGCGGGTCATGCTGGAAGGACGAAAAGTCCTGAGCTGCCCTTGAACGATCATGATGGAGTGAATGTCTGATTCTTCCACGCGCCACTGAGAACACACTTGGGGCAAAGCACCAGTTTCTATGTTGGGGTGATGGTCCCCTACAGGAGATGCCCCCTGGATAGAAATCAGGAGCTGGGGAGATGCCCTCTGGATAGAAATGAAAATCTGGGGAGATGCTCCCTGGA
This sequence comes from Dicrostonyx torquatus, assembly GCA_028555095.1. NCBI lineage: Eukaryota > Metazoa > Chordata > Mammalia > Rodentia > Cricetidae > Dicrostonyx > Dicrostonyx torquatus. Next base: position 2,140,116 of record JAQHUG010000138.1, read on the forward strand.
TAGAAATGAGGAGCTGGGGAAATGACCCCTGGATAGAAATGAGGGGCTGGAGAGATGCCCCCTGAATAGAAGTGCTTGCTGCACAGCATGAGGTCCTCAGATACCCAGAGCTCATGCAAAGTTGGGCATGGTTGCCCACATCTGCAAGCCTGAGGCAAGGCACCAGGTGGGCATGGGGAAGCCCGGGGGGCTTGGGTGTTGGCTTCCAGCATCCCTAGACCCTTATAACACACTGCACTCTTCCGCGTCGCAGTCTCATTCTCTTCAGATGTGGTGGAATACTCAGACTTTCAGTCCCTTCCATCTTCTATTTTAGAAAAGCTGATCTCAAATCTAAGAGGCATGTCAGAGCAGGGATAGAGGCAGCATTCCGTGCTTAACCACAGGCATCTCCAGCCACTCAGAAGAGAATTGCCTGAACCTGGAAAAGTCTCTCTCTCCTTTTTCACCTCTTGCCCTCAGTTAGCACTCACCCAAACATCACTAGGACAAAACTGTTTTCTAAGGAAGACAAAGCAAGGACTGGGAAGTGCTATCCTTTCAGCTGTTCTCACACAATGGCTCTGCTGTGAGGCTCAGGATCTGGACCGCTGAGCTGTCTGGCTACTCACTCTCAAAGCCATGCATGACCTTCAGTGTTGGCACAGCCCTGGCTCCAGCCCAAAGTACAAAAGACCACAAGGCACAGAACAGTTAGAGGCCTAGAGAAGACGCTGGACTTACAGGAAATTGTCATAGTTTCCAAAAAAAAATCAAATACTTTTCCAGTCACTGCTTGACTGGTACATGTTGTGTTCCATTCTCGCACCATCCAGAAGGCTGACAAACTCACTCTTAGTGAACCTAAACATCCATGTGACAATGACAGTAACTTCTGACTCAAGAGAAAAGCATCACCAGTCCCTGGGATATAGGCATGTGAGCATTGGCACTGAAAATGGAGTTGTCTGTTTTTTGTTAAACCTAATGCTTTTCTACTGTCTTCCAACTAGACCATCAGCACCAGTAATGTTTGAAATCCTGCCAGTAATTTTAATATGGCCAATCACCTTGAGACACACACTGTAATGCCTACACCTAGCATTCACTCTCAGACCCCTCGGGAAGTGTTGTGGCTTTTATTATTCACTTAACTCACGTTTTACATTGGTTTGTGAAATGGTTCCTTTCCCATGGCTCCAGCCTCTCTGCCATGTCACGGGACTTACTTTCCTCCCTGCTGCTCTTCTTCCGTACTTCTTCCCTAGCTGCACTAGAGAGGATCTTTGTTTGAAGAGTGAATGAAAGGAGCCTGCCCCTCCTTCACACGCTCCACCCCCCAGAAAGCAGGGATTCTCTTGCTGGGTTCAGGTTACTAGTTCAGTACATGTAGAGTTATTTGATCATGTTCTATGAAGTCTGTTCAACTTTCAAAGTGCATTTGTTTTTGGCTAAGCCTGAAAGCAAAGGAAAGGTAGGTTGTGATGAGTGTGTATGTAGATGGCAGGTGATGGTGACGGGGGCCCAAGGGAGGGAGAGACTGAGGGAGAAGAGAAAATAACACAACAGCGGCATTTGACAGACAGTATGATTTCCTTGGTGCAAATGAACTGAAACATAGAGTGTGGGTTTCATCTAGGCCCTGTTTTGAATCTCGTGGATAGTGAGATAAATTTTAAACAATGTTTTCAATTTTGCTTTGTTTTGTTTTGAAGTTGGAGATACAAGTGCAAGAACTGGCATAAGACAGCAGATGACTTTGAACAGTCATGAGACTCCTTGTGTCACCTCCTGAAGAGAACAGGAGCCAGCCACCCTTGCTTCCTGGTGATTCAGAAGAGAGGAACTGAGAAACTTCTTAGTTGAAGAAAAACGAGCAAGAGCACTAGGATTGATCACTCTTTGGTTTCTTATTGTGGATGCAATGTGACCAGGGGCCTCAGGCTCCTGCCACCATGCCTTCCTTGGCATATCTTCAAATTAGAAGCCAAATAACACTTCATCATGGGATTTGGAATAGAGAGAAAGGAAATGAAATTCCTATCAGTATGTGCTGAGCAGCAAGCCAATGCAGTGAGTACTGAATCTAAGGCTGGCTGCGGCGGGTATCACTGCCGGGGTTAACTCTGAGCACCCTTCCTACAGTTCCCAGAGGCTGTTCTGAGGAGGACTTCTCATATCAGTCCTTGACTGGAGGGGAAGGTACAGAGTTGAAGGGCTTAGGATATGTGTCAGGCCAGAATGTAAACTTGCTTCAGCTTCTGCCATACTAGGCCTAGCTGTGCTGAAAGTAGCAAGAAAAGGTTGTTGTTGTTGAGGTCTGTGGGGTATTTGGTGCTAATAAAGTGACTCTGTGAACATGTACAGTGGTTCCTAGATGCCAGGTAGATGGTAGCCCTGTCACGTGGAGCAGCACACCTAATAGTCACAAGACTCCATTAACTTATGTATATTCTGATGGTCAAATCTCAGTGCTGAAGACGGTTTCATCCCTTCCTCTTTTGATGAAGAAAATGTCACAGTGCAATTGAGTGAGGATGATAGGGAAACTTTCAAGTGCATTGTACTTTATAAATGGTAAATTGTTATCAGGCTTTAACGTGAGAGCTAATGACTTGTGACTCTACTTGACTTTCATCTAATGACTTGTGACTTCACAAATGACTAATTATGAGGCATGAACATGTCCACATGCGGGGTGAGACCTGCCTTATTACACTCAGTTACTCATTCTTGTGCCACAGACTTGTTCTCAAATTCTCAGTTGCACATTATAGAAATATGTGTTTTTGATGGATGTACACAGCAGATAAGAATTGATAAAAGTGATGGCCAAACCCCACTAGAAAAATCCAAAGAAGAATGAATGGATGACAAGCTATTCTTGCTAACCTTTCACTTAGCAATATGAAGACTAAGACCAAGACCTTCCATTAGGACTTGTGGCAAATCTGTTGAAGAAAGGGAATGGGTTGTGTGTTAATTTAAATAAACACATCTTTACATCTATTTCTAATAACTTAATCTGAATTAATATACATACACATAAATATATATACATACACACACATACACATATGCAGCATGAAATCAGAAGGGTTCCTTTCCTATTTGGGGAAAGAAAAGGACTAATGGGTTAGGGAAGGGAGATAAGAAAGACAAAGGGCAGGGAAATATGAGCAATGTAAAAAGGTATATATGAATGAAAACATCATAATAAAACTTAACTAATTCTAAGTGGATCTTTATTAACAGTCTTTTAAGTAAAATTATAGTGAGTTTCCAGCCATAAATTGGATCTTTTATAAAGGACTTCAGTAATCATTTCAATGTTTTTAGGGGACACTGATGTCTAGGTAAGGGGTTGAAGGGATGGATAAATGAGCTTGGCAGAATTAGCAAGGGAAAGAAGACCCTGTTGAGCTTCCTCGCTGATAGCACCAACGTGGACAACTAAATCCACTTAAAACCTGAGAGAGTTTGGGAAGGAATTCTAGACACAAAAAGAACAGAGTTAAGCAGTTTCTTGGTAGCAGCATTTTCTTAGGTGGGCTCTGTTTGCTGTAAGCAAACATGTTTCATTTAAGAGAGGCTTCCTGACTTAGCTTTATCGGTAAAAACCTAGCAGCCCTTTTAAGAGGCCCTGCCACAAAGCCCTTAAATGGTGTTGATGAATAGTCGACAGCATGCGTCTTGGTGGCAAGGACCTTGAAACTCCATAGAGTTCTGGTAATAAACATGGCTCCTGCAAGTATCTCTGCCATGAAGCTAGACTCTCACGAAGCTAAGGAACAGGGTGGATCCAGCTGTCAAAGCAATGACTTTAATTCTAGCCATACGGCATAGCAAATTAAAGACATGTGGTCAGAAAAAGAGAGATATACACTAAAGATAGATTCAGATGAAGAAAACTTTTAAATGGTTTACAGTGTGTTTAGAAATATATGTAGGCTTAGGAGAGAAGGGAAAAATGATCAAGTCCTTTAAAAAAGAGAGAAAGAGAGTAGATGGATGTGGTGGTGCACACCTTTAATCCCAGCACTTGGGAGGCAGAGGCAGGTGGATCTCTGTGAGTTCAAGGACAGCCTGGTCTACAGAGTGAGCTCCAGAACAGCCAAAGGTACACAGAGAAACCCTGTCTCAAAAAACCAAAAATTAAAAATAAAAATAAAAGAAATGAAGTTTAAAATAAAGCCACGTAAAGTTGGCAAATACACAGAGAATCTGGATACTGTATGTTATTGTGTTGTCTTTTAATTGTTTGACTGCTGAGGAAGGAACACCAGTTGAGAAAAGACATTTGATTATAAATGTTGCTGGATTAATCTAACAAATATATTTTGAAAATGTCATGACTTCAAAATTTAAGTCAAAAGATATGATAGTTTGGAGAAGAAGTTTTGCTTTTGTTTCCACAAGAAATGAGAGGCTATGGATTCATTCTGGGTTAAGAAAAATCAGGTTTGATCAAGATAGACCCCCATGAGAAATTTCCAATAAGAGAAGATGGCCCAGATGTCTGAGTTCTACATCCAGAACAGTGTCAAGACTGCGGGCTGAGATGACCAGGCCTCACAGGATACTACAGTCAGGACTTGATTATAATTCCCAATTTTCTTTAGGTCTGCATAAGATTATCAGTACCCCCAACCAGCAGGAAGTAGCCTAGAAAACTACACCCACATTCCCAAAAAATGGATGTTTGTCTTTGTTTAGAATGTTGGTTGCAAGTTGTTATGGATAATGATCAGGAAAAAAGCTAAACAAAAAAGATTCTATTCAGAGTCCTTGTTTTGAAAAAAAGGCAGGAGAGTGCTGTGGGATCATGGCCGTATACCGTGTAAAGTTTTGTAAGTTGTGTGGGTTTAATAAAATGCTGATTGGCCAGTAGCCAGGCAGGAAGTATAGGTCGGGTGACCGGAACAGGAGAATTCTGGGAAGAGGAAACTATCAGTCTATAGGCATTGCCCAGACTCAGAGAAAGCAAGATGAGAAAACCTCACTGACAAAAGGTACCAAATCACATGACTAACACAAACAAGAATTACAGTTAATGTAGGCTGTAAGAGCTAATAAGAAGCCTGAGATAATAGGCCAAACAGCTTATAATTAAAGTAGACCCTGGTGGACCACAATTGTATTTGCTGTCCACACAAATCACCTGCCTTCAATGTGTCCACAGAAGTTTCGCTGTGTGGAGGAAGAGTGGGGAGTCCCCAGGCTGCTTTGTATACACTGATGGTTCTGAGGCCGACTGTGCATCCCTTCATAGAGTTGTGTCTTATTAAAACCTCATCTTGCTGTTGATTTGCCTTTAGCCATTATCTTGGTGGCCTTTAAAACAGACAGTTCCATATATGTCTCCATTTGAAATAATTGCCGACATTCAAGTAGAAGCGCTATGGGCCTGCAACAAGAATTATTTTGGGAACAGAGTCTGCAGCAGCTATAGTCTTGGAACTGTTTTCTCTGGCTTGAGGGGGTGGGATTATACTTTCAGCAGTGAGAGTGGAAGGCTAGTATTTGTGAAATCACATAGACGCAATGTTAGATACATCTAATGTCCTGAATACTGATTTAAAGCCTTCTCAGATGTAAAAGGGGAGTCGTCTTGGGAAGCGCTACACTGTCCTAATGAACCTTTTTTCTGCATTTCAGAGAATCCTATGGCCTGTTGTACATTAGTTCATGACAGTTCTCCAGTGGACTGGGTTCAGACAGTGCACTCTGCCATAGGAGACAACCCCCTGCCTCAAGCCACAGTTGCACAGGATAGGAAAGAGAATCCTATATGCCAAGAGGTATCAAGCAAATGGTTACAGGGTTCAAGTACAGTTCACACACAACCTCCCAAGTTTCACCCCCATTCTCCAGGCTGGGCAGAAAATGAAGCAAGAGGTGATGGGCAGGAAACATGATTTTCCTTTTTCTTCCCCCTAGGCAAATGGACAAAAGTCATTATATGAAAGGAAGGCAGAAGGCATTTAACAGGCAGGAAGCATTGTCAACACAGGATTAAAAAGAGCCAGGAAACTCTGTAGAGAGTTCAACTGTGTGTGCACCGCACATTAAAGGCTGACTGAATGTGTTCAAGACATGGAAGGTCAGAGTGAGAAATCCAATTTGATACAGTTAATCCGCAAACAAAATTGTTTGCCCTGGCCATGCTAGTCCCTCAACCCAAACGGCTTTCCCTCTGCTGCTTCCATGAGGGTCTTCTTCACTCTGGGTGTATTTAAATAGAACCGTTTTTCTTTTCCTAACCTGAGCATCTCTCTACACTCAGCACCATCGCATTCTTGTCTGGCTAGTTTCTCATGGTACTTATTTTTACTCCTGGTAAGGCTGTGGCCCTTATCACAACAGAGAATCATGAAATAGTAGCTCACTTTATAACAAACAAATGCCAGGCCAATACTAGCATATAGAAATTGGCCCATGAATGAATACAGAAACAAGGCACAAAGGCAAAGAAGTTCTATGCTAACATGTCTAACGGATTGGCACCACGGCATCTCTTCTGTTAAAATGACTTTCTCACTCTGTCAGATTTCATTAATATCTACATTTCTAAAAGGAAAATGAATTGGTCACTGAATGTCATATAAAACTCTAACTTATAAGCATATGCTAGTAAACTGGAGTCTAATGAAATCTCAGTATTTGGCCTGATGACATCACAATCATGACCATTCTCTCCAGCACAGGGGACTTCATCCCAACTCTCCCTTTTGTTTATCCTCATCTCAGGTGCTGGAGACCTTTGTCTAGAGCAGTGGCTCTCAACATGTGGGTAGCAAGCACTGGAAAACACATATTCTGATGGTCTTAGGAACTGAGACACTGCTCAGTAGCAAAACTAAATTACAAAGTAGCAACAAAAATAATTTTGTGGTTGGGGTCACCACAGCATAAGGAACTGTATTAAAGGGTCTCACCATTAGGAAGGTGTAAAAACACTGGTTTAGAGGCTTCTGTGGGCTGAGACAAGTTTGCCTTCTCTTTAAGTAAATGTAATACTTGCTGTTCTAAATAAACCTTTGTTTTTGCATTAGAGAAACCAAGAAATAACTCTGGCACCAATGTGACTAAGAAGACAAAGGGACACAGCTATCAAAAGTATGAGGCTGTTCTCATCACATAATAGTGACACGATATTTTGCTATAATAACGTTTTTGTTGTTGCTATTGCTTTATTTTGGTTTTGAGACAAGGTCCCATAATATAGACATGGTTGGCCTCCAACTTGTAAGATCCTCTTGTCTCTGACACCAAAGTAATGAGATAAAAGGTGTGTGCCACCCATGCAGCTTGCTTGTTTGTTTTTTATTTTTTAATTATTTTTTAATTCTGAGAGACAAGTCAGCAGCTTCCTGTTTTGAGAAGGAGGAACATCTCAGGTCATAGCCTCTTCTTACTACAGCCCTTTCAATAGCGGACCTAGGTGTGAAACTCTGACAAAATAACAATCTAGTATTAGCTATTATGTAAGTATAAATATTTCTGAACTTTATTAATCATGAGATCCTCTATACAGGACTGTAAACTTCCAGGACTCCTAGCACACTCTTCTATTAGGTGATAGGTGGAACAATTGAAATTCAAGCCCCGTCCGATTTGAGCTACAGGGGATGGTATACTGCTAAGGCAGAATTACAGTGGCAATTGGCAGAGTCCACAGGAATAGTCAAGATTCTTTTACCCAATCACTTTTCACTATGAGATAAGAGACATTTACCTCTGGGTTCAGGCTTTGCACCAAACATCCTACTTAGATCACTAATAAACAGTTGAGTTTTCCCTAAGTTGATTATCAGTGACAATGAACTACAGCCTCTTGGTTCCTCTATTTGTACTCAGAACTCAAATTCCTATAACCCCCAACACAGCTATCCTTCCATTTGACCATCTCTGAGTTAATGAGAAACAGAATAAAAAGAGAAAAATAGCAACAGTATTTGGGGTACCAGAAATTCTTCCTCTAACAAAGGATCCTAATAAGGAACAAGTTAGATGCAAAGGAAAAGGAGAAAATTGCCACTTTTTTCTTCTTTGTAGTAGGTGGCATGAGCGGGCTGTGTCCTGCTGCCCAGCTTTCTGAGCAGGAGGGCTATGTTCCCGGTGTGGGCCACATTCTTGGTGCCTGGCTATCTTAACTCAAAATAATTACACATAAACTGTATTCATTTAAATTCTGTCTGGCCCATTAGTTCTAGTCTCTTGTTGGCTAACACATCTTGATTTAGCCCATTTCTAACAGTCTGTAAGTCACCACAAGGTAGTGGTCTTATGGGGAAAGATTTAGCATGTCTGACCCTGGCAGTTTTATGGCAGCAGCTCTCACACTTGGCCTCCTCTCTCCCAGAATTCCATTCTGTCCTCCCTGCCTATCTAAGATTTTGCCCTATCAAAAGGCCAAGGCAGTTTCTTTATTAACCAATGAAAGCAACACATAGACAGAAGGACCCTCCTACACCACTTCTTGATAGTAATCCCTGGGGCGACAAAGGTGGAAAAAGAGGCCAATGTCTTGACAGGATATTTAATCTGTTACAGGGATGTGACACCAGAAGAGTGGCCAGTGAGAAAGCTCTCCAACCCTCCACACCAAAGCACTGCCTTGTCTCCTTGAGGAAGGGATAGGGACCCGGAGGAAAGTAATATGTGGTTTTATCCCACTTGAAGAACTTCACTAATTCCCTTTCCTCCTTGGTGAACATGCCTGACTCTGTCTCTAGCATCCCCTCTCAGCAGTGTTCAAGTCCCACAGCCTTCTTTCTTCTGCTCCCAACCCTAGAATGGGAATACAGATTGAAAGAGTAGGTTGGTCACATGCTCTGAGTTTTTCCTAGGCCCTTGTTTATCTACAACACATTGCATTGTAATTCACAGAGGCAGGACAGACCCGCTCACACTATGTCTCTGTCTCAGGCTGAGAAGGAAACAGTGACATCCGTATGAGCCATGTCCATTTCATTTCCAGCAACCCAGTTGCAATCATCAGCGCAGACCACTAGCATCTTTCTCTTGTGCCAGGCACATATCCATCCCATCTGTTTTCGGATCATCACATCATGCCATCCCATGAGTCTTCTTCCATGTTATGAGTTGTTACAGTGGCCACAAATGAAACTTAACCTCTTATTAGTATTAATGAATCAGAGTGGTATCAGGTGAAATAATGAAACAAGAATTATCTATGAATATGAATGCCTGCAGAGATACTACAATTTCACTTAATGGCTCCAAAACCTCCAGGTTAATGGTGGGAAGATGAGCTTTATCAAGCCCTGCATCATGGTCTGGACACAGGACGTATATTTCCCAAATAGCTAAGCATGGTCTTCATAAGGCTGACAACCTATCTCCTGAAGTCTCTCAATAAATATAATTCTGAGTTATTAGCATGGTTTGTGTAGTTGTCATGATGCCTCTAATTTGTGACTATTATTTTAAAGCAGAGTTCTTCCACAAGCCTTCCTGAGAGCCGTATTCCTACTTTTTAAACTTGCTATCAGGCTTCCTTCTTGTCCTTTACCATTTGATAGGTAAACCTCCTCGGAGACCCTCGGCAGGAGATTAGTCCTGCCCACCTCCAGAGAACCGTTGCTTTTCTCCATGCCTGACTTATTTTGTTTCAATTCTTGCCACTCTACATGATTTTTCTAATTACTGTAGAATTGTCTTGAGAGTTAGTGAAATAATCACCTAACAAGTCCTGAGAGCAAAACACATAGTTCAGAGTCAATGTCAATGTCACTATTATATTTCTGGGGCAAGAGACAGGGTACAGCCAGAGATTTCCTTTAGAACCTGACTCTAATAACAGATTGAACTCATTTCACTTCTCATTCTAAATATATATATATATATATTTGAAACTGAAGAATTATGTAAGTAGGTTATACCCTTTAAAATAAGAAGGCTTATTGTTTTCATTATGGAGACTTCCATAGGATTGCTAATGTATTTTATAATAAAAAATCTGGAACTTCCACAACAACATCCAAATATGAACATTAGAGAAGCAACAGCAGTGAGCATGCCTCAGGATGAAAGTCCTTGGGTGCCACATGCATGACCCATTTCACAATCTCAGTTATAAATAGAAAGACTGAGAAAAGGGGCAATAGCTTCTCTCCATGCTTCTGATGGAACACAGGGCCTTGCAAAGTGAAATTTCTGCTGATGTGTTGGCTGAAGAAATATTAACCTAGAAAGACAGTCGGTGTAGTGTCTAGAAATTATTCCCTCCATCAAGTAAACATACACCGCTAAACACATTAGGGATGTCAAAAGGTGTCAGTTAGATTTCCGAAGATCCATAAATTTCCAAACGAATGGTGTTATAAACATTAGAACACTGACATGAGTCCCTATAGTGATTCCCCTGAACCTGTAAATCTTTGAAAACTGATTGTTATAACATCCAACAGAAAATAAGTCTAAGTTTAAAAAAAAAAAGCAACCAAAATGTCAATCCCATCGAGTAATCTTAGAAAGAACCTTCAGAAGAGCCGTATTGGTCCTTGTGCTGGCTGGTTTGTGTCAGCTTGACACCAGCCGGAGTCACCAGACAGGAAGGAACCTCAGCTGAGGAAATGCCTCCATGAGATCCAGCTGTGAGGCATTTTCTCAATTAGTGATCAATGCAGAAGGGCCCAGCCCACGGTGGGGTGGTCGGTGCCATCCCTAGGCAGGTAGTCCTGGGTTCTATAAGACAGCAGGCTGAGCAAGGCACTGGGAGCAAGCCAGTAAACAGATCCCCTCCATGGCCTCTGCATGAGCTCCTGCCTCCAGGTTCTTGCTTGCCCTGTGTGAGCTCCAGTCTTGACTTCCTTCTATGATGAACAGTGATGTAGAAGTGTAAGCCAAACAGACCCTTTACTCCCCAACTTGCTTTTTGTTTGTGATGTTTCATCATAGCACCAGTGACCCTAACTAAGACAGTTCCCCCCTGCCCCATTAAAATATCCCAAAGCAGGACTAATAAGAAGAAAGCCAAGTTTTAAATAGATACTGTCTCTTTAACAGAACCAAATGTGAAGTGACAACAGTTTAACCAGGAAGGTTTAATATTGACACTTAGAGATAAGCAATCATATCACAGTCTGTGCTGATGGTGAAAACTGCCCTCACCAAAGTTGGTTATAAATGTATCTAAGTGAGAATATTTACAGAATCTATGTTGGTGGAAAATGAAAATACTATTTGTCTCCTTGAAAGCTAGAGTGCCCAATTTCCAATATCTGTGGAATTTACACTGCAAATTTTACAGGTAATGTTTGGGAAATAATTTTTCTGCTAGAATCACAATCATTTACTTTTCAGAAAGCAAGGTCAAATATGATCTTAAGCAAAACCTATATTGAGAGTTGGGAGTGAAAATTAATTCTGAGAACTATCGTTTTCATCTTTGCATTGAACTGAGGAAGTACAGAAAGGAGATACCAGGTGACACACATCATGAATGCTAGAATAAAGCAACAAAAGTGACCGGCAAAATATCTCCTTTAAAATCTGAGGACTGTAAGTCACAGCATCAGAAAACAGAATCTCAGAAAACATTTAAAAACAGACAAAGAGGCTTGGTCCTGCAAAGCTGCCTGAACAATGCCTGCGGATCTTGCTTGCTGATGTGTTGATGGTCCCTATCTTCTCTGGAGAAAGTTATGAATATTAAATAGCATGTATTACTAAGGGCACTGGTGATTTATTCAAAGTGCAGCATACTTCAAGCTAGGCCAAGAGGACAACATACTGAACAAACATCTAGACCCATGAGGCCAGGACTAGAGGATCAGTCCCTTATCCTGGTCATCCCATTATGACTGGCCAAGCAGGAGGTGGGCATTTATTCATCTGCATTGAGCCTAAAACTTTAGCATATTTTTCAAGTATACTTGATTGCATATCCAAAGAATTTGTTGAATTAAGAATTGGGGCTCATAAAAATAAAGAATGTTCTACAAAAAGACTGACTTTGCTAATCTCTCCCAGTTGCTATGGCATAGGAAGGAATGGTAAGTTAAAAGAAAAAAAGTAGCAAAAATTAAAACAAATTTGATGATTAGCATAGTATATTTGGTACCTTAAAATTTGCAAATATGAAAAATGGTATATGGGCCTAAAACAATGGATATGGTTGATAAATAGAGTGTTGTTTCAAGTTAGTCAGAAGAAGCCAAGTATATGACAGAGTTTGACAACCAGACAATAGTTCATGAGAGAATGTTGATCCAACTTATCTGGGAGAATAAAAATCAAACACATTTTATTTATGGGTGTTGGCAGAGGCTGCTTGTTCATTTCTCAGCCATGCAAACCCGAAATAATCACACAAAAACTATATTAATTGCAACAATGCTTGGCTAATCACTTAGGCATATTGTCAGCTAGCTCCTATATCTTAAATTAACCCATTCCTATTATTTTACATTTTACCACAAGGCTCGTGATCTACTGGTAAGGTTCTGGCTGGTGCCTGGTGTCTTTCTCCTTCGGCAGCTACAAGGCATCTCTTTGACTCTGCCTACTCTCTCTACATTTCTGTTTGGATTTTCTGCCTGGCTCTACTCTGTTAAGTCAGTGGTGGAAAACAACTTCTTTATTAACCAATAGCAATTAAACATATTCACAACATACAGAGGGGAATCCCATATCATATGGGTAATAATTTTTAAAATCTAAAAGCATGACATTATCTTTTAAAATATGACACTGATTAGGTGTTACGCTCAGTCCTAACTGGTTTCTAGAATCTCAAATCAGAAATAGAGAGGCCCTGAGAGTCCCACAATTTCAAGAGCTACTAAAATAGACTCTAACTTGTCTCACACCATTGCCACAGCCAGCTTCAGCCTGTGTTCTCCATCAGATCAGGACAAACCATCCAGGGAAGAAGTGGCCACTGGAGTCACCTCAATAGTACCAAGGAGTTTCTGTGACTGGTACCTCAGTTCGTCACATGCTTAGGAGGACTGTCATGTGTCTGGGACATGGATGGGAGAATTAGCACAAGACCAAAAGGAGCAGAATGTTCTAGCACACCACATTCCAGCAAGTTAGCAAAAGGATGGAAAGTGGTCCATTTGGTGATGGCACCCCAGAAGTGAGAAACCAGAGGGTGTACTTGCCATATCAGGGATAGAAGGTAACATGGAGAACCAGATACAGTTTCAGCCCAGCTTCAGAGATAAAGCAGCTGGAATAGTGGCCACCAGCCACAAAACAAAGGCAGGAGAGAAGCACAAACACATGTGACCCTGATGTCCTGCCATAGTCTTCCTGCTTATCTCAGGACAAGAGATATGGAAGATGACCCTCCATCTCTCTCTTTTTCCCCCTCCTCCTCCCCCCCCTCCTCCCCTCCTGCTCCCCCCTTTCTCTCACACATACATACATATATACATGCACACACACACACCACTTACATATACTCACACACGTGTGCACACTCACACATGCTCTCTCACACACAGAGAGACACACATGCACACACACTCTCTCACACATAGACATACACATGTGCACACTCACATACTCTCTCTCACACACACACTCAAATACACACATGCACACTTTCACACACACAGAGAGACACACATTCACATACACACATGCACACTCTCTCACACACACTCACACAGAGAGAGACACACACTAACATACACACATGCACTCTCTCTCACACACACACACACAAGGAGGGAGAAAAATCTAGCTTCCTTCTAGTAGACTAAAGCCCCACAACAATAACAAGCTGTCAAAGCAGGTGTATGCTGGGGTGGGTGTGAAGGGGCACAGATGAAGTTTAAACTGAATGTGTGACTTGAATTTTAAATTATACCAAACTTTAATAATTAAAAATGACCAGTACAGTTCCTCATGCCTGAACATAATTGACATACAACTTAGCAATCTTATGTTCACACACACATACACATGCTCATTTGTAAATATTCATAACAGCATTTTCATAATAGATAAGAAAAATGACTCAAATACTCATCAATTAACAAAAGAATTTAAAAGTGTGGTATATTGATATGATAGCATATCATCAGGCAATAATAAGAAATAAAGTATAAATATATTCATTCTATGATGTGGATGAGCCTCAAACATATATTAGATACCATATATCAAAATTCAGAATATGAGAATAAGAATTTCTGTGATGTGGGATTCCACTCTGTATGCTGTGAATACCATTGGTTAATAAAGAAACTGTCTTGGCTTTGATTTAGAATGTTTAACAGAGCCAGCTAGGGCTATTGACTCTAGGAAACTAACAAAGATTCGGAGACCATTGTTTCAAGGATGTTTGCAGAGATCCCCTCTTCCTTAGTTAGCTATCCACAAAAGAATGTTTCCATTTACACAGGTGCTCTAGCTAGCGGTTTTATTGCCCCCAGTTCCTGCTCACTGCCCTAAGTCCCGACCCCC
>JAQHUG010000138.1:2174332-2185135 GCA_028555095.1 Dicrostonyx torquatus
GCGTTCTCCTACAGAAACTGAGCAACACAATTGCTTTACTGATGGTGGGAGAAAGAGAGCACTGACAGATACACAGTGGATGTCCTGCCCCTCTTTCTCCACTTGACAGACGTTGCTAACCATGTGAGTACGTACCTAGATGTCCTCTCAGTACCCAATGGAAGCAGTTGCGGGCCATCCATCACCCATGAAAAGACAGGGAGACTACTCTAATTTTGTGGACAAATGAGGAACTGAAACTATCCCTTGACTATCACTGGACTCTGAGGCATGTCACCGATGGAATGCCAATAATGCCATGGGAAATAGGTGAGGAAGCCACCTTCTCTACACCAGGGAGAAGTGATAGTTTTAAGAAAGCCAATATATGGCAATTACCATTTGATCTTATAGTTACTAATAAAGAAAAATCCAGAGCAAGGAAAAATAAACATGCATTGAATAATTCCTTCTTTTATATTAATTAAACCAGTATGACTAGTCTTTTTAAAAAAGCATCAAAAACTTAATGTTACAAACACATCAACTTAGAAGCTCCTGCACTCTCTTACACCGCTTGTCCACAGTCAACTTTTGTTTTGAAAAGCAGTGTCCAGGAGGTTTCCACAGCCAAGCCTAAGACATAATGGGGTTATGCTACTAACTATGACAGACAGCAAGGGAGATAAAGCAGGCATCTGCATGTAAGGGACAGGAGAGGCAGTTCCTTGGATTCTCGGGACTGACAAGCCCTGCCGAGGGAACCCATCTCCCTGGGCCTCCTCTCTCATAAGAACAACAGTCTCTGGGCCTAAGGATTAGAGTCCCTCCAACCTTGTTTCCCTATGGGCATATGTTTTAAGCTTGCACAAAAGCCTTCATGAAATGCTGCTTTCATATTAGGCTCCTTTAGAGGGTCCAACCTGGGAAAACCCAGTGTTATTGATTCCATCACCATTCCGAGCCTCTCTGTGGGGCTAGCCTTTTATTCAACCACACTTCAAAGGACAGACAAGTGGGCAACTTGACTGAGACGGTCATTTGTCTGCACTGAACCTTCGGGTTCCCCTTCACATCAAAGCCTGGGGTGCTTAATGATTTCCAATAAGAACTGCTTCCTCTTTGTCAATTAATCCTGTGGGCTGAACACCACCGGGCTTGCTCTATAGGATCAGGAAAGTTATTAGGCTCCCTAAGTATATAAATCTAGACCTAATCACTGAACCTCAATTACTTGCACAGTGGTTTATCATGCCGAAGTACTGACAAGACAACTTTTTCATTAGAGTTTGGACAAGCTAGGGAGACGATGTCAGAGTAGAGAGAGAAAAAAAAATCCA
The DNA here is from genome assembly GCA_028555095.1 of Dicrostonyx torquatus. NCBI lineage: Eukaryota > Metazoa > Chordata > Mammalia > Rodentia > Cricetidae > Dicrostonyx > Dicrostonyx torquatus. Next base: position 2,175,652 of record JAQHUG010000138.1, read on the forward strand.
ACTTCTGTTCTACTTTCTCAAGATTATTCCTGTCAGAATGGACTGTGAATTGTCAAATCATGATATTTAATGAGCTCTAATTACCTTCACAATTTGAACACATTTTAATTCTCAAAACCATTAATCCATGCTTTATTTTAGATAGCCAAATAGCAAGCTAGCTTTACTATGATGAGATATACTCAATTATCTTTCATTCAAAAGAAAAAAAAAGTCCTGCGCAATAAAAATGGAGATTTTTACAAAGTAGGCACCTCGGTGGTATGTATTTGGAATGTGCAGAGCTGCTCCTTAGGGGATGCTGTGTCCCACATGCCTTTTGTCCTGACTGAGCCTGATGTCCCTGCAGCAGGGATAGGCCTGCACCTGGTTACTCAGAGGCCCTGAGCTCTGTAGAAACCGGGTCAGTTTAGGCCTAGAGAAGGCACGTGTGGCCTACTCATGTCACGTAGAGCTTTGTTATGGAGGTGACAGAGACACTGGAAGAGTACCATGTAGGTTGACAGCATTCACCATCCTCGATGACAATGAAAGCATGCAGAGATGAGCCGTGTGAGGAAAGTGCACAGAGGGGCCCTTGGAAAACAGATCCTGGCTCTGGCCCCCCAGCTTTGCCCTTGACTATCCTCCTCTGCCCTTGACTGTCCTCCTCTGCACTTGTGGAATACCACTCATTCCTAGGAACCTGAACAACTGGGTTTTCTTTGCTTTGGTCCAGTTTGAGTTGCTATTAGTAAAATGCTACATAAGTGAATCTTTTTATAGCAAAAAGAGATACAAGCAAATCTCTGAGAAATTTTATCTTTAACAAAGATCAAGGTTTACATCTTATAGTTTACTATTTGGTATGTATGCAAAGGTTCTCTCAAGATAGACCCTAAGCTAAAATAGGAAATCCCAGCCTTACAAAAGGAAACATAGGCAAATAAATTTGCAGTCTTGGATAGGAAGTGACTTAATAGAAAAGAAAGCAACAATATGACATTATAACGTAGACTTTAATCAACATTTTCTGTTTGTTCAAAACTGTCTTAAGACAATGCATGTGTTAAACAGAGGTCATGAGATCTTTACAAAGCATCTATCAGCTGGAAGATGTCGATCCAAAATAAAGCCCTCCTATAACTTAATAATAAAAACACAACAATCTTAACTGGACCATATGATTTCAGAAGTATTTTTCAATGCAAGATATGCAAAGCTTCAAGGATCACATGAAAATGCCCCAGCATCACCGGATATCTAACAACTGGATACTTAAACCACCATAAGATATCACTGCACACACATTAGCATTGGAAACATTTACAAGTGCTGACAGCACCAAGTGGTTGGTGAGGACCTTGAAAAACCCAAAGTTTCCTGCAGTCTAGAGTGTGTAAATGGTACAAACACATCGACCAAAGGTTTAGCCATGTCATACAAAGTTAAACATTCTCCTACTCATATCTACCAATTCCAATTCTGGATTCTTAATAGAGAAGTGGAATCCATATGTTCATAGAAACATTTGTACGGCAATGTTCATGTGCATGGTTTCATATTAGTCCTAAACTGTAAATAACTCAAATGACATCCATCAATAGGTAAACACATGGAGCAACTGTAAACTCTGAGAGAGGTGACAATAAGGGAAACTGCATATGTTCATAGAGAAGAATGCACGGCACTACCACGAGGGAAAGAGGCTATGTCCGAAGGGGTCGCCGTGTGACCCACACACACAGCATTGACTAAACAGGCCCCATTCCCCATGGGACCTGCTACCTAGGGCAGGTACTAACTTGAGTCATCTAAGATGCTGTAAATGCCTTAGATTTTGATGGCTATGAGCTCCATACACACTTGTCTAAACTCAGGAACTGTTTACCTAAGTGCACCATTGTTATTATTATTAAATGTTCTTCAAAACCATTTAAAATAGTGAGCTTGAGTCAGTATGCTTGCCTTTTTGCTGCATTACTGGCTATCAATTCTGAAATTCCTTTCTCTGTTTTTCCACACTGAGCAAATAAACATCAACACTGACCACATAGGAAGCCAGGTATCTTAGGGAAACTCGACTGCATAGTGTAGTTTTGTGTGCATAGACATGTGAATTTAGTTTGCAGTCAATACAGAAACAAAATCAGACATGTTTATTTGTGCTTCTAGATGGCCTAGAAGATTGAATTACTGCTGCTTAAAGTTGTATACACCTTGATTTCTTTTACTTATTTTTTTCTATCTCTCTATCTCTCTCTCTTTCTCCTTTCTTTCTTTCTTTCCTTCCTTCCTTCCTTCCTTCCTTCCTTCCTTCCTTCTTTCTTTCTTTCTTTCTTTCTTTCTTTCTTTCTTTCTTTCTTTCTTTCTTCCTTTTTGTCTGTTTTTTTTTCCAGACAGGGGTTTCTCTGGGTAGCTCTGGCCTGCCTCTGCCTCCTGAGCGGTGAGATTGAATGTATGCTCTACCACCACCTGGCCACACCTTGATTTCTAAATGTTCCTTTCTTCTACATAGAACCAGTGCTCCCCAATTAAAGTCTGATTTCATGACTTGGTCACAGAGTATCAGAAAATAAAGTAACATTAAAGAACTATGGAATAATATAAAAAAAATCAGAATAGCATGAGGTGGCTCCTGCTGGCCAAATATGGGACAGTTTGAGCAGCTGAATAAATGATAGTAATGGATAAAGCACACACACATACTATTTTATACAAGTTTTGGCACACTTCAGAATGTGTGGCCGTGTCCTTGAATCAACATTTCATACAGAGTGAGGGATGACTCTACATCTTAGGGGTGTGTTTGTATGTATGTGTGTACATATATGCATGCATGCACTTAATTATTATAATAAATCTGTGAAATATGTCATATTATTTCTATATCATAATTAGAGAAGAAAATGGTGCCTGTAGTTCTACTGGCCAAAAGTAGCTTACATAACATGAGCAAAGAGACTGTGTTCATAGACACTACTTTATCATTGCTTCTCAGAGATCGTATAAACTCTGTTATAGAGTAGCCCTATGCATTCAAAAACTCCATAACAAAAGGAAAGTCCTAAACAAGACTCAGTGCTGAAATCTAAATATTTAGATTTTGATTCTTGATATGTTAGTGGGCATTGCTTGGGGTTATAAATCTGTCACTCAAGTTTGCTCATCTTGATATCTGTACACAGATAACACTTTGAGTGTTTCATCTCTGAGACCTTCCATGTGAAGGTTTTTTTTCCCCTGAGGTCTGTGCTAGCAGCAGCTTTGAAATGACCTGTGATGCAGCCTGGTTCAGCCTGGATTTCTGCAGAGCAACAAAGAAGATAACCATGGCAACAATATTCTCAATCTGGGCCTGAAAGGATCTGGTGTTTTCATGACTTGAAAACGATCAATGAGACTCATAAAGTACTCTGTGCTTGGAAAGAAAAGCAGCTAAGGAGTGTTGTCATCTTGGTGGGAAAATTATAAAGACCTGAGGCCTAAGGATTTTATTATTAATGTGAGTGGAAAAATGCTCAGTTACTCCAGATTCCGGCATCTATAGTTACCTGGTTAGGTCATCTAGACATCCCTAGACCCTGGGAAATTACTCATGCAAAACTCAGGTGTGACTTTCCCATGCTGAGAAAAAAATAAAATACTGAATAATGTCTAGCAAAGACTCTTAATTGACAGTGGAATTGCCTGAGAGAGATGGAAGTCATGAAAATAAGGATTAGGAATTGTTATTGCATTTTCACAGTCAGAGACATTGCCTCACAAAATAATTGCACACATGCACACACATGTGCTTGCTTGTGCACACACGCATACACTCAACTTCTCATCAAATGCATATGTAGTCTTGACAGATATCCTGTAGAAGTTGTGCGGCCATTCAAGAGCCAAAGATGATCTGCAGGAATCCAGAAAGGGAGACAGGAACATCTTCTACACCCATATCAAAAGGGGACACGGGAACATCTTCTATACCCAGATCAGAAGGGGACACGGAGACATCTTCTACACCCAGATCAGAAGGGGACATGGGAACATCTTCTACACCCAGATCAGAAGGGGACACGGGGACAGCTTCTACACCCAGATCAGAAGGGGACACGGGAACAGCTGCTTCACCCAGATCTTTAACTTCCAGCTTTCTCTTTTTCCCAATAAACTCTCTCTTAGGCTTACACAGCCCATTATCTTGTGTTTCCTGGGGTTTCCCCCATAATGAAGGCATGAATAATTGAACAGAGGGGTGGCAGCTGCATATTTCCCAGACCAAAGCTTCAGGCTGTGTGCCATAAAATAAAATGCTAAGAAGAAATTAACCAGCCATTGGTGGGACGTTCTAACAATATTTACTTTTCATGGAGCTATGTTAGTGCTTCGCTAATTTCAACGTAAGTGGATGTCACTTGTGAAAACTCTAGTATGTTAGCACAACTTAAACCACAACCTGAGCATAAAAGGAAAGTTGCAATGGAAGCCCAGGATGTGGCTCGGTAGTAAGGCTCTTGCTTGGCATGCACAAAGCTCCAGGTTCCATCCCAAGGACTGCAAATATGTAGGTGTGTGTGCATATATTGGGAGCACAAGGTCCTTGCCCACAGATCCCCAGGGAAAGGAATATTAAGCAGGAAGAATTATTTTTTCAGTGGAAAACATGAAAAACCTTTCATACCACAGAAAGCTGAGAATTGAAAGTAATTAACTGGTGATCTGATGGGCCAGGCCATATCAAGCTCTTCCAACTGGGACCAGAGGTAACTAGTAGCCCAAGAGACCTCTACCCTCTATCTGTATGACCAAGACCATCTACCCTCTATCTGTATGACCAAGACCAAGCCACATCCTCCCCTAGGTCCTTAAACTAATGCAGGCAACCTGTATCCAAAACCCATCTTTTTGGAAGATATGACATGTACCCTGAGTTGAGTTCTGATGTCATTATGTTTCCTCGTGCACTGGGGGTTGCAGTACACCAGGAATCATTTTTTTCATTATTATATTGTGTTTAAATATATTGAAAATAAACCACCTGGCAACAGAAGTTTGATCCCGGTTGATGTGGTCAGTCTGAACCAAGTTTTCATTCTCTTCTATTTGGGGTTCATTTTCCTGCCTGAAATGACACCTGCAGGAAGCCCCTCATGCTTGGATGTGTGTATATATATATATATATACATATCTACATATATATATATACATATACACATACATATATATACTATATATACACACATATACATACACACACATATATAAACAAATACATGAATTTTAAGGACTGTAGAGAGTTCTGGTTTCTATGATGAACACAAGGTTTTATAGATTAATTAAATATGAGACTCAATAATATCTAATATAACAGTAACAGGTAGCCAAGTTCCAATTAGTTAGAAAAAAAAATCACTTTATCAAACACCATTTATGCTTGCTTTGCTGTCCAGAAGCCATTCAGAATCTTGCAGTACTAATTACCCCAAGATCAAAAGTTTCATCACTAAAAAAAAATACCTAAATAATCTAGACTAAATAAATACTAAATCATTATTGCACAGATTATTTTAAGAATGTGGCAATTCTTAAAAATGAAGATTCCTGCTAGTCACAGCAAGGACATTAGGAAAGAAAACATTATTTTTCATGGCAGAAAACAAATTAATCTATTTTAAAACACATGTTTTGGGTTTTCACAGTCCTAAGGGCAGAAAGCATCTCACATGGAAAGACACAAACACTGTTTCCTCTTCCTTAGGCAACTTAATGCAGCAAAATGCTCTGCTGTGGGCAAGGTGTCTGTAGGCTCAGCTTTGCACACCTTCCTCTAAAGACGTCCTTGTGATTTTTTTTAGAATTTATGTTATAGGTGGTAGCTATTTATTTTTAACCAATATTTTAACCTGAGTTAAGTATTCCACCAAACTCATATTAAAGTAGCTCTTTTAATTCATGTAATTATAATGCTTTAAAAAGATATGGCAAAACCATATAAAGTCATGAAGTAGTTCGTCAGCTTTATCTAAATAAATTGCTAGCTAAAATTGCATCTTCTTCTCAGCTTTTATTATCTTTTTCTGTTGGTTTTCTAATGAAGAGTTAGAAAGAAGGGACATAACTCTCCCTGCTATTGGTCTTAAAAGAGAATGCAGGAAACTATGTCATTCTCATTTTGATTAAAAAAAAATGCTTTCTTGTGCTTGGAGTTTTGATAAGGATAAACTGAGTATTTTGCTACTGGTCTCACAGCCTGCCAACTTCAAAGACAGATATTTTCTCATCTTGTAAATATGTTCTCCTAGTCTATCATATATTTACCATTTATACAATCATATAAATGGTACGATTTATACGATTTTACACAATTATTGTATATATTAAATATTCATTAGCATTAACTGGAAAAGAGGCAGAAGATATCTTGACCAAACCCACCAGGACCCCTAGGTGTTTAACAAGGTGAAATTACCAGAGTTCTGACATGCAGAGCTGATCCGTTAGTACTGGGCAGTAACATTAACTTTGCATTAGAAGATCAGCATCTAGCAATAAATAATATAAAACATTAACTCTAGAATTAGAATATTCTCAGTGACAGAATACATCCCTGTGCTGAAGTCACACTTTCAGAGTACAATTTTAAGTCACTGCAGTTAGACCTTCAACTAAAACCACAACAGTAAAATGAGCACGTGCAGTGCACCCAGGTTTACTGCTTCAGTGGGCTAAGATGTAGAATATTCTGTGGGGCTCCCGCTCCTGGTTATTGCTGATCAAGAGAATGAAACATGAATTCTTGTGTTCCCAAAGTGGTCACGTGATTGGTTTTGTTTACATGGTTGAATTCATTTCCTTGGTAAATATGTTCTCTAAATTATTGGGCTGTCTTTTAAACTTGGTACACACGTCCACACTTTGGAAAAAGTGCCTCTGCATCAGAAGTGATGGGAGGAAACCTTGATACTAAAGTATACATAACAACTTTAGTCAATTGAGTAGTTCAATCACACCAAACACTGGCTTCCCCAAAAGCATTTAATGACTGTTGATAAGCTTCCCAATTCCAAATAAGTCTTCAGAAGCAAACCTTTGATAAATAAAATATTGTCTACAGTGAAACTGTGTCTACCAGATGGTAGATAGGAGTATGGTGTCCAGCCTAGCATCTCACCAAGGCCAAGAATTAAGTATGATCTTAAAGTTTTCTGAGCTTAGCATAACAACAGGGAAAAACATGAAAAAGGATTTTAACAACATAAATAAATAGTACTTTATCTAGATATTAAACCCAGCGTAGGTTAGAGAACATATTCAAAATTCAGTAATACTCATCTTAGTTTTCCCTATGGACCTTGCTTCATCCTCTATAGATTTTTCAAGGTTGAATTGCTTTTTTTGTTTGTTTTTCTCTCACATTTCTTCATACTAAAGGTTTAGTGCTCAAACTAGGAACCTTCTACCTAAAAGCAGAGTCAATGTCAAAGAGAAAAAAAGCATGGGAGTATAAATGTTTGGGCAAAAGAAGGGAGACCTAAATAATTGTGTCTTAGTATTCAGGCTTATTTAACAACAGACTTGCAGGCTTCAAGAACCCAAAGGATAATGTTGTGTAAACCAAAGCACCATGCAACCTTGTGAATGATAAAGAGACTCAAATCAAGTCAACAGTGGGCTGTTCTGAATCCAACACAGCTTGGCAGTTACTAATGGTTATTTTCCTTCTCTGAATATTTTTCCATGAGAAACTTAGTGAAATGAGGAGTTTGCTAGTAAACATTGCTTAAAATGTGCCAAGGTATTCCACATTTTCCTCAGCAGAAATGCAATCCATCCCCATGACCTTCACCATCTTCCATACTGTGCTCAGCAGAAATTCAACAGCTCTCTAAAACTTTCAACACTGACTAATTTCAAAGAACTTTATAAAACCGACAGTGAACTGAAATGTTAAGACGAGTTTCTCACTGCATATTTATAAACAGTCACACACATAGCAGTGTGTTTTTGTACTTTAAATTACAAAAAGGCAATACCCTTCAAATCACCTAAACTACATAACAGCCTTTGCCACTGACAGCTTTATAAAAGGCAATTCTTCTTCACCTTTCCTCAAGATCTATAGTCAATTTAGTTTATGCAACATAACCAGCATAAAGAAATATTGCTCTTCTTGCATGCTAATAGTTTTTCCCGTGTGACTTCAGCTTCTAAATACAAAGGTTCAGCCATCAAGGAACTGAAACTACTTGGAGAATCTGTACTGAAAGTACAGACTTGTTTTCTTGGCATTCCTCTTAAACAAAGAGACAACATGTACACACAAACATGATCACACTCGAGGCATTCCTGGAGCAAAATGCAGCATTTGTATGATGAATGATAGCGGGGAGGAAGCACTGAGATTTCACCCATCCAAAATTCCTGGGTGTGTGTGTCATTTTCATTTCAAAAATGACACATCATTCACAAATAAAATCATGCATAGGTCATCCAGATAACTGAGATGAAAACAACATGAATTTCCCCAAAAACATTTGCTGTCTGTCTTGATAAGAAGCTACTATGCACCCTTACCCTCACATACCTCAGCTCTGTGACACTGGCCACAGATAGACTTCTATGTTTATGTGTGTGATTTTTTTTAGTGTCTATTAATAGACACTAATCATTGAGTACATCCTAAGTTTTTTGAGAGTAATAGTTTTTGCTTGATGTATAAGAGATGGGCATCAACCATGTCATCATATTTTTTAAGTAAATAAGCACGAGTAAAAATTAAACACTGAGAACGTGAACTAAGTCATGGCTCACCTGTCACAAATAACAATTCCAGACACAGGATGTTGCCAACTCGGAGGACCCACACAGAATATCATGTCTTCAACATCCAAGGGCCAAGTAATAGAAATAGTCAAGGAAGGAATGGCCAAGGAATAAGTCAGTGATGTGTCGAAAATAAACACATAGTGAGAACACATGGCAGACAGAGGGCAGAGCCAAGCTCACCACAGTTATGGGGACTGGAAACTAAGGAGACAACTTGAGAGAATGGCCGTATGCAGTCAGAGGCTGCTTGTGAATTTCCCAGCCGCTCAGAGCCAAAATAATCACACAGAAGCTATTAATTACAACATTACTTGGCCTGCTAGCTTAGGCATATTCCTGGCTAACTCTTTTATCTTAAATTAACCCATCTCTATTAATATGTGTATAGCTACATGGTTGTGGCCTACCAGTAAGGTTCTATCCAGCATGTGTCTCCTGTGGTGGCTACATGGCTTCTCCTTGACTCTGCCTACTTTCTCCTCTACCTCTTCTTAGAATTCCCACCTTACTCTATTCTGCCATGTGATAGGCCCAAAGCAGATTCTTTTTTTTTTTAAGAGTACAATGGTTTTTATTTCCTGAAAAAGTCCAATTTTAGTTTTTCTTTAAAGCATACAGAGGCCAACTAATCTTCAGACTCTGACCCATCTTCATCCTGACTAATCTGAAATAACGAAGTTCATAGGTC
>JAQHUG010000138.1:2185790-2202789 GCA_028555095.1 Dicrostonyx torquatus
GATTTCTTTTAAGCATCCTTCATCAAATCCAAACTAGCATGATCACACCTCAAAACAGCAGCAAGGAAACATAAGGAAATAGAGTCTCAGACATCTAGGACTGCAATGGTAGAGATGAGATATATTCATAAACAAATACCCAGCTAAAATTCTTGACAAAGTCTCTTATAACCTCCTTAGTCTCCTTTCAAGGATATAATAGGAAAAGGAAATTGTGAAGTACTAAATAGCATGACGGTTAAGGAGTTGGACATAATAATATTTTAGTATGTATGTATATATGTAAAATGTGCATATCTATATTTTCCACACGTCAATGGCTAGTTTTACTTTTTTTGAACTTTATTTATGTTTTACTGTGTAAGACTACTTTGCATTTGGCTTGGAATTGTGAGACATAATTTTGGATACAATCACCATTTTCTACCTCAGAATTCTCTTGATATTGAGATGTAATTTATTTACCATCTATGGAAAGCTATAAATAAATGAAAATATTCAAATAGCACATCTAAACAGCAATGAAAATCCCATCTGAATCCAAGAACATCTTATAATTATATTCTGCAATTGGACACAAGGACATAATGTCCTGCAAACTTGAGTTAGCCTGTACACGGTCCACACTTTTAGCTCCTTGTCTTGGGAGATATGCATAGCACTTAATAAATTACAGAGCTGAAAGACAGTGTTTTCTTTGACTTATAAATATTATCAACAGAAGTCCAGCAGATGTCAGCCAGGAGGATTCTGAGTTAAAGAAAAAGTGTTTATTGGTTCCTCGTTCAATTATTTTATCACTGATTAAGGACACTTGCCAGTGACTTTGACCTTGCTAAAATGACCCACATCTGAAATTGGGAACTAGAAATTGCTCAACCTTACATATGAGAATTAGGTAAGAATCAGGACAATGTGGAGGACGGTTGTCACATGCTGGTTCACTCAGCTGACCCTAAGTTTTTAGGACGTTCACTGACTTTTTTCCTTGCTTCTTCTGTTAGCAGCCACACACTTACACCCCCATCAGTACTCTCCAACTGTCTTCTCTTCTCTGCTAACCAACAGACCAATGGCTTCTACTATAATCAGGCAAACCTGGTACCATGTGGTCTTCTATGATAACCCCAGCTTCATGCCTGCTAGACAAGGTGACCAGAGGACAGACCGGGATGAACTAGCATCATTATACTGTGAGACTCACATCACAACCTTGATACAACTTCTTCCTGCATCGTAAACATGTTATCTAGAACCCTTCTACACAAAAGCTAAACTTGCCCGTTACCAGGTCATTTACACGAAGTAGGTCATCAACTGTCACTTGACTAGAAAGTGCTGGATGATCCTAACTGTTCCTTTTCTCTATGGTTCCTTTTCAAGTCATCCAAAATTCATTCTGGTAATCATTTTAATTTTTATAGCCAATGACTGGTAGATAACTAATAAAAATAGATAATAGATAGATAATAGGTAGATGATAGATGGATAGATTGGTGATAGATAGATAGATAGATGATTGATAGATCTATCTCTGCTGCTATAACTTCTAATGTTAGTGGCTTCACAACCTCCCCTAGAATGGTTTGTTCCATCTGAACTACACAGTTCTTCTTAGCCATTCCTTCATCTGGGACTTATACATTTTTCATTTCTAATTATTGGATCTGATATGCATAAGCTGAGCCAAGCTAGTTGCTCTTTTGCAAAAATAAAAGATTTAATGAAAGTTACAATATTCCTGCCCCCTTGGGGGAGCACGACTTAACCTGTGCTGGTTATTTAGTTGAAGTCTTTATTCTAGAACATTCAGTGTAGTCTTACTGCATTTGAAGGGGTGCTGAATTGCTATCTGCTGCATTATCTATAACCACCCACAATAAATCAAATTTGATAACATCACTTTGTTTGCATTTGATCAGTGAGAAAGAGAGCTAGAGATATATATTTAGATCACAAATGCCAGAAATGGAATTGAAAAATACATCCCAAGCCAGGTGTGATAGTATATATCCACTAGCCCTTGAGAGGCTGAAATACAAAGCCAGCCTGCAACCCAGTCTGACCCCACCTGAAAACCAAACTAAACAAAAGATCAACTAAAGGTCACATTCCGAGCTGTGAGAGAGGACAGAACTTACTGAGTACTGTAAGTCACTCAGGATTTTGGGTTTTTTTGCTTATACACTTAAGCACTAAAAACAACACGGTGAGAGGCACTGAATGGGAGCGTGCTCATCTCAAAGGATGTTTTGTTTAAACACCAACACTAAGCATATCAAACAAAATAGACTATTAGAAATTTGACTGGCCTAATACAATAATATAAATGTAAGATCAAAAGTAAACATAGATTAAAGGGAAATGTAGGGAGAGTCCAGGATGCATTTCCATGAAGCACACTAGCCTAGTCTTGAAAAACCAGAAAATATTTTGGTTGATCCAAAGGACAATGAAAAGATAAAACTGCCCCTGTCAAGATACTATTTCAAAGCTGAGGAGGTTTGGCTTCACTGGGCCGTTTCTCTCGAGGTTTACCATTTGAGACTTGCTTAGTGAGTGTAGGCCCTTGCCCTGCAGACCTCCCCGCTAACAATCCTGATACATGCTTTGTCTCAGCGTCTCCGAGAACTTTGTGCTTTGGTGTTTATAATATTTCAGCACAGCTGTGTCCTTGAAGGTGACTTTGTTTAAGGTCACCCTGGGTCTTAGCTGAGAGGATTTCTCGCCCATGTCAACAGAGTTTGGTAGATGGAATTGGCTTTCGTCTATTGGGAGCTGCCGCTGCTCAGTAAGCAGAATGAACTCGAGAGCTTGAAGCTCTCCATCACTGACAAAAGGCCCTGGACAAGCTAAAAATGGCTTTATCCACTGAGGTTTGCTGAGGCTTCTGAGCAGCTGTGGGGTTAGCATGGTCAGTGCGCAGTTTGTTCTCAAGCAATCCGAGCACCAAGAGCCCGAATGCTTGTGGGAAACACTCAGCTGAGGAGGCTAGCTGCTGCCAGGTTCCGACGGATGCTCACTGGATCCGGGTTCTCTCATAACACTAACGCCGCTGTTTCCTTCTCTCGGCCACCTCAACACTTCTTAGGTACCGTTAGATCGTGTCTTAGCTTACATGGAGAGGCAAAAGTCCACAGGATCAAACTGTGGACAAGGAATGATGGCTTAAAATACCTAGCTTATATTCCTTATCCGGATAGAATTACATGGACAGAAACGTAACTGGAGGCACAAGCACAGGTGTTATGTAGAAGTTAATTGTATAGTTCTCAGTATGAGTCATTTGTATTTAACACTCTCCACTTGGCTCCGATAGCCCACATCCCATACAATCTTGCTCTACTTTTCTCAGGTGGGATACAGCACGCATGACTTGCCCTCTAGAAATGTAAGGTGAATTCTGTTTCCAGCTAGGACCCAAAATGAGACATTTACAATTCAGGAAAAGACGAAATCAGAGCCCAAATACATCCATGCTTCAGATCACAGTTTATTTTTGTCACACCATGACATCATGTCCTAAAACCTAGGACACACATTGCCTTGACCACCACGCATGACTGAGCTGCTCCAGGGTGAGCACTTGTGCTCTGGGCTACGTTCCTTCCCTGTTACTGCTCATGAGTTTAATCTGACCTTCATCTTTACATACAGACTACACAATGAGTTTCTTAGTACTTCCACTCCAAGTTATTAATGCTAAATATAAAATAGCTATAAGTAGCTTGGGAATAAAGCTTGGATCTGGAAGGTTGTTGCCTGAAGAGCCCTGTCTGTTTGTGTCACATGGGTTCCTTCACTTGCTAATGGAGGAAACAAGTCCATTTTATAGAATTGGTATGAGAATGTAAATAAATCATGAATGTGTATTTTTTGAAAATACAATGCAATGCCTTGGTTTGTTTATTATCTTATATTTAAAGATCAGTGAGATGTTATAGATTTGGTGAAACAAAAATAAATTGCAAGGCCAGGGATGGCATGTTGTCATGAGATGCCTCAGTCTATAGCCAATGATAAGCTAAAATTAAGATTATTTGTGGAATTTGTGTGCAAATAGGGACACGCTGCTTGCACCTCCAACATGCTCACCAACATCAGTCAAAATCTCATACATAGAGAACTCACATTCTCCGATATTGCTCACGTGTTCCTCCCCTAAGGGCTGTTATACTCCTGGTGCTGGTGGAAGTGTTGAGACACAGCTGACAAAATCCACTACCACCATATTTTAGTAGTGAGGTCCTATCTCTCTATTTGGTGTGTGTTCTTTGTTGAAATCTTCATTTCGCCCTTTTCTTCTGATCTCACATTCTTGACTTTCTAGGTCGTGTTAGCTGCTGGGCTCAGGTTCATCCTCAAAAATTCTCATAGAAAATCCTATAGATGTACTTCCCTATGTTTCACAAGAGGGAAAAACGGACTTCTATACACACGGGAAGGTATATCATCTGTCTAGCTCATGCAACTGGTTTGTCAAACATAATGACCTACATTATGAAAAAGAGCTTCTTCACACCATGAGAATACATGCAACATCCACTTAATCATCAGTTATTTATTTGAACAAAATGTGCTAAATGCCTTGTCTCTTTCTTGGTTTTTAGAATGAGTTTCCTGTGGGTACTTTAATACTCAAACATTCTGCATAAATTAGTTCAGAAAGACAATCTAGATTTTCCAAGTGACTCCAGATCTTTTTTTCTTTAAATCTGTGGAAACAAAATAAATATAAGACATAATTTCTGATTGTGGAATGCTTATGAAGTAATTGGGGAGCTGTGATATTCCCCAGCAGAATGTTTAATGAAGCAAGGATTAAATGTATTAGTATTACATATTCTCAATAAAATAATAGTTGAGTACTTATGGAAAAATTACAGTATTTTATCCTTAAAGGGAGATTGTTGAAAATGTGTAGCACAGATGTGTTTTATTCTTTGAGACCTTCAAATAATAAACCAAATGAAACCTGAAAGAGATAAAGTACACTTGTAAGTGCTAAACATCACGGAAACACACTTTGCCCCATCTCCAATGAGGAAAGTCCAGGAATGAGCCAGCACAGTCCTGTAAAGATGAGGGAATGGCTTGTCACCAGTCACATCCTTTAATAAAAGGAAGGAGATACTGCGAACTTCACAGATTCACATCTAATTTTGTCCTTATTTCATACCTATTAGTCTCTTCTTTTTGGATAAAAATTAAAGTAATGGCAATATCCTTTGTTGATCAGACCTGAAAAAGTGTGCAGAACTTTACATTTTTCAAATTTATTTAAGAAGCAGATCAATTTGGAAAGGATTGGTGGGGTAATTCCTTCAGATTATGTGCCTACAGTAAGGTCCATTTTTCATGCATTCACAATCCAGAAGTATTAGCTGAACGCTACTTGACATAAATATACTTGAAAGTTAACTAATCATCAACCACGGTGAAAAGAGGCTTTTGTTGCTGCTGTTTTCTGGTTTTGTTTTCATGTTATAGCACAAGAGTCATATACTTGAATACAGAAATAATAAAAGCTGCCTCACAGCCAGGTCACTCATTGAGATTTATTTGGCAGACACTTTCCAAATGGGATCCTTAAACACTAATGATCTGATATATGATTTGGCAAAAACTACATTTTGGCTTGAAAGTTACAAACAAACAAACAAAACAACAACAAACAAAAACCCACCAGAGTTGCCGAGAGAAATCATGAAAAAACTGATTTTTGAATAGACAACTCATGAAAATTCCATCCTTTTAGCATTTTAGCCATAATTTAGAGAAATAATTCTCAGCTGGAGATGATTTTGCCAACATTTCTCATCCCTTGGGACTATTGGCAGTGCCTAGAGATATTTTTGTTGTCAGACTGGTGAGAAGGTTATACTGACAACTTATAAATCAAGGTCAGCACTGTTGCCAGCATCCTATTAAGAATGAACAGTCAGCCCCTCTCACAGAGTTATCCAATTAGAAGTGCCCATAATACCAAGAATTTGAAATGCTATCTCAGAACACCGGAAGAGTGACAGGAGCTGAAGGAAGGTTGTGGCAGAGATCTTCAGGCCAAGTGAAGTCCTCCACAAGTCTTCAGACAGGTTTGAGCAATATTTTATCCCCTACAGGAAACTAACTTTCATTTAAGAACCAGAAAAATGAGAGCAGGTGAAAACAAATCTTTTGCAGTATAAATGTGAGCACATTTCGCTTTTAGACCCATACTTCATTTAACTAGATCACATACCTCAGTGTGCTGGCCAAAACTACAGCCTTGCTTATGATGTGCATCTAAAACAGTATAGCACATCTCTCTTGAAAAAACATGACTTCCAAGACAATCATCAATACAACAATAAAGTCTTATTTTATGTGCACACATCTGAAATGGTAGAGCTGAGGCACAACAAAGACCAAAGCATGGCGTGTAGAAGGCCTTACTATCTTAGACCAACTGGAACAACTGGAGATCTGGGGCTATTAGTGTTTTTTACTCATAGGACAGAATGCATCTATCTAATAGTATTGAACACACCATGTCAACTAAATGGCATCATGATTACAACCGACCAAGAAGAGATCTTTTGCAACTGCCTGGGCAAACGATATGGCATAGATTCTGTGCATGTCAGGTACTGAGTCCAGGACTCAATGCAGGTGGAAGATAAAGCAAGCAATGTCTGCCTTTAAATTCTGCTTAACACAGAGAGATCAACAGTGCAAAAGAGTTTTGAAAACCATGAATCACATATCCTCAAGTCAACTAACAAATTTGGTACCATTATACCCTGGATATATACTAATGAGGAACCTGATCTATAGAAGGGTGTTCATACCCTTGTCATTGGAACCTAATTACATCCCGTGCAGTATTCTTCTTCTAATTGCCAACCAATCTCTCTCCTTCCAACCCACATTCCAAACTGGCAGAAGAACTATTATCTTTTTCTGTATGTGGCATCTCTTCATCCGCTGTGCAAAAACAGTGGCTTCTGATCTCTGACTTGTTAAACTAGACCACAGTCTCAGGAACAACAGTGCAGTTTTTCACCCTCTGTGTATGAATCAGGCCTGCATTAGGCACTTGTGCATGATATCTTGTTTGAACCCTGCTTCTGTGCTGTGGAATGTAGGCTCTGCTACAGTGCAGCCCAGACCTTCATGCCTGGCCGCATGTTCCTGCCTCTCTATGCAGTGGTCTTTCTCTTTAGTGACTTTCTCTCCCCTCTATGCTGTCTTCCTTGTTCCCTCGGAGGTAGACATTGTCTTCACAGTGCACTTTCAGCATCACAGTGGTCTAAGCACTGACCACACTGCATTGTCACCTAGTCACACTATGTCTGTGCTAGCCAAGCTCTGACCACAATGCATTGTCACCTGGTCACACTATGCCTGTGCTAGCCAAGCTCTGACCACAATGCATTGTCACCTAGCCACACTATGCCTGTGCTATCCAAGCTCTGACCATACTGCATTGTCACCTGGTCACAATATGTCTGTGCTATCCAAGCTCTGACCACACTGTCCTGTCACCTAGTCACAATATGTCTGTGCTATCCAAGCTCTGACCACACTGCATTGTCACCTGGTCACAATATGTCTGTGCTATCCAAGCTCTGACCACACTGTCCTGTCACCTAGTCATAATATGCCTGTGCTATCCAATCGCTGATCACACTGTATGGTCACCTATTACAACCTGTCTCCTCTGTCAGGGTTTGAGAAACAAATTCCAACTTCATTTATGTTCCCAGAACACAAAATGAATGACTCGGATCTTTTGAACCTTCATCTCAGGAAATCAGGGGAAGAAACTGAGTGTTTGTGCTAATGTTGCTGGGGAAGAAAAATCTGTGCCTGCCTGTGATCAAGTGAGAAGCCTTCATGCATGAGGGAAAATATCAGGAGTTACTCAAATTGTGGAAGAAAAAATATTTGGCAGGCTTGAGAGAGAGAAGTGTTGGCTAAACAACAAAATGAAGGCAAAAGAAATCCTTAAGTTGTCCTCCAGTTCCCACAGAAAGGGGGAAGGATACACAGAAGCAAAGGAAGGGAAGGGAAGATACAAAGGAGACAGCTCAGTGTAAGACAAACAGAAAAGCCTAATTTAAAATAAAGCCCTCTGGAAGAATAGGACAAAGTCTGCTTTCAGGATTTTAGTGGATATTCAAAGCTAACTCCAGCAGAATCTGATCCCAAGACACCCTTCCATCTTCTATAGTGGCTTCCAGACAGGCTCCATACTGTTAGTGCACAATGCTTGAAATAGCCATGGCTCCCCCAGGTCTACGTTTTACTTCGTAATCTGACTGAAAGTAAGCTCTGTTGAGGTGTAAAAGAAAATCTTCAAAACGTATTTCATGCTCTGTCCAGTGGAGTTAGTGTTCATCAACACAGGTGTGAACAAGCAGAATTCATTAAGCCCATAATCTCTATGTCAAAGGAGCAAATTTGACAAAAGGATTGAAAGCACACTCCTCTAAGAACAGGCCTGGAGCATATAAAGTTCTTGGAAACTTGAGTCTGCCTAACACAATAGATGAGAGAAATTCAGGGGTCACCTTCTAAGAAAGTTGAATCCTGGGAGCATCCACTACAGCTCTCCAGAACACGGGGTGTGGCCCATACTGTAGGCAGTCTTGTAGCCTACAATATGTTCTGGGGTCCTTCAGTTCTAAACTGAAGACAGGTCTGTTCTGAAGCAGACCTGTTAACCCTGTATTTCCCTGGAAATCTAGCTCCAAAGACCGCCTATGGTGATATCATTCATTAAGCACTAAGCTAAAAACATGAGAAAATCCTAGGACAGTAGATGACACAATACCTGTGAAATAACTAGTACTGTTGACTTTTATTTGTCATTATCATATGGCAAAATATTCTGAACTCAATTATGGCTTACATATAGAAAGTATAGCTTTTTCGGATCTATTTATAATTTATAAGACCATGAAGAACTTATTTTTCCTTATGTGGGATGGTTTTAAATCTCAGCTTTCTGTTAGGAGGCCTTGTAGATAAACTTTGAATCAAATAAAGTTTGAATCAAATAGAATAAGATCTGTGCAGGTGAGCTGCACAGGGTGTGGAAAGAGCATGCGTTGATAGCCAGAGTCACAACCATGGACACAGCAAAAATAAAAACGCTGTCTTTAAAATACATGAATATATGAGACTACTAACAAAAATGCCTCTAGAGGGCCAGGGAGATGGCTCAGGATGTAAAAGTGCTTGCTACCAGGCCTGATGACTTGAGTTCCACCCTTTGGTCCCTCGTGACAGGAGAGAACTTGGTCCTACAAGTTGTCCTTTGACCTCCACAAATGAACTATGGCATGTATGTGCACATGCATCTCTCTCTCTCTCTCTCTCTCTCTCTCTCTCTCTCTCTCTCTCTCTCTCTCTCTCTCACACACACACACACACACACACAGACACACACACACTGCAGTACTGGATTTTACTCTGTCTCCTAATATCATTTGTATTTGAAACCAAACTGTATCCTCACTCTATATGTGCCCTCCTCCGGGTTGTTTTTCCCCTCCCACATGTCTCCCCAACTATAAAATAGGAGCATCACCCACTCAGCAGAGCTGTTGTGAGAAGTACATGGCCACAGATAATTATCCTATGTTTATAGATTTAGTAGGTATTGTTAATATTATTACCAACCTCAGTTTTATAGCAAAACCTTTAGACAGAATGTATTTGATGTTTAACTGGCTGTACACCAATATTAGCAACATAAACAATATTGGTAGCCAGGCCTGGTAGTGCAGGCATACAATCCCAGCTATTCAAGACACAGAAGGAGTATCTCCAGTTCAAGACCTGTCTGGGCTATGGAAGGGTGGGGTTATCACTCACTGACAGAATACTTGCTTAGCATGTGGAGAGCTCTAAATTAACCCCCAATAGTGTGCTGTGCTCTCTCTCTCTTGCTCGCCCTCTCTCTCTCTCAAACACACACACACACACACACACACACACACACAGAGAGAGAGAGAGAGAGAGAGAGAGAGAGAGAGAGAGAACTGCTAGGCCAAAAACATAGCTATACATTATTGAGTACCTAAGAGCACCCAATGAATTCAATAAATATGTGCCCCCATGCTAGAATTCTGAGTTAGCTGTCCAGTTTGGCAGCGTGTGTCCAAACTCGGGAGCAGAGATCCCAAGTAACTTTGACAAAGGTGAACCAAACACTGCACTGTAGAGCATGAGATCATCTGCACATGAGCCTCTGGACACCGATTATCTCAGTTTCAGGCACCTGGCTGGAGATACACATGAAAGCAAAGGCAGAGAACTGAGATGGCCAGCACCTCCTCTGTAGGAACAACTGACCCAAGGAATGATCCACCGCTGTGTTATGGGGTCAAGAGTGGCAGTTTGGGAGTCAATGTCCTTTTATTATCAAATTTTAACTGTTATAATAAAGTCACTGGAGTCAATTATTCACCTATTTTCTATTCGTTTTTTACCAAGTAACTTTTCTCCATGGGGCAGAAAGTAAACTTTTGTTCTGACCAATTCATCTATAAGGCATTTATTCATTTTTAAGCTAAGTATCTGCAGCTAAGTATTTTTCCATAAAGTTGAGAATTACACTCAGAAGTTTGAACATAATAACAATCCCAAAAAATAATATTTTCAATTTTGTGCCTTTAAGTTGGCAATTATCTTTGGCTAAGTGTAAAATTTTATTAATTAAAATTTTTCTCTTTACCATTTAACCTCAGAGGAAAACAGATTCCCTGAGTTATTTTGCACATTAGTTTTTAAAGGCACTTAAAAATTCTGAAAGGTAAAGAGAAGGGAGTCTCTCAAGATGACAGAAAATAATGCTTTTCAGCTATACATGAAAACGTCCTACTTCAAAGGTCAGGCGTGCCAATATCGTTTACCCACAGTCCTCATTCATATAAGTTCCAGATCTGAAAACCCTTATGGAGTAGGGTTCAAGCCAAGGACCTTTGGAAACAGGGTTTTATTTTCAGTCCCTACTTTAGTACTATACTGAACCCCAAGAAAGAAACAGTCACCCTGGATCTGAGCTTAGTGACTCCAACACCCAGCATGCTACCCAGTCCGTGTGAGGAGTGTATTTCTGGCTTCCATCAGTGCCCTCATGTGACAGCTACAGGGCAATGAGGTCTCAACTAGGTAGCCTGACCATGCTCACATTATGAGAAAGGAATAGGAGAGAAGATAAAAATTTTAGCATTATTAATAAAAGTCCAGCTTATGGTAATGAGCCTTTTAGGGCATAAATAACAAACAGTTGCATGCCTAACAAGCGCACGTGTTTCCTTCTTGCAAGACAGCTGTCCTTTGCTCACATAATATCTAAGTTAGACTGCCCTCAGATTGAAGAACGGATGCACACAAGGAGGTGTTCAAAGGACGTCTGCGTAGAACCTACAACAATGAGCCACCCTTCCTGCTGGGGAATCTCAGGGTCACACACAGTCTTCTGTCACATGTGTATTTGAATTCTCAAAAGAAATTCAAGTTAACCAATATATTGTTTTCCTTTCAGTGTCCCATTGAAAGTGGATGACTCGGGGAAGGTGCTGTAGGAGAAGCCTTCTTTGCTATCTTTGAAAAGAATGTGGTCACCATTTCTGCCTGGGCTCTGTCCCCAGTAGTAAATAGCTGACATTATCTGAATGTGTTAGATGCCATTCTGCCATGTCAAAGACTGTCAGCCGCCATCAGGCATGTGGTCATGGGACTAGCGGGCTATTTACATACCCGTCTGAGACAGAAAGCATATTAAAGCATACAGTTGCTTGGATAAGCAGGAAGAAGAAAGGAATGACACAAGGAAAGGCTGTAGGTCCAAAGTGGAAAGAATCATGCCATTGCATAATTCAACTGGTAAGTATCATGAGAATAAACTGAGATAACGTAGCAGAATATGTAAATAGGAATTCGGAAGGCCGGGATTGAGATCCGGGCCCTACCACCTGTGACTTGTCAACAGCCATCAGGTATATTACTTGAAGTCTTTGAAATACGCTTCTGCTTTAGGAAAACCGTATAGCACCATCAGCCTAGTTAACTCTGGTGAGACTTCACAAGAATGTGGTCCTGCTACCAGAGCAGTATTTGTCCAAGTAAGATGCTAGTGAAGGTGGCAGTGGATAGAACGAGAGAAATGAAGACAGCACAGACTGTGCCATCACCATTGCCATGACCCTGTCTATTATACAAGCAAAACTGCTACCAACACCACTGCTCCAGCTAAATAATATGAGGACCATGTGTCGTGGAAATTTGTTGGGCCAAATTATCTCAGGGCCTGTACCTCGAGACCTACAGGACAGAAAAAAGCCTGGCCCAAGTTCAGGGCCTATACTTCGAGGCCTGTAGGACAGAGAAAAGCCTGGCTCAAGTTTGAGTGAGGATGAGACAGCAAAAACTAGGTAAACGCCCCTCCAGCCAGGGGAGGGTTTGGCTGCCTCTCATTGGCTGGAGGAAGGTACCCTTATATCACAGGATGTTCCTTACCCTTTATAAGTGGATGCTCACAGTAAAAAACTGAGTTCCTGCTTTGACTCAACTCCCTGTCGCATCTTATTGTCCTGCATTGTGGGGCTGCAAAAATGGGCACATAGTGCACGCACCTTTCCCTGGGGAATAAGGAAGCTAACAACAGTTATCACTATTGTGAGGCTTAATCAGCTGAGATTATTGCGGCAGTTAAAAATCAAAACCACAAACAAAGCAAAAAATGCTAAATTTGGGGCTTTGGACACTTTAAATGTGCGTGTCTAAAATGTAATGCATCTACACCAAGGTTTTATATGAGTCAAAAGTAACCTAAGCTCCTTCATTGTCTTTCCCAGGTTTAGGCTATTCTTTGGTGGAGGTAAAACTAAAGCTCTAAGCTCTGGGGTTTTCAAATGATGCTATGTAGTAGTAACTGAATACTTGCAAGAGGCTATTGTTCTACTGCTGTGAAGACACATCATGACTAAGGCAGCCCTTATTAAAATTAAGCATTTTATTGGGGGCTAGCCTATAGTTTCAGAGAGTTAGTCCATTGTGATCATCATGGCAGGAAGCAGACAACATGGTGCTGAGCTGAGAGTTTTACATCCTGATCCACAGGTATCAGGAGAGACAGTGTGGGAAGTCCTTCCATATACGTGTTGCTTTTATTGGTTAATGAATAAAGCTGTTTCGGCTAATGGCTTAGCAGAATAGAGTTAGGTGGGGAAAGTAAACTGAATGCAGGGAGAAAGGAGGCAGAGTCAAGGGGAAGCCATGTAGCTGCCACAGATACCAGACACACCATAACCTTGCCATAAACCATGAGCCTCATGGTGAAATATAAAATAATGGAAATGGGTTAATTTAAGATGTAAAAGTTAGCCAGCAATACACTTAAGCTATTGGCCAAACAGTAGTGCAATTAATATAGTTTCTGTGTTATTATTTCAGGTCTGAGCAGCAGAGAAAGAATGAGCAGTCTCTGTCAACTGAGAGAGGAGAGAGACAGACAGACAGACAGAGGGACAGAGAGACAGAGAGACAGAAAGAGACTGGGCCTGGCATAGGTGTTTGAAACCTCAAAGCCCTCCACCAGTGACGCATTTCCTCCAAGAAGACCACATACCTCCTAAATACTCCTAAACACTTCACGAACTAGGGACTAAGAATCAAACATATGAGTCTATGGGGACCCTTCTCCGTCAAACCTCTACACTCATCTAAAACGCATCAGAAGTCTCCTTGAAAACTGATACTGCCATGCATGTAGACACACACTGTTTCCTGTTTTCTTTAAATGTCCCCCAAATTTCTACAAGACATTCCTCAAACACTTCAATGATGTAAAGGCATGATTTTAACAATTTAGAAGATTTAGCTTTGTCATCGACATTCCAATAAAAGTCATTTCTTTCTAAAACAAGAGCTCATCATTAGCCTGGCTTAGTGCTCCCGCTTGTCAATAGCAAGTGATAAATATATTGGCTTCCTAAATGGTTAGAGTTATAACTAGCAAAGCAGTTTCCTGCCAGACTCTGGGATGATGTATGTGCACTAATAGAATTGTAAACAGGTGGAGACTGTTTAAGAGGAGCACTGAGGGTAGCTCTAACTCACTGAATGTTAGGACCAGCAGTAAGCACTGAGCCGAAGGGGAAAGGAGTGACTTGACTGTTGAAATGGTGACAAAGAAGAGCATGCGGTCTGGGGATTACATACGATGACAGTGATAACGTGTGGCTGTGAGGTTTCCAGGTGGACGACAGACTGCGATGCATTGGGAGCAAAGCAGCAATATACTTAGAGGGTGGTGGCAAATGAAGGCACAGATGCCTGGATGGAGGTAGTTAGTGAAAGGCAGGGAAGACCCATGTGATAGCAGGGACATGATGTGTATATAGCAAGTGAATGCTTACACCTGGATGTTGTCATTTCAAGTTGTTCCTAGGACCGTTTGGCAGTTCAGCCACTTCCACTCATGTTATGTCCCTCTCTTTCAGCACTTTTAAACAATGCTGGAGTGGGCTTGCCGGTCGGAGCACCAGCATATCAAATAATGTTATTGCTGCTTACATCTGTGGCGGTAAGTCATCTGGAGAGTAGGTGTTCCGGGGCTACCGTGAGAGCCTGGGAGAATGACCATTTAAGTGAGTACATTATAAATTGACTATCTAATGAGGCTCCTTTTTCCAACCCAGTCTGGATGTTACAGTGAGTTACCTTCCTAACATGAAGTTGTGACCCTGTTTGTCCCAAAACTCAAACTGCTTCCCTATGAGTGTGTGAACCACAAATTTAAAGGCTGTTCTTACTCAGCTCTCCTGCTCTTCTAAGACATGCTTTGTTAGAGTAACTCCTGTCTATCCAAAGCACACTGCTCATTCTTTCTAAGCTCATCTCTCAGGACATTTTCTTTTCATGAAAATTCATCTATCAAAGCCCAATAAATTTTAGTTTCCTTTTTTTAATCCTCAAAATTCCCTTCACCAATCATTGTACCTGTTTGAATGAATGAATACTCTTTGAATTAGCAGTTGAATAAAGGTTCAATGCATCATGGGTAAAAGAAAAGACAAGGATTTACTGCAGTATACATTAGAATGCCAACTGTGGAGAGAAAGCTGAGCCATGTCCTCTCCCCCATTACAGCCATATTTGCAAAGTTTCATTGTCTACGACATGTGTACCTCCTGAGAGATTCAGGAGGGCTGTGCAGTAGAACCAAAGTTTTCAACAGGATTAAATGAAGTCAAAAGAGATTTGATTTGGGCACTTGCAATATTCCCTGAGAGAATGGTATTGTACCCCAGGAAGAAGGCCACCAGTGACTCTAGTGACTCAACTTCTCCTTTTTGAGCACCTAATCATGGACCACTAGGGACAACTTCCTGACCGCTAGGACTTTTTACACAACAAAAATATATAAACCCTATATGTTTGGTTATACCAGATATGGGAAACCCCTTTCCACACACACTATGTGTTTTATGTAGCTGGCTGATGGTGAGAAAGGGGCCAAAGACGTTTGCAAAGCAGCCCTTTATCAAGCAGAAAGGAAAAGAATGTGAACAGTTTTGCTCCATTAGATAAGGTTGCTTTTCGATACTCACCAGAGCAACTGAAGAAGCTGGGAGAAAAGCAATAATTCAGCCCAATAAGTGAGGACAAAGTGACTTGCAGACTGTTCTCCTACACAAAGATTCTCCTAAGAAGGAATGTGCAGAGTCGTGTCCTGGAAAAGGACAACCAAGCCACAGGCAGGGACATTTGGAAACAGATAAAGTGTTTTTTCTTTCATATCCCTTTCAAAGTTGACAACACCGAGAGATACACAGTCCCAGCAACAATGCAATGGAGGGAGGGGCGGAGGACCATCTAATGCCGACGAGAGAATCAGTCCACAGCAATCCACTACAGAGACTGTATTCCCCTAGTAACAAATACCTTATGAGCCCGGAAGAAGCAAGCTGCTGCTTTATAAGAGTTACTGAACAGAGTTGATCTGAGCAAACTGCTAGGGTAATGAATTCCACAATTTCACTGAAATCTCATTTTATGTGCAATAAAACTCATCCCTCCTACAAAATTATAAGCCATATTGCCTACTCCCCAGGCTGCCATTCATGAGAAGAAATATAGAGTCATTTGTTTGCCCGTTTACCTGTGACAGTATGAAAGTAACTATGACAGGCAGTTAGCTATGCAGACCAGTCAGACTACCCCAGGGTCAAAATCAGCCCTAGTAACATCTTCTTTTCCTCCGGTCCTTTGCTTCCCCTTTTAGAACATGAGATCATGAATTAAAAGTGAATATGGAGAATAATGGCACCCAGTGAGCATTCAGTGCTTTTAATACAAGGCAATGAAGGAATTGGGAAATAAATCATGGGTACTGTTCCCAAAGGCTTTATCATCTGGAAAGCCATATAAAACAGGTAACAAATAATTTTCGTGAAGTGTCAAATTGCTGGGAAACCCCAGGGAACAAGCCACTGTTCACAGTCAATTTTTCCAGTTAGTGGAGGATTTTATACCTCTGAGCTCCAATTATTCTTTTTCATATGTAATTATCTGAGTTAGAAACACCTCTAAAAGTATGTTTTTATCTGCTTTTTCCTCATGATTTTCTGAACATCATTTAATGTTTTCACGATAACACTGTAGTCACTGCTTAGGGACATTAGGGGGTTTTTGGCATGGGGTAGGGGGTTGGTTGTACTTTCTACAGCCGTAGATTGCCTACTTTTGAGGTTTCTGTGTGATGTTTTCAGAAAGACTTGTCCCTTATGAACTTACACTTCCTCAAACTGCCCTTGTGCCTATCTGTGCCATTCCTCAGCCTTCAAAGCCATGAGGTGAGAAACTCGTCAGGTAAATGGGAATTTTCCTGTGTTTTGAACAAAGTGTATTCATCATTTGTGAACACATATAAAGCCTGTAAATACAAAATTATTTTACAAAGAGCTAAAAGGTTAATAAAAATGATCATATGTTTTTTTTT
>JAQHUG010000138.1:2204214-2222594 GCA_028555095.1 Dicrostonyx torquatus
AAAACAATGACATCTTGAATTTTGCATGCAAATGGATGGAAATAAAAAACTCTATCCTTAGTGAGATATCCCAAACCCAAAAAGATGAGTATGGTATGTACTCACTCATTAGTGGACCTTAGCCATTAACAAAGGACAATCTAACCAACCAATGAGTTTTTACTGGGATTATCTAAAGTTACTAAAGTTTGATACATTAAATATTCCTTACTACTCAGAGGCTGACCCATTAGTAAAATAGAGTAACTATATCCCAACTCTGTGGAAAACCCTCAGTACCCACTCACAAACAGTACAGAAACACCCAGTAATTGAAATTAGAAATGTACTGAGCACCTGTAATGAGCCAAACACTTAGGTTCCTGCAACAACTACAACAGGAATAAGAATAACAACCCAAACAATCTCCAAACAACAGCTAATATACACATGGACTGACTATGTGTTCTGCTACACAGCATCTCATTTAATTTTCACAGTGCCAGGAGACAGAAACCACAGTTATGACTGTGGTACAGCTGAGGCTCCAGTGAGTTTAGGTCATTTCCATCGGTCATGTCACTACACGGTGGAGAAAATGAGAACCAAACACAGACTACCTATTTTGGGATAAATGCATCCCCTGATAAAAAACAAAAACAAAATGCTGAAACCATAACCCCTGCAACCTCAGGACGTGATCTTATTTGGAAAGAGTTGTTGCTTATAGGATTAGTTCTGATGAGGCCATAGTGAGGAAGAATGTTTTCCTAATCTGATATGGCCAATGACCTTATGAGGCAGTCGTGAGAAGACACAAGATGGGGCAGGAAGAATTCTGCGTAAAGACAGAGGTGGAGACTGAAGCTATGTGGCTCCAGGTCCAAGAATCTCAAACATGGCTAACCAGCCAGCAGAAGCATGGCAGGGGGGAGCAAGGATGCCCCTGCACACTTCTCAGAGAGGGTGAAGCCATGATTTTAAACTCCAGAATGAGGCAGTCAGTTCCAGATTTTCAAACCTGTTTTGTGTAGTCCTTCCTTACAGTAACCCTGGGAAGCACACACAGCATCTAACTCTAAGACCCCAGAATAGGTTATTTCCTGTCCACCCTGCACCAATTATCTTCCCTGAATTATTAAAGAAACATTTGGTTACACGCAAAATGGAGTTTTCCAATGGTATTACATCCTAGTTATTGGAGGACTATATAGATGTTTTAAAGTAAAAATTCTCTTATTCTGCCTGTTATGGTCATTCATTTTATAATTATTTTTAAGTATCTTATAAAATAAAACTTTACCCTTTTAAATGATTGAGTCCTACAATGAGAACCCTGAAGCAATTCCCATGTTCTTAAGGATGTCTGTGTTGTGGATGGCTGGAAACTGTTCCCACCCGACTGGATGAACTGTAGGAACTCACCTAGACAAAGCCATAGGACTGGCAAATGCCACTAGTCTACACAATACACAGTTGCAAGGGAGCCAGAGCTTTCTAGACACTGACTATCCATTCAAAGGGAAGAACTGGTAGAGAAAAGGGACACTTAGAAGTGACAGAGAGCTGGAGGATGTGACTCAGCAAAGTCCTCATCTTGCAAACACGAGAACCTCAAGCAAAAAGCTGGGTGTGGTGGTGAACCCTTATAATCCAGCTCTGGGGAAGTGGGAACAGGAAGATCCTTGGGGCTTGGACAGCAGCCTAGCCTATTTGGTGATGCCAATGAGAGACCTACTTCAGAGAAAAAGGTGGCTGGAATCTGGCTAACAACACCACAGTTTGCCCTCTGGCTGGCACACTAATGTACACATGTGCATGTGCACCAACTAGCGCACGCATGAACATGCACACACACACGAAGACAAAGAATATATTGAATACTTGTTTTGGAAGTGATTTTTTTTTTAGATTGCGGAAAGCAGGATGGGAGGAAGGGAATTTAGAGCAGAGAGAGGAGAAGAGGTGGGAAAAGATGTGGAAGGGGCAGGAAAGGAAGAGAGGGAGAGGGCAGATGGGACAGGGATCAAGAGAGCAAGACAGGGAAACAAAGGAAGGAAGCAGAGCAGGGGAGATGGCTCAGGATATAAGGCGTTTGTGGCATACGTATGAAGACTTGAGATCAGATCCACAGCACCCGTGTAAAAGCAACACAGTCACAGTAGATCTGACTAGCACAAACAGAGTAATTCTGCTGAATGAGAGACCGTGCCTCAACACATAAAGTGTAAAGAGGAAGACACTCAATGTCAGCCTCTGGGCTTCACATGCACACACATGTAAATCACACACGCACACACGCACGAACTGTACATATGCCATACACATGCAAAAAATGAGAATCAGGTGTATTAAATGAATATACCTAAGTCAGACTACATTGGGTTTTAGGGATAAAAATGCTGCCATGGTTTTAAAGTGGCCTGAGAACATTTAAAGGGTGATTAAAGGGCTCTCCAGAGAGACATGCTCTCTAGATACTACCTCATAATTCCATGGTAGGAAATGTTTATATGTTTAATATACTGAATTTTGCTTCTGTGGTGTGTTGTATATAGGGGTGTGCCTATCATTTCATAATCTAAATATTCACTTTTCTTAAATTATGGTTTTAAAATTCTAAATCAATTGCTTTATTAGAAAGTTCTGGCTGGGATATAAGGAATGCGAGCAAGCAATACTTGCCACACCTCGACTTAAGACTATCCTAGAGCCGAGATGGCTAAGACAAAGGGTTCCTTCCAGTTGGACACCAGTCTTGAGGTGGAACCCTGTCTCAAAAAAAAAAGTGTTTTCAAGGAATGATGGTACAAAATAAATAAACAAACATTCAGTGGGAAGCACTTTGAATTTTAATCTCTTCTGAGGTTGGTGACAGTGGTGTGTGACAGCCTCTTGTGAAACCAGGCGATGGGTCTCAGCATGCCAGAAGCCATAAGATCGCACCAGGAGGCTACTCCACTCTGCTGTAAGGTAAGTGATAAGGTTCAGTAGGCTAAACACATTTCCAAGTTCATTGGGGTTGTTAGAAAAAAAGGCCCACCTAAGTCACACAGCAGCTGGATCAGAAAGCAGAACTCTAGAAATGACAAATATACAGCAAGGAAATTCTCTAAAACCTCAGGCTGTGGAGTGGGACAAAGTTGAGGAAGGCTGCCTGAGCCCAAACAAGTCCTGACAAGGGCAGAAGAGGGGCGGCCATGCCGAGGAAGGTCCAGGAGAAGACAGGGCAAGACCAACTTCTATGAGCCTGAGTGTGTCGGGCAACAGCAGGAGGCCACTGGACCAGGCCCTTGCAGAGGAGAGAAGGGTGATGAAAGCCACCATTCACTTCTCTGCTGCTGTGAGAGACAGTGAAGAAGCAACTGGGGGAAAAATGGCTCGATCCAGACCAGCACTGCAGGGGGATGGGTCCTCCCATGCCAGTCATTAATAAAGAAAATGATCCCGCAGACATGCCTTCTGACCAGTCTAGTGATGGGATTTTCTCAGTTGAGCCCCCTTTTCGCAGATGATTCTAGCTTGTGTCGTGCTGACCAAACCTAACTAGCACATCATGGTTTATTAAGACTGAACCAGCACCATTTGACCAGTTGTGGTGGATTTCAGTACTGACAGGTGACGCCGTCCTCTGAAACAGCAATAATCTAGGTCTACACTGGCCAGGTCCTGGGAACTGTGAGGTGGGGTATTGTAGAACCATTTCCTCTAAACTGAACCATCCATCTGAGAAGGAAGCTGCTCAAGACCTAGGAAGTGCTGAAGGGAGATTGACACCTGTGCTGACTGCAGACTACGCAGTTTAGGGGTCCCTCATTCACATGACATCATCTGTGGGGGTGGGGCTTTCACTGACACAGCTGCCTTTGTGTCATCCAGGCTCCTGTAAGTAACCCTCACCTATATCCCTTTCAGTGATTCGAATAAACTCCTTGGTTCGCCAAGTTACACTTTGGTGATATCACTATTTTGATCTGTCAAAGACTTCCTCATGTCTCCCAGAAGTAATGTCACACCACATGAGGGCAATAGGAAGGAAGGAAGAAGACAACACAAGACTTTCCATCTCTGAGATCATGACTGACGTGAATTCACCGCAGTGAAAATACAAGCATTCTGATGCAATAAAAGAAAATAAATCAACATATGTTAGCATTTTTTAATTAGTAAGTTCCCAGTGATTACTACCTTGTTTTCAGAGGTTCCTTTTTTTAAAAAAAAATTATCTATATTTATTTTATGACATTGGTGTTTTGCCTGCATTTATGTCTGTGTGAAGGTGTCAGATCTTGCAGTTACAGCAGTGGCACTGCCATATGGGTGCTGGGAATTGAACCTCATTCCTGTGGAAGAACAGCCAGTGCTCTTAACCACTGAGCCATCTCTCCAGGTACCCCCTCCCTTTGGGGAAATGCAGAAGATTTCTTTTTTGCTATTAGTAGCTGCATCTTGGTTTATAGACAGATGGCAGCAGGTGTTGGGACTTTAGTGAATATTTTTGAAATATAGCTTATAGAAGACAAACTGGAATTGTTGGAACATAGAACATATTTAGAAATATTCTAGATCTTCTCCGGGTACTAGGGGAGGAGATTTTCCTTTTCTGTCACTATGGAATGACAGCAGTAACGGGGTAACTTGCCCAGTGATCCCCACTTGGAGGAAAGACCAGCTCACCCTCAGAGGCTGCCGGGCAGGGGCCTGAGTGGGAGGAAGGTTCAGTAAGCAAGATTCATTCTGTTCTGGGTTTTCCTCCTTTTACCACTAACATAGCAGACAGGTTTAGAAGAACAAAACTAGCGGGTCCCAGAGGAAATAACAGCCAAACCACCAGTGCTATTTCCTACAACTGAGCCAAGGGAGCAAGGCAAAGGGTGCCTATCACACATGAGTGTGGCCTGCTCCTGTTCACCATGGTTCAAATCACATGGTCTTAAGAGCCAACCCAGGGACACAAATGCCCATTATCTTACTATGTCCTTACTTCTCCTACAGTAGGTAGCTGGGCACATTCAAGATAACAGTTACCTTTGACACATTAGCATCACTTCTGTAAACAAGCATTTTGTTTCCTCCCGATCTCCGTGTCTGTCGCTTGTGTCCTGGCTTGTGTACTGTTTCACTTGAACAAGTACGGAACACTTTTCATTTGCTCACTTAAGAGAAAAGGGAAGCCAACCGTATCATATCTGCTCCTCCTTCATTTATCACAAAATAAAAGGTGGGAAGATGCTCAAACACCAAGGAGTACACCAAATCTGCGAAACCATGGTGTCCACAGACACAAAATTGTGAACCCACAGAGATGGAGACAGGACACTGCATTTCCTGATTTAGCAAAAGGGAGCAGCTCTGTAGACACTTGTCTTGAAGCTTGACAGTAACAGCAAACAGAAAGATAATAGTATCCCTTGAATTTATAAAGCATGGCAAAAATGATATTTTTTCTACAATAATTCTTAACAAAAATCTCTGAAAATAATTACTCTTTCCCACATGTTAAAATTAAACACACAGAAGTTATTTTCTGTAATACACATACGACTTTGGCAGAGCTGGGGCATGAAACCATATTTTTGGCTTCACAGAATCATGTGATTGAATACTTTGGCTTGGCATGTTTGGGGCCTGAGGGGACTTAGTCACCAGCACCTGTGACTAAGAAGCTCAGTTGGTTGGGGTCTTTCCCACAGCCTCCTCCTTTGCCCTCTTCTGTGGTTACTCATTAAGTTGAGTCACGTCTCCAGCCTTCTTCAGCAGCAATGTTCAGCACCATTCCAGACTCTGAGCTGTTCCCTCATACCTCCCAACGGTCTCATGCTAACACTGTTCTTAGCAAATGGGTTCTCTCTCTCTGAAACGTCTTCCTTCTGCCATGTTCACGTGTAAACCTCACAAACTGACTTCTCGGACTCACTCCCCAGGAAAGTCACAGGCATTTCTTAGTATCCAGCTAGTGGAACCTGTCCCAGGAAGGGCAAAGTGTTACCCAGAGATACTTTTGGTAATATCAATTTTCTGAAAGGCATCTCAAGGGCCACCAAAGCATGGACGCTAGCCCTCCAGATAGAAATATACTAAACTCACATGAAAATAAAGAATCTAATATCACACATCCTACTATAATTTAGTATAGCTTCGAGCTTAGATCCAGTCCTCATAGTACTGCATCACCATTTTTATCAACATTCTGTGGAGTGTCTGTGTTATAATTAAAGTCCGTCCAACATGACATGGCACTTACGGAGAAAGATGGTCAGTAAGGCATGCAGAAGGTAAAAGACTGAAATGCGCTTCATCACAGGAGGAGTGCTTTGTTCTTAACTACAGGAAGTAAACAAACAAGCACTTCTGGTCTCATCATACCAAGGATTCCTGTGCACAAATCATCAGTACTCCCATGACCCTAGGTCTGCAGAGGACAGTCCTGTCATATGGTTATACACACAAGCTGTTAGTCACTGGGCCGAAAAGGACCCTGCGGCACAGACATCCCAGATCCCTGCAGGTCAAGGACAACAGTGCCATACCCATGCATCTCTCATGAGCGCTCAGTAGCTATACACCCGTGGTGCCTTCCCTGAAACAATGTCCCGCAGCTTCAGCTACACGCCTTTCATAGTGCAACTTGTACAGCGAGCAGCAGTGACATAAAAGAACATAGAGCCTTGTAATCCATGAGCAGTGGAAAAGAAACAAGTTTCTTTTTCTTGATCAAACCCAATATCTCACAAGATTAATAATAAACTGACTCAATGCCTGTTTGAGTCAAAATCTAACAAGTCAAAATGAGATTCAAATTTACTTAGAGTAAGGGCTGTACTAAATAACCAACATTCATTACAGAAACAAAATCATGCAGTACTCGTAGACTAGAGCTGGAGAAAGACCCCCAAGGAAGCCACTATCACACTTCTACCCAAGTGTCAGAAAATACTTTCCACACTGAACCCCGAAACAAGATTAAAAGGAGACATGCTACTAGGGGTCTAGTTCACCTGTCTGACAATGGCTGGTTATGAAACAGGCTTTTGCTGTACTTAATCTTAACTAGGCTTAAACTGCCCTTGTGCTTTCAGTATTTTTGTGCCCTCTTCTCCCCTGGCCCTTCACCCAATCACTCAAAAGAAGGGAAAGCAGAAGGAGGTGAGGAGCTGGGTATTCCTGGGATGTGTAAGTCATGTCCTTCAGAAACACAGAAGGGTTGGCAGCTTGCAAGGTTATTTTTGGCTTAAGTCATTTCTTATCTGGGGACTTTTGTGAGGGTTTAACTTGTATTCAGTTAAACTTGGAGGAAGACTTGTTCCTGTATGAGACATAAACCAATATTACAGAAGGTAAGCTGGTAAAAAAATAATATAATATATATCCTTATTCTTTAAAGGATAATTCCCCAGGCTGAAGGTGTAGTCCAGAGGTAAAGCACATGTCTAGCATGCGTGAACACCTAGGTTGAATTCTCAGTACAACAATCACACACACACACACACACACACACACACACACACACCACATACACACACTCTCACACACACCCCACATACACATACACACACCAGGGGAGGTTGTTATTTTGATGTCACCATGGGAAATTAAGGCATCTATCCCAATCCCTTTATAAGGTAAGGGTAATTCTCTTTACTCTTTACTGAGCACCGATGGCTGAATACACATGCATCCCGTGGTCTAGAATATGTAAGAACAATGATGGAATCCAAACTAAGGCTGGATCCACAAGGAACGACTCAGAAGTGATGATACCTGGAATGCTTTCTATATGCCAGGCATTTCCCAATCATATCCCATCCACTTAAACTCTATAATAATCACATAAGACTAGGATTTTTTTGATAATTTCCAGAAGGAAAAATTAAGGCCAGCAGTGATCAAGCCCTTTGATGAGAATGCACAAAGTGGGTAAAGACTGCAATGTGAGCCGTCCACTGAGAGCCTACTGTGTGCTGAAGGAATCTAACACACAATGTGAGCCGTCCACTGAGAGCCTACTGTGTGCTGAAGGAANCACTGAGAGCCTACTGTGTGCTGAAGGAATCTAACACACAATGTGAACCGTCCACTGAGAGCCTACTGTGTGCTGAAGGAATCTAACACACAATGTGAGCAGTTCACTGAGAGCCTACTGTGCGCTGAAGAAATTTAACACACAATGAGAGCTGTTCACGGACAGCCTACTGTGCACGGAAGAAATTTAACACACAATGTGAGCCACTCACTGAAAGCCTACTATGCACTGAAGGAATTTAACACACATGTGAGCTTTCTACTGAAAGCCTACTGTGTGCTGAAGGAATTTAATAAACAATGTGAGCCGTCCACCAAGAGCCTACTGTGCACTGAAGGAACTTAACATGCACGTGAGCTGTCTACCAAGAGCCTACTGTGTGCTGAAGGAATTTAACACATATGTGAGCTGTCTACTGAGAACCTACTGTGTGCTGAAGAAATTTAACACATAATTTCCCAAAGTCAGAGAACTTACCAAGTGTTGAATGAAGTTCCACTTCGAGAAAATGTAAAAATGCCACATTCTCAAAGAAAATGAAACAAAATTTCTTTGAGTCTCACAAAAGAGTGAAATTTATGATTCCTATTCCTATCAAATTGCCTGGTTTTGAAGCTTAAGGTGAGGAGATTGACTGTCACATCTTAATGGTACGTCAGTGGTCCTCTGCCATTCAGGTTTGGTGAATTAAAAAATGACCCAGGGCCCTGGTCAAGTCTTGTTTATTTGGAACTCGTTTGTTTATCTCCTTTATCAAATGCCTGTGGACCATCCCTGTAATGACAGCAGATATAGAGACAGAAAAGGCTTCCCCTTGTCTCTTGAGATAAGATTGGTTCAAATGTCATAGTTTTAGTCACCATATAAATAAAGAGTGAGCAAATGAAACAGTCCACAACTCCCTCCCACCTTACAACCCGAGACTGGTGGAGTTCTCACCGTTGAATTAAAAGGAACACACTGTAGGAAAAGTTGGAGTCTAACCCAGGCTAGTGAGAGTGAGCAATAAATGGAGGTTTGAGAAAATATCAGTTCACTATTAGTTATAGTATTCTCAGCAAATTATTGAAAAAATCTTGACAAATAATCAGCTGAGCTTTTCAAGCAGTCTTGTGCAGTTTCTGTGAGGTTTTACACTTTCTAAGTAGGCAGCATTCTTGCCCAAATTCTACAATAGCCTGAAAACACAGGACAAACATAGGGTTTTGTTTTCATATTTTAACAAATAAGTTACCAAAATTGGTCTGTTGACAAGAAGTTTTGGCTTGACTTGTCCAGGTATGCAAATACATAGGCCAAGAAAACACTATGTTATTATAGTTATAATATGTTAACTATTTAACATATCATAATAACTATGTTATTCTTCATCAGTCAAAGCTTTTCATGAGAATAGTAACTTTACAATTGAAGAACTTGATTTAATAGTCTAAGCAAAAGAAAAGCATATGGAGGCAAAATAAAATACTTCAGCTCTGTGTCTAAGTATAAATCTTATACTCCATTTTGTAACATTTGTATTAGTAATTGAGATATTATTTCTGTCAAACATTTAAGAAAATAAGTAAATACACTACAGGAAGAAATGAAATATGTTATTTATGAATAGTCACATATTAAACTCATATTTTGTGTTTTTTTAAATTTACATTTAGTGTGTGTGCATGTGTTCATGTGCATAAACACACACGTGTGTCGGTAGATGTGCATGCATGTAAAGATCTTTGGAAGTTAGTTCTCTCCTTTCACCATGTGGGTCCTGGGAATCAAACGCAGGTCACACTTGACAGCATGGCAGCAAACCTCTGTATCCACTGAGCCATCTTGCTAGCCCTGGATCTTGGTTTCTAAATACCAAAATTTAATAAAAGAAATTTAGTTGCTTTAGAAAAGAATGTTGATTCAGGACTGAGTTAAAAAGAAGTATAAGAAGAGCCTGGAATATTCCATAGCATCAGAAAGTAAGAAGTGTTCTAGAAATTATGGAGATATAAGAAAAGGACACAACTTGTCTTGAAGTTGAAAGACAACTTCAAGAGGCCATAAGTCATCCAATGCAGACAACCTGAGCGATAGGATGTATACCAAGTGTAATTACAGTAGACTGTGTAGCGAGTGGCGGATGGTGGAAGAGTCCAGTTTAAAGAAGAATGTCCATCAGATGTAGGAAGAACAATGAACCATGTGGCCATTTGGCAACCAGGTAATAACAGATGATACAGGCAAGAACGATGCATGAGCACTAGAATTCATGGGTGCAAGTATGATTTTAAAAAAAAGCTGATAATGTTGGGATTAAAAACCAAATCCAATTGCTATAATGGTTTAATTGGGAACTTCCAAGCTGAGTTCCCTTCAATTTGCAAATACATTGACAGAAAGACGTCTGTTATTTTTATTATTGTTTCTGGAGGGAATATGATTTCTCTTCCACTCCATAGTGATACCCACTAGTCACTGGTGACTCCCTTCTTTTACTTAAAAATATTTTGGGAAATTAAAAACAAAAACTGCTGCTTTGTTCAGTCTCAGAGTGCCTCATTGCATGATGCTTGCTTAGAACTAAAAGGGAAACAAGCAACTCCAGACTGAGAGAATCTGGCAAACCTCAATGAGGAACTGAACTTACCACCAGCAAGCACTAACCTTGTGCTGAGATGGCCAGGGCACTGTGGTCCTCTGGTTCAAAAACACAACCTAATCTCAGGCATGAGAAAACCAATGTGACAAACGTTCTCCACAATAACCACCTGCATTCTTCACTGGTGCCAAGAACGTGACAAAGGAGAGAGTAGACACCCTCAGGGAGAAATACACATGTGTGACAAGTGACCCCAATGTTGCGTCTTGTTTGCAACTCAACTAGTAAAAGAGACATTGGCCTAATGAGGGATGAAATTCCAATGACGGCTTTTACATAGTTAACAGTACCATATCAAAGTTAATTAGCTAGGGGTGGAGAGATGGCTCAGCGGTTAAGAGCATTGACTGCTCTTCTAGAGGACCCAGGTTCAATTCCCAGCACACACATGGCAGCTCACAACTGTCTGAAAGTCCAGTTCCGGGGGATCTGACACCTTCACACCAATGCACATAAAATAAAGTTAAATAAACCATAAAAATGTTTTAAAAAAGTTAATTAGCTGCTCCTGATAACATCTGGAAAAGTTGTATATGGAGAAAAGTTTAAGATGTTGTGTCTCAAACTATTTCAAAACATCAAAGAGTAAAATGTGAATTTTTAACATACAGTAATACTTAAGAAGAACTGCCCTAACAATGTCTCAGCAAAAATAGCTGACATTTACACTATAAAATGTTTCCAGTTACTTTATCTCACTTGAAACTATTCCCATTTTACAAAAGACTTAAGAAACTTGGTGGCATTCACAAATGTAGAAAAATTCTCCAATTAGTGGTCTCCTTGGAATCTATAACAACTGTAATATTGGTGGCTCAGCTGCTTGTCTTGCTGTACACTTCCACAAGGGCTCTCTGAGGATGTGAGGAGAAAGGAGGCTTTAATAAAAACAGTTATTCAACAGGTCCTTCAAATGTTTGGGGCAGTTAAAATAGAACACTAGGTCCACACTTTTATGGGTCCCAAAAGGAACAAAATTAATAATCACTGCAGTACATCCCAGAAATGCTCAGATTAAAAAACAAGAACAAAAACGGGGTGGGGTAGATAAATACCAAGTCTAATAGCCAGAAAGACTATGGAAAAAGGAATCACTAAAATTTGGTGCTCACAAGCTCACAGAAAACTAATGTGATGCTCCAGGTAAGAAAAAGAGACAGAAATGAAGTGAAAGGAAGAAGCAAAGAGAAAGGGGAAAAGAAACAAGAGCCTAACCTTCGAAGGGGAAGGGCCACTGCTCTCTGAAGGCGGACAGAAGCAAATGAGCTGGTGTCTCTCACAGCTGTCACCTGCTCAGCCCAGGGCCAACCTCATTGGCATTCAGAACCCTAGAAGCTGCACTTGCTGGGGAACTCCAGGCGATTCCTACAGTACAGCCTCACAGACACCCGCCAGCAGCAGAAGACATCGCCAGACAAAGACCTGGCTCTTCCGGCTGAGATACTTTGTCCACAGCCTTCCTTGGCCCAAGAAATAAGTACAGATTCAGGGAGAAAAGCGAATGAGAACGTTTTCCAGACTCCAGTGGTGTAGTCAAGTCTGCACCTCTTTCAGGGCCCGACTCGGAGCCGTCATTCTCTTCAGCCTGCATCCCACGCAGTCCCACGAGTGCGAGCGATTTCTAGATCACATCTGCTTTGAAACAGGGATTTGCAGACTTATTAATAACAAGTCACAGAACAGTAAGTTCCAATTAACGACAAACAATGCTGGTTTCCGTTACTCATTTCGTAGTTAACATTTCTGAAATCTATATTTAAAGTCAAACAAAGCCACCGGAGGAATTAACAGAATAAAACCTGTTTCCTCACCATGTACTTGAAATGGAAAAATGCATTACACTGTCCAGTGATTAGGTGAAAAGCTGTTATAATCTAAAACTAGTCATTATGAGAAGTTATCAATTCAAAAATTTTCTAAGAAAGTTTATTTTGTGTAATAAATTACAAGATATTCAAAGTTTTGAAGAAAATATAAGCAAGATAGTAAAATAATTGGCCAACCTAGAATCCCAACTTTTACATTAATTCTTACAAGTAACATTCTCTATCCACGGGAGTCAGTATCACTTGCATAATAGAAAAGGGCTAAACTCAAGAAATCTATTAATAAAAGGCAAATTGGAAATCATAGAAAGTGGTTTTGTCAGAGTGAACACAGAGCAATAGAAAAATCTGAAAGTCTTTAAATTGGACTGCATGGTTTCTGAGCACAATTTATTAATATATCATACAATTTTCAAAGCAAAGAATGTCATGCAAGCTCTGCTTCAGAAAAAAGACAACTTTTTCAAACAAGCTGTCAAATTCTAATTAGCGGTCATTTATTGCAAGCAAAAATCGTCATATTCTTAGTTTTGCAAGTTGGGAGCTGGGGAGACAGCTCCGTGGAGAAAGAGCTTGCCAAAAAAGGGTGGGGGACCTGAGTTTGGATTCCCCAAACCCACCACTCCTACATGGTGACATGCCAGAATGACAGCCAACATGAAGGCCAGCAAGCCTGGCTACCCGAGAGACCAGAGACCCGGTGTTAAATGAGGAGGAAGAGGAAGCCCGACACTCAAGGTTGCTCTTTGGCCACCTGTACACAGCACATGTAGTTGTGGCAGGAGAGAGGACCACCCACCCCGTTAGAAACTTCCTCAAAGTCAGCCGGCAAGTGCCTCATGGTTAGATTGTTCAAACAGCTCTTACAAGAAGAAATAGTCCCTGCCAGACTTTCAGTAAAGGGAACTGCAGCACAGGCAGGTTGGTGCAAGGACAAATCCCCTCTTAAGAGAATCCTTGGGCAATGCAGCAAAGAAACTACCGGCTCGGGGAGAGGGCCTGACACCCTCATTTTTAAGCAAAGCTGAAATATAAGTAACCGTTTCTCCTGATGCTGCCTGTGTGCAGGTCTGTAAACACTGCCTGTAAGGATTCGTGAATCAACACTGAGATCAGGAAGCAGTCTCTGGTTTCTCAGGCAGTCACTGGTTCTGTATTCACAGCCCTGACAAACAGCATCTCCAACTATAATTTACCACGTCCCAGACTAACACAAAATATCACCAGTAACTTCTTCATATTCTACCTTAATATGATATATTTATCCATTCTCTCCTCTCTCCAGCTCCGTTCCATGCCAACTCCCTCCTGACTGATGGTAAT
The DNA here is from genome assembly GCA_028555095.1 of Dicrostonyx torquatus. Lineage (NCBI taxonomy): Eukaryota > Metazoa > Chordata > Mammalia > Rodentia > Cricetidae > Dicrostonyx > Dicrostonyx torquatus. The sequence goes on from JAQHUG010000138.1 coordinate 2,218,007, forward strand.
CCAACCCTTAGTTTAGCATTTATCATTAATAATGCATCTCATAAACCATCCCATAACCTAATTGCTTGGCATTTCCGCAAACTCATCCAGTAAATTTTATTTTATCTAATGGATATTTATAAGAGATTAAGAAAAATCTTTGCTAAAACAAATGAACAACAACAACAAAAACCCAGCAAAAATACACGCTCGCTATTGCGACGCATTTGATCTGGGGATTATTTGCTGGGTACGTAAGCGTTAACTCCCAGGAGCACCTAGCATACTGCTTTTGCTTGAAAATTCCCAAGTCGGAGCCCCAGCTGCGACACCATTGAGCCATGAGCAAACACCACAAGTCCAAACATTCACTATTCTCTGCTGTTTGGAGAGATGGAAGCCACCCCATGCTTCTGCCACCCACCCTCCACCCCTCCGGGCTGCCTGCACAGGACTGCAGCACAACACAGAGACACAGAGCTCTCACCTTCCTGAGATGAGCCATGCACCTGTCCAGCTGACGAGCTATGTCTGTCTTGCACTGCTTGAGAAAGGAATCCCTGGGAGTCCTCCAACTCCAGTCCCTGGCTCAGGTCAAGGAAGCTAAGGATACAGCCTGGAATGTTCCTTGAATCAAACAGCGGAGGATGGGACCACAGAGGGTCTGGGATTCCCACAGCAGCGCCAGAAACAGAGTTCTTTTTCCTGCCTCCAAAGATATTTGACTGTCCATGAGCGGAGCTTATAGGGCAGTTTTTGTTTTTGCTTTCCTTGTGTGTTAACTTCGGCAGTATTTATTTTCCAGATTATGAAGGATAGAATATGTGAGGACAACATATGCTTATGTTGCAGTTAAGATTTTAACTGCATAAAAATATACAGTGCATTAAGAACAATTTATGTCAAGCAGATGGATGAAATTGGTATCATTACAAGGAATACTGAAGAAATTATAATCTAAACTAGAAAACATTATAAGTTGTATCTTGATATTAATACAGCATATTCATTAGTTTCTGTACAGTTAATCTAAGCTTGGTAAAAGGTTTTCAAAGATACTGGTGGAGTCTGATACTCCCATCCCTCAGATATGTAAGAAATTTATATATTTTCCATAAAAATATAAAATATATTAATTTTTCTTGATCTTTTTAAAAATTATGATTTTTACCATACAAATGATAAAATTATTATGACCATTAAAAACACGTTTAAGGCCGGGCGGTGGTGGCGCATGCCTTTAATCCCAGCACTCGGGAGGCAGAGGCAGGCGGATCTCTGTGAGTTCGAGACCAGCCTGGTCTACAAGAGCTAGTTCCAGCGCAGGCTCCAAAGCCACAGAGAAACCCTGTCTCGAAAAACCAAAAACAAAAAAAAAAATTTTAAAAGCCACACCTTTTGAAATATAAAACTTTTAATTATCAAAATAAATAACTCTTAATTTCAGTTCCCAGCACCCATGTCAGGCAGCTCACAATTGCCTGTAACTCTGGTTCTGGAAAATATAGCAACCTCTTCTAGCCTCTCACACCCATGTGCACATACACACCTGAAATACTCAACATGCACATACACATTCCTAAAAAGTAAAATAAACTATTTGAAACATAAATAGAAACAAAAAGAGAGTTGGTGACATAGCTCAGTAGTAGAGGTCTTGCCTAGCACGTGTAAGGCCGTGGTTTCAATCCTTAGTACTCAAAAATAATTTTATAAAAGGAAGAAATGAAGAAAGAAAGGACACTCTTCTAACAAGAGCAATTGTGAAGCTAGATATGGTTAAGCTAATTGTCCTCAGAAAATGGTAGATCTCCTATTATTTTGATTTAAAGAATATAAAACCTATTTAAGAAAGGAGGTGGGAGACAGACATGGAGGAAGAGAGTAAAGAAAGGAGGGAGGAAAGGAGGAATGGATGGAGAGGGAGGGAAGAAGGAGGAAAAATGTGATTCCCCAGAAGTGGGTTAGGTGACAGAGGTTTCAGTGGGAGTCAGGTGTCACTGTCCTACTGAGCATCTAGGATGTACGGGAGCCCAGCATCATAGGCGTCACAGGATACTTTCTCCATGAGGACCAGTGTCATAACAGAGTCTTGGTTCACTTCTCTCAGAGAAGCCCAGGAGAGAAAGGCTCCAAGGAACAGAACAAACACCACCCCCCTACTTACTCTGCTTGTTTTCTGAATGTCTGCCCTAGAACAAACACTGCCTTCCAGACCTATCTTCCTTACCGGGAGATTTGAAGTGAGGTGGTTTCTAGAGAAACTTCTGTTCAGAAGTCGATCCATTCACTGATAGAAATGTGGCATGCAACTTTTAATCTGCAATGCAGCTACCATGTGGGTTAACACAGGCAATGAACAGGGCTATCTAGGAGGCTTTTCATTCCCGGTTCTGTGATTCCGGAATGATAATCGAATGTAAGACCTCATCAGTGTGCAGGCAAAGAGCATTCCCATGTTTCATGGCCCTCGCCCTTCTAGGGAAGTGGCTAGATTAGATCCCCCACTATTCTCGCTCCTTTGATAAGCAGCAGTCTCCACAATACAACATCTTTGCACACGCGTGTCTGAAAGAGGGATAAAATGTCGTCCTCCAAAATGATGCTAATGAGCACACAAAAGGAGGGGGCAAATGAACTTGTGATTTGACTGATTCTGAGACAGAACTCGCCTGCAACCTACAAAAGGCTCTTGAAGAGGCACCACTGGTAACTTCACTCTGTTGAATGGACACTACTCTCAGTCTGCTGGATCCATTCTACACAAGGCCACACACGTGCAAAATGCTAGAGAGAGGAGGGGCATGAAGTTCTGGCGTTATCAGCACACTGTAGAGAGCTGTCAAGCAAGTGGTATCTCTAACCATAGAGAGGAAAATCAAGGCATATTATGTTTTAATCAGCATCGATCTGAACACAAGGAATGCCTGGTTGCCCTGGATGAAAACTCCCGCAAACGGCTGCATTAAAAATACAGCTTTCGTCCAGAAACAAGTAACTTTCCAAAGGGACTATTCCTAGCTTATTCACTCACTGGACTAATAGAGCCACTTCCTCATAGCATAGTCAATGTATAGTGAGAAGAACTGGAGACTGTTCCCCCAGGCACCATCCAAGAATAGGCATCGGTTGCATTTGTGCTACTGAAATAGTGCAGGGCAAATGACATTGTTTCCAATTCCCCAGATGATTTAATTCAATTTGAAGCGAAAACGCATCTTCCGATTTATGCAAATTCTCAGTGGGAATGGCTTTCTTCACTCCTGAGCATGAAGTGCCACTATGTCAGCACGGTCCCTTAGATGAACAAACCTAACCTTCCTCTTTTGGAGCAGCATCACCTATCCCTCCGGACAAGCCCATGGGCTTGATGGGCTCATGACGTCCATCAAGGGAAGGCCATGTTAACCGTTACACTGTAATATACAACCATCCAGGAACTCACTCCCCAGTGAAATCAAAAGCCCACGTTTCAGAGCCCTGCCAAACATGCACAGTCACAGTCTCCAAAGCGGCACTGAAGGACCATTTGGCACCAGACCATTTTAGCGAAAGCCACAGGAGAAAGTCACTGACCCAACTCCCTTCACAGATAAGGAGACGGAAGTCCAGAGAAATTAGAAGATCTGGCTGGGTTTGCAGAAGCCAGTGAAAGCTGCAGGGCAGGTCCACATTCCGGCAACCCTTCCCCTAGCCCCTTGTAGCTTTTCCACAGCCAGGAAATGTGAAATTCGATACCTTAGGAAGCATGTCTCAAGCAACTGTTTAAATATGAAATGTAGCCTTCGGTAAGAGCTACAAATGTGTCCCTTCTGAAATGTCTGTCCTTAAATACATATCACGTACCACTAGGTTCTAGTTTTTAATAAAAATAGTAATTACCTCTTGAAAACTACTTTTAAAAGAATTTGTTTATTTATTTAATTTTGAGACAGGGTCTCATACACCTCATTACTGCTCCTCATATAGCTGAGGCTGACCCTGAACTTCTGATCCTCCCACCTCTGCCTTCCAAGGGCTGAGATTATGGGCTTTCACCATCCCAATCTATACAATGCTTTGTATATTATTAGCAAGCATGCTACCAATTCAGCTACATCCCCAGACCCAAGATAATTGTTTTAATAAATAAAAAAACCTAAAAAGATATTTGCTACATCTGAAAATGAACATACCTTCTGACCCTTAACCAAATATAAGAATGCAAGACCACACACAGGGCAAGGCAAGGAAAGCACACACAATGCTACATGTTTCGCCTGAACTAACAACATAGAATCAATACACCTGTTAGTTTTATTGAGAGAAAAGGTTCTCTTGGCACATAAATTTATATCACTCCCACATTATCAAACTACTTTCTTATTAGCATTTTTACCATATTGGCTGGATTGCCAATGTCCCATCTTCATGAACTTTTCAAGATAAATATTTCTGGCTGGAAAAGCTGCTGCTCAATCAGTAAAGTTCTTGGTGGGTAAGCATGAGGACCTGAGCTTGAGTCCCCAACACCCATGGAAAAGCCAGGTGTGTGTGTGTGTGTGTGTGTGTGTGTGTGTGTGTGTGTCTGTATGTGTGTGTGTGTTTGTGTGTGTGTATGTGTGTGTGT
>JAQHUG010000138.1:2223086-2291552 GCA_028555095.1 Dicrostonyx torquatus
AGAGACAGAGACAGAGACAGACAGAGAGAGGCCCGAGCTGCCCAGGCAGTGAACCTCTGGTCTGCTGATCAGCTAGTCCATCTGAATTAGCTGACACCAGGTTCAGGGAGAGACCTTGTCTCCAAAAACTAGAACTTTGGAGGGTGCGAGAGAAACACACCCAGTGTCAAACTCAAGCACCAAGGCTAGGGTGTGAGCTGCCACCCTAAAGGTTCTTCAAGTACACTCTGCTCAGTGTTGTCAAAACCCAAGTGCATTTTTTCATTTCTACACAATGTCAAAAGCACATGCAACTGGACTTAAAGTATGTGAGATATATTTTACTTTTTAAACACATAATGAACCCTGACCTTTTATATTCAGTTCTATTCTGTCTCAGTGTATTCCCCTTAGTAAAAAAGAAGTGTTGGTCAAAAATCACTAATGGTGTGTGGGGGGGAGGTTAGCGAGACGGCTCAGCAGTTAAGAGCACCTGTTTGCTGCTCTAGGAGACCCTGCTTCATTTCCCAGCACCCACACAGCAGTTCACAAGGGTTTTTAACTCTGGTACCAGTGGGCCCAATGCCCTCCTTTGGAGTCTTTAGGGACTGTACACAGGTAGTACATACATGCAGGCAAAACACACATGCACAGAAATTAAAAGTGAAGAAAATCCTCTTTTAAAAATTACCAATTTGATTGTGTGTCATTGATAGAGCAAATCTTACAACTTGAAAAATATTATGACTCTCTGGTCATTATTTAATGATACTAACTATCAATTTCTATTGATGGTCACAAGGTGGGGACTTCCATTTCCCACACACTGCTCACTTCATAAACTTAAGCTGAAAAATGACACTGGGATGTAGGGATCAATAAGCACCTGTTTTGGCAAAGAGGAAAGCAGTACTTCAGGCTGGCGAGGGCAGCCTGCCCGTGGGCACAAGGCTCACCCAGTCTGGAATACACTCTAATGCCAGAGCACTGCAGCAAGATTCACTCCTAGTGACAGGTGACCAAGCCTCTCTGGACTTGCTTTCTCAGCTATGAAACAGATTTGATAGGGTCTACCTGGTGGTATAGTAACCCACAGCAAGTGCTGGGTAGAATCTCCAGGTTCCCTGACTAGGAGGTAGTGACTGAATCCCTAACTACCACAACATATATTAAATCTTTCCCCTTTTACTTTCAGTTGTAATCCTGAAATAAATAATCCTTTTCATTACTTTTTCATTTCTGTCAAGTCTCTCACATTGTGTCTCTCTAATCCAATACTGGAAACCATGTCCCCTCCTGCTCTCTGGTCCTTGGGTGTGGGCTGGATGTAGATGACTGGAACTTCATGAAATGGATATTCCAATTTACCTTCCGGAGAGCAGATGGCCGCTCAGATGGGCCCCTGCAGAGTTACTCAGTAGTTGATCTGGTGAGGGGAGACTCGGTTCTTAAAAGAGAATTTTGATAGGGGTGTGCTAGCCACAAGACGCCATCTTCTGAAGGACCCGTGAGAGAACTCGAAATACTCCATGCTGGTAGCTTTGTGACTGGAATCACACAGTCAGAGCAAACCCATGAAGCTCAGAGATTTTGGTTCTAAGGGTCATTGGTGAAAGTCACTGAGAAGAAAGGGACCAGGTGGATATGAAGTGTTTGGACGTTAGCTTAGATACTGTCTCTTACAATAAGAATGTTTGCAATAAGAATGACCTTTGAAATGGATGCAACATAATCATTTCTACAAGTATCAATTCTAATTACTTCTATGAATAGAAATAACATCTATAAAATATGTGGAGCAGTTGATACTTAGGAAGTACCTAGTTTATTAGAGCAATGGGCATTAAGAGGTTTGTAGAAAGAGAAAAAAGTCACTATAATGCAAGAGATAATTCCATCATTGGTGAATGTGGACACTGCTTTTCCTGAAGCCTCAATCTCATGTTCCGGAAGCCACTGTCGCCACAGCTCCATAAACCTGCACTTGTCAATAAACTTTGCTTTTCAGAGAAACACTTTTAACTTCACCTTCTCAAAGAAACCCCTGATGGAATTCTTCTATACATTCATGAGAAACACATTGATAAGAATCCTCACATTTGGTCCTAAGTATGTACTTTCAAAGTTCTGATCTTTGTTCTCCTTCCAAGATCTTTAGGAAACGTAGTATTTGATGACAAGAGCATCTTCTCTGAGGAGTACAGAAACCAGGCCTAGAATATTTCAGGGAACTATATTTAGTGACTTGAAAATACTGGCCGTAAAATACTGAAGTTACACAATAGAATTTTATAAATATTTAACTAAAATGTCAAAAGAGTTAAACAGTACAAAATAAATTCAAGTGCTTCCACGGTGGAAAATTAAGGGATTAAAGGTGTCTTAGGTACAGGTGGATGAAATGGATCCTGAAACCATGCAGACCAAGTGTGTCCCACCTTCACTGGGGTGCAGCCAGCATCAGAGTCAGTTCTCATCTTTCAGAATTACAAGCTAAAAGGTTTCTTGTGGCTCCTTTGTCAATTCTTCCTTTAAGCAAAGCACAACAGGCTATTCAGGAGAAGCACACTTCATTAAATTCCCGGGGATAAAGACCAGGATGAATTTACCATGAAAATTCTTTTACAAAATTACTAACCTATGTAATGTGAAAAGCAAAAATGTCACCTATGCAACCCATGTCTTTATCCTGACTCTCAGCTGAAAAAGAGACAACTTTTTAAAGTTTATAACTTGTTAAAGAATTGTTTAGTAGAGGCTTGTTATCTGACACGTGTCCGTGTGATAGAGTAGGCAAATTCCTAGTTACCTTTCACATAGGCAGACAAATAAGCAGTTGGACTAGGAACACTTAAACAGAGGTGTGCATCCTTCCAATACGCCCAGAAAGGCTGAAGAAGTGATGTGTTCGCGGTCCCTGATTAGTATTTTGCACCATTGATTGAAATGTTGTCTACATACTAACTAGCAGGGAGGCAAGAGACAAAGGTAACATGGCTTTGAAAATAAATTGAGCCCATTTGTATTTTAGATCAAATGGAGTGCACCAGGCAGCAGAAATAATGGTAGGCAAAGGCTGAGGTTTCCAGGAAGAAATTTTGGATTTGCTTTAGTGCTCAAATGAGATGAAAAGAAAGCCAAGATAATGAGGAATTGGTGACATGAAAGGAAGCGCCCTTCCATGTTCCCTCTTCTCTATCCACGTCTGCTTTCCCCTTTAATTAGCTCTGACTTCCCTCTAGCATTAGCACTCAAGATAATTATTAAATAGCCAAAATTGGCATTTTAATTTTGTTTGATTAATTAAGACTACTGCCCATCCCGCGGGTAGCATATCCAAATTTAACTTTATTATTACTCTTCACAGCTAAACCCAGACCTCCCATGGGGATTTAATAGAGCACAGATTTTATAGTAAGGGACAAAAGTAACTGTGCAAATATATATCCATTAAAACTCTTTATATTACCTTTTAATGCACCAGCATTTATGATTTCTTCTAAAAGTTGATGTTACTGTAGTTTTTGATTGATTTTTGCTTTAGAATTGCAAAGAGACATATACATCACAGGGATTAAATAACCACGTGTGGGCTGATCTAGAGGGTGAGTTGTGTTTTGTGGTACTGTTGCATGGGGAAAATAGATGCCAAATCCAAATATGTATTCTTCAGCTGACTATTTAGATACAACTATCTGCGTGAACTCAAGCCCATCAATATATCAATATATCAATTTACTTACAGCTTTCTTGCTCATTGACTAAGAAAGCATCACCTACTATAGTTGGGACACTGGATTAGTCATTTGGATCTAAGAGGCTTCCTCCTACCACTTACGAGTGAGGAACTCATAGTAGCTAGGAACAGGGGAGACTTAGAATAAAGAAATCCACACATCATGAAGTATGCCATTCCATGGTGAACAACAAGTGCAAAAGTGGCCATAGAGTAGGATGCTATAGGCTTCGCTATAGCCTCCACGTTTGTTACGTACACTACGAGAGTCCCATAAGGATGAAACTACATAATGAAGCATGGCCCAGAAGGGTCTCCATCATTTGCTGACACATGGCTGTAACTATTTAAAGTATGATCAAATTATATTGAGGCAGACAAAATGGAGTTGTTGATTCTTCCTGCACAGACTGGTTTTTCCAAAGGACATTTCCTTTGAAATTGACTGCCAAGAATCGAGAGGAAATTTCTAGGTAACAGGAGAGTTCCAGAAAAATACATGAACAAGACATCAGAAATATGAACAGGGAGGATCTACTACAGTGGAAAAGGAAGTTGCAAGGGAAGAGCTTTAGACAATATGCTAAAAAGTCAGTTAACCTGAAAGCGCAGACCTATGACTCTGGCTACTTCAGAGTCAAATGCAGGAAGATCCCAAGTTTAAGACCAGCCTGGGCAAGTTAGCAAGATCCTCACCAAACAAAACAAAAGGAAGAAAGAAAATAAACACCAACCACATGAACAATTTTAAAAGAGCTGGGACCTCCAGGAACTTGAAGGTGAGACCCTATGGCTGAAGACACTATATACTTTGGACAAAGACATAGGGAAATTAAAATGAATACCAATACTAAACAAGTATTAACCAAGACTCTTCCTCCCTGATAACTCTCATAGCATTAGAAGGTGCTGTGTAGGCTGCTGGGGAAAAAAAGCAATCAAGAGTCTTAACTAGTCATATACACTGTGATCTATAATAATGACCAGAATGGTATGCCATCGGTCAATAACTGCACAAATGTTATAGGAATCAGCCATCACTTTCTAAATGCGTCCAAGAATTCACAGTTTGTGAGCTCATATTTGTTATTTTTACTTCCAAAGATGAATGCATTCATTTCCACTTATCAGAGAAGTATCTTTGTGTAGTGGGTAGTGGTTAAAGCAGAAACTGACAACAGGTCAAAGTTCAGAGGATAAATGTCAGTGGAGTGCTCAATCACAAAGGGAGCATCTCTATGACCTCCCCTTACCAAAAGGCTTAGGGACCGTAGTGACAGAAGGGTTGGGAAGAGTGCAAGAAGCAGAAGTCAGAGGTCAGGAACAAGCCAGTGTTTTCTGGGCATGACAGAACTGCTGCACTCATGAACTCACCACAGCTGTGGCTTCTCTACACAAGATCACACCAGCCAGTGTTACAGCATGGAGGTGGCAGGGCCTCACAAGCCCCACATCTTACTGGGTATCTGCTATCAACAATTTATGGTTTCTGGGGTGGAGGGAAGACGTTTTCTTTAAGAGTGTGATTCCTAGTAAGTCAACCATTCGTGATATCCAATGGATGGCCCCACATTCATAAGGACAGCACAAATTGGAACCAGCAGATTTGTTATTTTTTTCAGTGACAGGAAGTTAGGAATAGGTAAAGAGGAGGAAGTGTGTCTAGGACAAGTCAGGGAGAATAATAGGGGTAAATATAATCAAACGACATTGTATGAAATACTCAACTAACTGATAAAACATTATATATTTACATATATGTTATGAAATAATGCTTTCATATGCTGAGAAGATGTGTTACTCTGATTGGATTAATAAAAAGTGGAAAGGCCAATAGCTAAGCAGGATTTTCAGGCACAAAAGATGCTGAGAAGAAGAAAGGCAAAGATGTCAGACAGGAGACACAGAGAAAGCAGCATGGGCATTTATAAAATAAACTTCACTGAGTCATGAAAAAGAATAGAGATGAGCCGGGTGGTGGTGGCGCACGCCTTTAATCCCAGCACTTGGGAGGCAGAGGCAGGCGGATTTCTGTGAGTTCGAGGCCAGCCTGGTCTACAAGAGCTAGTTCCAGGACAGGCTCCAAAGCCACAGAGAAACCCTGTCTCAAAAATCAAAAAAAAAAGAACAGAGATGAAAAGATATGGGTTAATTTAAGTTGTAAGAGGTAATGAAACCAGCCTACGCTAATGGTCAAGATTTTATAATGAAGAAGACTCTGTATATATGTATATATGAGCTGTTGACCCAAAGAAAAATCTGACTACATATATACATCTATATGGCTCACAGATAGAGCATTTGCTTAGTATATGTTAAAAGGCTTAGGTTCAATCCCAGTACCTCACACAAGGAGACAAAAACCTTAAAGTTACTACTACATCTCATTGGGTTCCAACCAAGACTGCAGGACAAAGGATTTGCACATCAATTTTGTGTTTTGTAAAAAGATTCATTGTGAATGGTGGTGAGATGTACCTTTTAATACCCAGCACTGGGGAGGCAGAGGCAGGTGGATCTTTGTGAGTTCCAAGGCGAGCCTGGTCTACAGAGTGAGTTCCATGACAGCCAGGGCTGCACAGGGAAACCCTGTCTTAAAACTCCTTCCCCCCAAAAAAGGGTTCACTGTAATGTTACTCTAGTAGAAGGAAGATGCTACTCCAAGGACACATGAGTCCCAAGTATCTAAACAATAAATATTCTTTGAGTTTTCAATACCATGATCCTTTTCCTTCCAAATATGTTTTTACTTGACTATTTATCCCAATCGTGAAGTTTTAGTCCCAGAGCGTAGATGAGCTAGCTACCCTTGTCAGATTTGTCATGAGGCTCAGCACTGACTTCATGGCTTTGCTGTCCATTTACAATTGTATCCTAAAACACCTTTCTCCATCTGGGAGAAATCTGAGTCCCTTTTGCCATGGCTTTAAGAGCAAACATGTATTATTCAAAAGAAAAAGTTCTCTTTCTTTCCCTCCCTCCTCTCTCTCTCTCTCTCTTTTCTCTGAATCCTTTCCTACCTCTCTCTCTGTCTCCCCCCCTTCCTCAACCCCTCTCTTCTGCCTTTTCCCTCTCTCCCCTACTCCCTGACCCCTCCTTTTTCTCAGTGTAATCTGATTAGGACAGAATAGAGAGGCTTGAGAGTCTGGATATCCTTCTCTTCTTCATTCATATATGACAAGTCATGTGGCAAAATCCCCCCCCAACACACACATACAGGTTGAGGTACACTCGCCTGCCAAGCTCAGTTTTACAAACATTTACCTTTAATAAAGCATAATTTTAAAAAATGGGGCAGAAAGAAGCAATCAGCCAAACACGTGTTGAATTCAATGGAAATTCATTGTTTCACCTTTGACCAGAAAATACTGGAGGAAACTGATTGCAGGTAAGACCGAGTGTCTAAGCCCTGCACATACTCAGAACGGGAAACAAGGGTGCATAGCCAATGTTTCACAGCAGCACTGTCTGTTTGCTGCCAGAGAAGCCAACCAGGATGCTAGAAGCCAGAAAGAAAGCCATCCTCAGTGGGTCAGTAGGTCACAGCGCAGCTCTTACCGGCACTGTTGATAAACACTGCTAGACTCTCACAGTACCAGGCTGCTCATCCCATCCTCTGTACAGTTCTCACCCCGCCTGACCCATCCTCACCCTCCACCCAGGGGAGTCCAAGGTTACACAGGAAATGAATCTACCATCCAGGAGAGCAGTCAGAACTTTTGAGATTATTATCTGGAGCATAAACTGGACAAAGTTCACAGGACATTTCAGTCAAACTCCTATATACATATACATATATACATACATACATACATACATACATACATACATACATACATAAATACATACATATATATGTCTGGAAAGATATATCACTATTGGTTTCCACAGTGGATTTTGGGTTTGTTCTCAAGAACTGAATTTTATCCCATTTACAATTAAGCTGGTGTTTTAAAAAATACTTCATACTCACCTTCCATAAAACCCAAAGGTATTAGAGAGAAACTACCATGTTTTAAATTCAGGGCCCCAGATGCTGAAATAAAAGTAATGATAGCAATGTGGCTAAAAGTCAAGAAGCCTGAGTTTCTCATGCACAGAGAACACACACACACACACACACACACACACACCCCTGTACCTGCTGTCGTGTACTACTTCCATGTACTTCCAACAGTATTCCAGATCTCAAAACTTCAGTCTGTCCTTGTTCCCTGAGATCTTCCACCAAGAACACACCTTCTCCTCTATGATAGGATGATATCTTTTATAGAGTTATGTTTCAATGGCTCCACCTTCCACCTTGTCTAAGGCAAAGTCTCCAACAAATCTACAATGGCTCCAAGACAGAAGAGAATTCTGATGTTTTCTGGAGGTTGGACACTCAGGAGAGATGGAAAGGGGAGTTTTACTCCAGAGAGGAGGAATTAAGAACCCAGGAATTTAAAGGGAGACTGAGAACCCCACAAGCCTCAGGTAGCTTTGCGCTTGTTTTCTAGTTTTTTCTAATGTGAGCAATTCTGTATGCTGTATGAAACCTAGTTCAATACTAATATGACTTCTTGCCCTCAAGGGCTAGTTTTGAGGTCTAATTAGAATTGGGGAAGAGATTATATTGAATCTGCCTGTGCGTCTTCCCAGAAACCATGTAAAGCTTTTAAATGTCACTAAAAATATTTCCAGATTTTTAGTAATTTGTCTTATTTAGTAGAGTCAACAACACAAAACTTTTTATTTACAGATAAACAAATCTTTTACACAGCTTATATTTCAAGTATCTAGCCTGATTTACTCATCATCCTTTTAAAGAATGGGATGAAATAATGATGTCTTGGAAGGCTAAAACAGAAATAATATAAAATATGAAGAGTGATATGATGAAATCAGCAACAAATTGAGAGGTTTATTAAAATGGGTTGGAACAGATTACAATGGCGCTAGGGTCTCTATTACTAAATAATACTGGAAAACAGAGCACCTCTAAGGAATCTGGAGTAACGATCTCTATTTGAGGGCTTACACAGGAAATGCTACTGAACTTAGTTTCTTAAATAGAACATACTGCGTGCTTCTGTTTAAAAGTAGATGGATACTTCCTCAAAAAAGAAAGGAGGAAAGAAAGAAAAAAAAACTACTTGTTCAAAAAGTCTAAACCCGTCTATGGGTCACCGAAGATTCTCTATCGCTTTCTGATAACACAATATTTATTGAAATCTACTTCCACATTCCAGTTGTCTAGGCAACTCGGCAACTCGCTAAAACACCACCCTAGGAAAGGCGAAGGTGGATCGCCAGAGAAGCTGTACTAATTGCATCTGTTTTGTAAGTCAGAAACACAGGATGCCTGCTTGTTGTGTCACACACACACACACACACACACACACACACACACACGCACACACACACTAGCGCGCGCCAATGCGCGCGCGCACACACACGCTCATGCACACACTACATAGGCTCACACATACAGGCACAATCATTGAACGAGCTTGGGTCGCAGCAGCCCCCTCCCTGTCCCTGTAGCCTGAAGCTGCGACCCACCCTCTGGGTGGTTCCTCCACCTCCCATTAACAATCACATCACCTACCCTGCTGGGGGCGAGGGACCTATGCGGGATGGCGACAGCTTCGATGTCCCAGGCTCCTAGGACTGACCAAAAGATGAGTTCAGGCCAGCGGGGTGCCCTTTACTTCCCACAGCCAGGGCAAGCGCAGAGCCCCATTCGCCCGGTCTGCGCGCCGCTGCTCTCTCAGGAGGAAGCCCCGGTGGCCGCAGTGCCAGCCGCAGCTGCGCGGAAAGTTGGGGGGAACCCCCAGCCGTCGCTCTCTCGCTCTAGTCCTGTCCCCTTCGTATCCTCGCGGCCCCGGGGGCCTGAGATCTCCTCCCGAGTCCCACTGGCTTTCTTTCACCGGGCTGAGTTGCCACATGCACTTGAGAAATCCTAGCAGTTGCGCAAATAGTCCAGAAGTTAGAAAGAGTGATTGTGTGTGAATGTGTAAATATACAGTACAAGAGGCTGGAACAACTGAGTGGGGCCAGCCCGCAGACGCAGCCGGGTTTCGGATTTCAGTTGGCAGCTGGTGGCTTCAGAGGACCAGAGCCGCACTGGTGGGTGGCGGGAGCCCCGCCCTGCACGCCAGCTTCACCTCCCCTCCTGAGCCCTGCTGGGAGCCCCACCAGCCACCACCCGCCAGCCCTGGCCCTCTGCAGTTGGCAGAGTTCCTTCAAAACCAAGTGCAACAGGAATATTGGTCACAGATCCTGTGAGTGAAGGCTGTGAGTGAGGGGATCAGGAATACAAGGCTCTCACTCTCGGGTTTCCTCACCAAGACCCACATACTGGTTACATGCACTGCCACTGCCTTGACCTCTGCAAGGTCTTCTTTCTTTAGCCTAAGTCTTTATTCCTAGATATGCAAAGATATGCATATTTACATGAGTGTCCTCTAGTCAGGCGGTCAGAGAAACGCTAAGTATAATGAAAGGCTTTGCCACGCTTTTAGAGGTCTCAGAATCATGCCCCGAGAAAGACAACATAGCAGCAAAAAGGTTCCTGATGTTGTGTCCCCCACCCCCAAAATCCTTCCCACCCCTCACCCACTCTCTCTCTCTCTCTCTCTCTCTCTCTCTCTCTCTCTCTCTCTCACACACACACACACACACACACACACACACACACACACACACAGCCGATTCAGATTGGGAGTTAGGAGCTCACTCTCTGCTTTATTAAAGTCTTGTGTGTTTTAGATTGTTTAGAAACTGTCATCAGGTTTTTTTGTCATTAGGGGTGTCCAGGTATGTTCTCAGGCTGACGAACACTTCAAAGGAAAGCACAGATGGACGCTAATAGGTGTTTCCTCTTTGCTGCCCTCAGGTTTCCTTGGGGATACAATGAATTTGCTCCATCTAGTGGGGCTGAGGTCCCACTAGAAAATGGATTTTTCTGGTCGGAGAAGCCTCAGCCCTTTGATGAATCAAATTAAGTTCTGTGGGTGGCAGGGGGAGGGGGACAACCTCATTTGCCATTTTCTTTAAAATGTGTGTAGAATTCATGAGGCCTGTTTTCTTATTGGTGGGGACAAACGACCTTCATCAACTCACAAGGCCTTGAATGTTGGAATGCCACACTGTCACCCTGGCAAGTGACAGCCGATGGGCAGTTTTAGATGAGAACGGTAAAACAATGAAATTAACCAAAATGAAATCTGTGCACATTTCATGGCCTAGAAGCCTCCGGAAGTGTCAGCCGGTATGATTCAAGACTGTGACATTTCAAAAAGGCAAGAAGGCTATTATGTTGGGCGCCTACCTTTGGATATAACAAATGTTACCACAGCAATTTAGATCCAAGGTGATACAAAATTGAACCTGGGGCGGTTGTTGGGCAGTCCCCAGCCTGAAAGATTAAGACACATCCCATCCTTGTGGCCAAGGTCTTTTGCCTCACACCTCTGTCTCTACCTTCTCTAATTGACACCACCTCACCAGTGAGTGTGATGTATATGGGGATCTTAGGCTAGAGAAGACACAGAGAGAGGGGAAGGTTGTCATGGAAATGGCAGTTGGGATGAAGGAAGATTTGCATCCACTAACAGACCACAGGCTTTCCTGCAGAAAGAAGGGCCTTGCTGAAGCTTGTTGGGATTCAGAAGCCTATGACAAGGGAATAAATGCTGAACTAGAAAACAAGAGTTCCAGAAAGAATCCAGAAAACTGGATTCTGGCTGGGTTATTCTCCCCCTGAGGGTCAGCCGAGTCGGGACACAACTCTCCTATACCCTTAAAGTAAAAAAACTTTAAGAAAGTGATAAATTCTGAAGCCAGTGGGGAGACACTTTATTCTCACCAGAACAGGAGGTTAACACAGCTCCCAGAGACCTCTGGGAAGTGATGCCTCTCCTTCATCTCCAGGCTTTCTGCTGAGACTTTGCCCAAAGAGTCATTTGAAGTAAATGTGTCAAATCAACTTTAATTCCAGGAGGGACGCACAATTTCAACAAACTTCACAAGAGCCAGAGCTGATTCAGAGGAACAAACTGACTTCCTAAGAATCTGGGGTCCTAGACATCTTCTGAAGATGCTAGGAAAAGAACACAAGCTCTCAGGAAGGACTTGAAGGAATACATTGTATACATGGGGGGGGTATAGAATGCCTTCACCACCAGAAGGAATACATTGTATCCACCGAGGATATAGAATGCCTTCACCACCAGAGAGGCTCTCCAGAAACTAGAAATCAGACAGAAAGAGGGCAAAAGAGAGAAGATAATGGCCTCACATTTGAGCAGCTTGTCCAGGTGTCAGTCAAGGTCAGGAATACAAAGCCCCCTGGACACCACTGCTAGGCCATTCTTTGGGAATTTAGTTAAGAGAAACTGAAAACCATTTGTAAAATCAATTGGTCTGATGTTTCAATATATGAGTCAAATGTTGCTATTAAACAAGTGTGGAATAAAATGTATTTTTACTCATTTAATGATTGTTCTTTCCCAGCAGATTCCCTGCCAGATTCCTTGAAGCCCTGAGCATAGAGTCAGCCATTGTCATATCACCCAGTTGCTCATTAATGTCAGTGACTGGGTTCTTTAATTATATTTTCTTTTAGGAAAACATAAATTCCTAAGAGGGCAAAATACACAGTAACAAAACAGAACAGCCAAGAGTTGCCAAGCTCCTTGCAATTCCTATGGGCTCCCACCAACAGTGCAGAACTCGTGTGGGTGCTGTGTGCATCAAGATCGAGTGTTGGGATGGAGCTAGGCAGCTGAACTTTAAAGCATGGATATTTCTGAATGCCTGGTTTTGTTTTTTCTTTTTGTTTCCCATTGGAAATGCCATACCAAAGTACAGCTTTGTCTTAGTTAAGTGAAACGGTATATAAACTATAAACTCAAAACATTTTTTTTTACTGTAGATAATGAAGCCAGTGGGGAGACACTTTATTCTCACCAGAATAGGAGGTTAACACAGCTCCCAGAGAACAACCAGAGGCATCTGGAAGAGTCCATAGCAGGGAGAGAAAGTAGAGGACTGAACAGGGTCAGCAGATGGGACATGGCCAAGGCTGTCTGCAAGAGAAAGGAGAATAGCAGGGGATAGAGAGCAGAGAAAACAGCGAGAGAAAAAGAGGATAGAGAGGGACAGAGGGAGAGAGAGAGTACAGCAGGGTTATAAGGAAAATGAGTAGCTGGGGAAGGGAAGCCCTGAGAACTGGAAGTTTAGGGTACAGAGCAGGTAAGAAGGTATAGGACACTAGCAAGGGCTTTGAATTGAGTAACAGGTACTTGTGGTATCGAGAAAACCTGGAAGGCCAGCGTGAGCTTTGATATGGTAATAGCCATATGTTCCTCCTGCCTGAGATAAGGGAAATGACTTCTTTTGATAGAGGAGAACGTAGCTTTACAAGTTCCTGAGGATTGCTGGTTTTTATCCAACAGCCTGAAATCAGACTAGCGTCCAGGTTGAGCACATTCCTGGATATATGAACTACCTTTTGGAGTTTGGAGAATTGGAGTTTCCTTTAGACCTAACAATGGAAAGACATTGAGGGACCACACTCTATATCAGAAGACATTGGGTCACGTGATTCAGAGAGCGGGGGTACTATTGGCTCAACTAGCAGAATAAATCCAGCTACATCTCTGGTAGAAATATAATAATGAAGAGAAGGAGTAAAAAGAACACAGAGGAAAATCTTCCTTCTCGAATTGACTATCAATCAGATCAGTTATCAATCAGACCGGCTATCAATGGGATCAGCTATCAAGCAAAGTAGCCATCAGTCAGATTGGTTATCAGTCAGATCAGCTATAGTCAATGGCTTAAAAGAAAAATTCAGTGTCATTTAGATCCTGAATGTGGCACAGTGTCAGTCATTGGCACACTCATAAATTGACATAACTTCGGTGGCAGAAGAAGTCATATTCCCCGCCTCCCATACCCCCAGAGTAAACAGTAAGAAATCTGCAGTGATAAATATCTACACTTATTCTAATTAAAAGTTAGTCCAACCCTTGGGATTTGGAAGGTATAGAGCTGCATGAAAGAAAGAATAAAGAATGTCCATGATTTTCACATTTATACATAAACATTATTACTATGTTGAATGTATATAATTTTTTAAAACTCTCAAGCTTGTCTACTTGTCTGGGTGGTGTTATAAACCAAGAAAGCTCCAAATTCCACTCACAGTTTTCAATTCCAGTTAAAACTCTTTTCCTTGATGCTTTTAAATCCTAAATTCAGGAGTGGAGAGATGGCTCAGCAGCTAAGGGCACTTGTTTCTCCTCCAGAGAGCTAGAGTTCATCTCCCAGAACCCCCATGTGGCTCACTACCACCTGGAATCCCAGCTCTGGGGCATCTAATGCCTATGATCCCTCCATAGGCACACGCTCCTGTGGCATGCATTCACACAGACAAGTAAAGTAAAATAATATATAAATAATCCTAGATTCAGAGACTCACCAGATTCTGTCAAAGAAACAATGACTTCCTTTCAGGTTCAGCATGTTTCCTTTAGTTCAATCCCTGATGTTTCTGCTTTATACTTGTAGGTTGTTTCTAAATATCTCATTATTCTAGAGTTCCTTTGTGTTTATTCAGTCACAAAGTTTTTAAGACAGACTTTATTTCTATCTTAACTTTATATAGCCTCTCTTCTGTACTTAACCCATGAGTGAAGGCAGGTGTGGACACAAATATATGCACACACACAGACACACACACACACACACACACACACACACACACACACACGTAAGTGCATGCACACACCAAACAAATGCACATACATGTTTACACACATAAGCACATGTATGGATGCACATGCACACATGCATGCATACACCATGCACATTCGAATCACGCATACATGCACACCCATAAAGTCAAACAGTTCCTTAGACATGTGTCTTTTCTCTTGTGGTCTCAGCTATGAATATAAAACTGAGAACATTTAGCAACTCAGTTTTATCTGAGTATATTCTAATCCTTGTAATCTCTCCAGGCAATCCTCAGTCATCTCTTTTTATCATATTTTAAGCTTTATAAATAATGGATATACTTTCTGCCTCCAATTTTTCCCCCATTTCTCTGTATTGCCTGCCTTATCTATCCTCAGATAACTTGAAAATTAGTGAGAAGAATGAACCACAGTTCATTATGGATTCATGGAGTCGAGATACAATAAGTCAAGTGCAATAAGATCTGACTGCTAAGGGCTCAGATGCTGGCCCTAATGGATTGAGTACTTGATACAATGCTGTCTCCCAGGTTTCAGCTATAAATGAGACTTTGGGCTAAGGTCATTGCTTTACATCATATAAACCAAACTATCAAGGAGACATCTTTATTTATTGTTGCAGACTGCATATATATATCTACCATTTAAACAAAGCACTTTTAGTTGGTTTTGCTTTTTTGAGACAAGGTTTCTCTGTGTAGCTCTGGCTGTCCTGGAGCTCACAGAGATTCTCCTTTCTCTGCCTCCTGAGTGCTGGGATTAAAGGTGTGCGCTACCACCACCCAGCGAGCAATGCACTTTTTAAGAGGAGCTAAGAAAAATAAAAGGTAATCAGATCAGAGTAACTCGTTCAAACATGTAAGCAAAGGAAACAATAAAATAATAAAAACATTCCCTGTCATTTTAAAAGTGCTTTCCTACAGTGAAGGAAACCTAAGGAAAAGTCGATTATTGTTTATATTTTGCAAAAGAAAGGAAGGCATTGTATTGTTCCTTCTCCCATAAGCTAATGAAGGCAGAGACAAGCCTTGGGCTAAGGCTATCCAAGCAGCAGCTCACAAAGGAGGCAGTGGCAATGTCTCCCTATGCAAAGGACGGCGCAAAGTTTCTTTCATAGATCTTGAAATTACCCGAGTACTTGACAAGAACTGTTATTCTCTAATGAAGAGGGATATTATTGTCCTCATACAGACCAATTTTAAATCTTATTAAAGGTATTAATGTGAATGTCTTATCCTAGCCAATGTTTTATTCAAGTTTTGCACAAAGTTGAATGGATCACCTTCCATTTCCTCTGTTAGCAGGACTAATGAATAATGAATTGGTCAAAAGCAGAGATATCAGTCCGGGGAACAGCAGTGGTTCTGAAAATTCAGAAAAATGAGCATTACATTTTAGATCTTAAAACTGACATCTGGCAGTGAAACTACTACTAATAAGCTTGTATTAAAAAACAGAAAAGATGATCCAAGATTATTGCTGCTTTAAGGATCAGCCTTTAGCAGCTTAGGGACTAAAGGGGACTTAAAGCTCTATTTTAAATCCTCAGGGGGCATACCAATTCATCAATAGTTTTTATATTACAAAGATGAGAGCAGAAATGGGTACAAGGAATTAATCATCACCTTTTATCACCAACTGATCCTAGGAAGAAAGGTGCATCAGCCAGCAATAGCCAGGTTGACGCAGTTTTGTTCCCTGACTTCAGCGAGTCCTTTGTACAACTGCTAAAGGTGTGTCTTTCTCTTTTTTTTAATTATTTATTAATTCTATTGAGCTATACATTTTTATCTATTCCCCTCCCTTCCTCTCCTCTCCCCTTCAACCCTTTTCCCATGGTCCCCATGCTCCCAATTTACTCAGAAGATCTTGCCTTTTTCTACTTCACATGTAGATTAGATCCATGTATGTCTCTCTTAAGGTCCTCAGTGTTGTCTAGGTTGGGGTTGTGAATTGTAGACTGGTTTTCTTTGCTTTATGTTTAAAATCCACTTATGAGTAAGTACATATTATATTTGTCTTTCAGGGTCTGGGTTACCTCACTCAATATGTTTTCTAGATCCATCCTTTTGCCTGCAAATTTCAAGATGTCATCATTTTTTTCTGCTGTGTAGTACTCCAT
This sequence comes from Dicrostonyx torquatus, assembly GCA_028555095.1. Lineage (NCBI taxonomy): Eukaryota > Metazoa > Chordata > Mammalia > Rodentia > Cricetidae > Dicrostonyx > Dicrostonyx torquatus. Next base: position 2,239,672 of record JAQHUG010000138.1, read on the forward strand.
TGTGTAAATGTACCACATTTTCCTTATCCATTCTTTGGCGGAGGGGCATTTAGGTTGTTTCCAGGTTCTGGCTATGACAAACAATGTTGTTATGATCATGTTGAGCTGAGCACATGTGCTTGTGGCATGATTGAGCATCCTTTGGGTATATATCCAAAAGTGGTATTGCTGGGTCTTGAGAAAGGTTGTTTCCTAATTTTCTGAGAAATTGTCACACTGAAATCCAAAGCAGCTGTACCAGTTTATATTCCCACCAGCAATGCAGGAGTGTTGTTCCCTTTTCCCCACACCCTCTCCAGCATAAGTTGTCATCAGTGTTTTTGATTTTGGCCATTCTAACAGGTGTAAGATGGAATCTCAGAGTTGTTTTGATTTGCATTTCTCTGATGACTAAGGATGTTGAACATTTCCTTACGTGTCTTTCAGCCATTTTAGATTCTTCTGTTGAGAGTTCTCTGTTTAGGTCTGTACCCCATTTTTATTGGGTTATTTGTTCTTTAGATGACCAATTTCTTGAGTTCTTTGCATATATATATATATATATATATATATATATATATATATATATATCTGTCCAATGTGCGGTTAGTGAAGATCTTTTCCCACTCTGTAGGCTGCCGTTTTGTCTTGTTGACTGTGTGCTTTGCTTTACAGAAGCTTTTCAGTTTCAGGAGGTTCCATTTACTATTTGTTTCTCTCAGTGTCTGTGCTACTGGGGTTATATTTAGGAAATAGTCTCCTGTGCCAATGCATTGGTTCAGGCCTGAGGCAGCGACCTCCACAAAAGTGTGTCTTTCTAAACTTTAAATTTTTCCCCAAGATTTTCTACTTCAAAGCCATTAACACAAACACCTTAACCAAACCTTACTCACAATCTACATATCTAAATTCTAAGGGTGGTGGTTCAATCACTAATCTTCTCCAGCAGCAATGCTTAGAAAAAAAATCAATCATGTATTGTAAGTATCTATAACACTGCCCAGTGAGGGGCTAGAAACTCCTTACGAGTTTTCATGCACTCTATAGATTATGAGGTATGTGGTAACCATGAAGGCAACACTCAAAGCTATGCGTCATAATAGCATGAGGTCCTTAGGAGATATAGTCTTCATTCTAGGGGCTTTGCCTCTCCAAGGCTCACCCAGGCATGGCTTTGACAATCGGCTAGTAGTGCTCCATGAGTTCCAGTGCTGCCTGCTGCTGGTCCCCTCAAATGGCCTCTAACAAAGGATGGTTATCTAAAGACTAGAACTGGGGGTCATGACCACCTCAGTATTTGAAAAAAATCCTTGTAACAAATATTCTGGAAAGTCAGATTTAAAAAATATATATGTTGGTACATTTTTAAAATCACCTCCTAGATTTCCCAGGAATATTTCAAGAAGACAATAATGAAAGGAGGTGGCTCCAGATGTGGGCTACTGGGCCAGGAACAGAAGTAGAGCCACAGCAACATTGCTTCTGTTCTGAAGTTTGTGGTTGAAAATGCTTATCCTGCAAAGTTGGAAGGCTAAACGGAGGGGTATGTTGACAAACTGGGGTTCAAATTGAGGTGACAAGTGGAAGAGTTTCTAAATGCTAGGCAGACTGCCCTATGTGTCCTCAGAGGTGGGCTTTGGTCCTTATGCGTTTACTTGAAGGAAATGTTGGGGGAAAGAGCCTTGTAAGTGACAGTAATGGAATCCCAAGAGATGGAAACCGAATCACCAGGGCTTCAGCCTGAGACACTGACGAATGTTCAGGAAGGGATGCTCAGCTGCAGCACTCGGGAGAGCGGCCCCTGCACCTCCCCTGGGCAGCACAGTAGAGCTGGCCCTGCTGGTCCAGGTGTGGGAGGGCCAATCCTGAGGCTGTGAAAGCAGAACAGGCTCCGCCCCTTACTCATTGCTACAAGGGGTAAACTAGCCAGGACAGCACCGGAGAGCTCATCTGGATGGTAAGAACAGAGGAGAGCTGGTGGGCTGACCAACCCGCAACTACCCAGGCCCAGAACCAGGGTTATGAGTTGGCCCACCCCAACATCCAGCCCCTCTATGATCTGCAGGAACATGAGAAAGGGTCAGTCCTGCAGATCCAAAGCTGCAGGACCTCCACCATACAGGGCAACAGCAGGATGTTCAAGAGGAGTTCCAATGAGGGCCCAGCATCAATAGCATAGCAGAAACCAGTGGCCTTGAGCCAGACCAATGACTCTTTGCAATGAACACTTGCAAGTAAAGATATATGGATAAAAGGGTTTACTGCGTGACTCACTGTGTCACACTGTAGCTTCCATGATGACATTCTTTTCCTATTTTCTTTTTTTAATTTTCTTTTTTCTCTTAAATTCTATTTTATTTTGGGAGGGGCATTGCAAGGGCAGAGGGCAGATACAAAGGAATGGGGAAATGAATGGGATCCAGGCGCATGATGTGAAAGACACAAAGAGTAAGTAAAAAGAAACATAAAAAGAAGGATGCTTTGGCTGCGACTCTCTCAATTCACTCCAGTGTTCTCTGGCGGCAACCTTGTGGAAGAATGTTTTCAAGTTTATTAAGAAAGCAAGAACCAAACAAACAAAAAGAGAGACCCCAGTTAAATAATTTAAGATAGGTGTGGGGCAAACCTCTCCTCCCTGGGGTGGGAAAGGTGCGTTGCTCAGCGCTGTAATAGCATCTGCAGAAAAAGCATGGTGCTGTCCAATGGTCTCTTACAGGTTTATCTCTGGGGCAAAATAAAGCCATCAGGTCAGAGGATGAACAGCAGAAATAAAACCTGTGTTGGGAATATATATCAATAGCTCCAAAGACAGGAGATGCGATTCTAAAAGTCCAGGAAAGATATGCAAAGGATTGTGATTTCCATCGATCCTATTGGTTACCCAGAGTCACGCCTACAGTCTGCAATCAAAAACTTCACAAACATCTCTGATTAACATAAATTTTGTATAAATCCCTGACTAAATTCCTTAAGACAGTTATAAATAGTCAAGGATCAAGTGTTCCACAGGAACTGAGAATTCGAGGGGGAGACATAATTAAGGCCAATGCAAATGGTTTCAAAAGAAAGAATATTGAAAGAATAAGAAAATCCAAGAAGTAGCTAGCTGTTGTGGGCATGAATGATTTCCTTTATACAGTCAAAAATATCTTGTCACCTCTAAAATGCAAGACGGTCTGCAGTGTGAAGTCAGATCTCATGTCATCTGTCCCCTTAAGAAATTTACAATCACTAAATGGGTGAATTAAAGAACTTTGTTTGGCTTTCCATTCATTATGAAACTTTAAAATGAAATGGAATTATTTATTTAAAATAGTACAGTTAAAAAGATTTACATGTGGTCTATATTTTGTGGTGTTTGTTATAACACCATTGGTCATCCCTGAGCTAAAAGAAGTCAAAAGTTATTTACTATAGAAAGAGCTTTTGAATTATTCATTACCTAAGGCATCAGCATTCAGAGCTTAGAGGAATAATACATACCCAGATCCATTCTTCCTTCTATTTTATTGTGCTCCAATTGCAACTGTAGGATAGATAAATTAGCACGGATGCCGTCTTTCTCATGGGAGGAGAACAATGCTGTCAGATGAGTTGATGATATCAGAGGGACCCGCTCTGTCATCTCCCAGTTATCAGACAGACACCCTAGGAAGAAGCTGCACATAAGACCCATGTTTTCCCTCCTGTGCCCAATGCCTGTGGCCTGAGGAGACAGGAAGGAGGAGGGACCACACAGCAGTTTTGTCTGAGAACAGAAACTTCAGGATCTAATAGAAACTGACTCAGACTGCCCCCTCCGTATGGAATGACGAAAAGGCAAATTGCTATTGATTTCACCGAGTTTTTGAGTCCTTTCATGTTTTATCAATCAGTGTAACATGAGGGTCCTGCTCGTTGGGGTTTCTGTCCCGCCCAGTACCCCACAGCTGGCAAGCCCCAAAGAGAATCACACAGAGAGTCTACATTAGGTTATTAACTGATTGGCCCATTATCTCAGGCTTCTTACTAGCTCCCATAAGTTATATTAACCCATTGTCAGCCACATAGCCAGTACCTTCTCTCAGCTGGGCTGCTACATGTTGCCTTGTTGGAGATCTGCGCAGGAATGCCAGGGAAGCTTCCTGCTTCCCAATTTCTCCTGTTCTCCTTGCTCCACCTCTACTTCCTGTGTGGTTTTCCCACCTATACTTCCTGCCTGGCCAATCAGCGTTTATTTAAAACATGATTGACAGAATTGTCCCGCAGCAAATCAGAAGGGTTGATGTAACTTGTATGTAAAGATTCTTTTCTTGACATGAAAATAGTTCTCTTTCCAGTACTCTGGAGGCTGAGGCAGAAGGATGGAGACATTGGGGCCAATCTAGGCTACACAGCAATGCTCGGTTTCCAGAAACAATCTTATAACCCACCTCTTCTTTGAGCTAGCATGAGCCTCAAAGGTAGAAGCACGCTGTGTTTGTGGCAGGCAACATCTTTGATGCGCTCTTCTCCAACAAGCACAACCAGTATTAATTCATTACAGGGTTCACTGTGGAGCTGTCATGGCCACAGCAAGTTCTACAGCTGAAATATCCTCTTACTATTAATTTCCCAACAGGGACGTAAGAGAAGTGTGAGTAAGAGATTTCTTATGAAGAATAACACTATTGAGCTTGTTTCAAAATAGTTTAATCATTATTGCTGCCATTAATGGAACTCATTAAAATGGCTTCCATTAGTCTTTCTAGGTGGTTCCACCATAATTCATCTTTAATTAACTTGATCATTATTTTTAACAATGCTAATAAACAAGCTATGCTATACCCTTAGTGTAACCGTGGCTCTTTCAGCACAGAATTTAGAGATTTAGACCTTTTCCTTCCTCTCTTTATAAAATTGCTATAGTGATACTGAACAAATTATGTTATTAAATTCCAGTAATTACTGTTTTGCTAACTAGTCTTTTCTTAGAAACCTTCAATATTTTTATGTTCCAAGCGGGTTTTAACTACCCTACTGCTGCCGCCAGCTTCATAATACAGCAGCCAAGAGCTCTGGTAGGAATAATGCATACATTGTTTACATAATACAAATAGACAGGGTCAAGAATTTTGTAATATATTCATGGATGGCAAGCATTTGCATTCCTTTGGAACAAGGAGATCATTTCAAACAGAAGAGCTGAGATATCAATTCAATGTGTGATAGAATGTGGATGTGACTATGAAAGCTATGAAACTGTGTATACCAAAAGCCAAAATGTCATCAGTACAGAGTATCTCCTAGAAATTGCTTCCAGCCTCATTTTTCTAGACACATCATGGATCGACTGTGGGGATTTCTTTTGTCCTTTATTTTTGTTAATTTTTTGGCAACAATGAAGTCATTTTTTCACTTCATTATTGTCCCACATAGCAATGTTTTGATCAAAGGCAGACGATATATGAACCCATATATGTGGTTCACATATACCACAGAGCCTAATTATGTCATACACTAAGCTATATAGCTTTGTTTAAACACATCTAAGACGTTCACACAATGATCAAATAATAACACATTTCTCAGAATATATATCTATTGCTGAAAAATATGACTAAATATGTATATATGTATGTATATGCATGTTTTTTCTGCTTAACAGCCCATAGGTAGTAATCATAAGTTTAATCTTTCTTGGTTTTTATACATTGGTATTCTCCCTAACAGAGATTTTCTCTCCACATGTTCAAGCCCATGCCCCATTGCATTGGTGTGTCTTCAGTTAACGAAACCCATTAGACTCATAAGCTACCATGGAAGATTGCTTTGAACTTGAACTTCCAATTGCATGTGAACTGAGAAGCATCGTGTCTGACATAGAGAACACATTTTAGTAGAGCGTTTTCATACTCCGATCACTAATCCATAGGGAACTGTCCATCGTTCCTACCACCTTGACTCATATAAAGTGTCCATTTTGTTTGTTTTCTAGATGCTCTGAAGACTGGACTTTCTTGAGTTCCCACAATACGATATTATAAAAGCAAAATTTCATTGATCATACAAAGGCCAATGTGATCAACATAGTTAATATAAACATTTGTGGCAAGTGCTACAAAAACAGACTTCAAAGACAAAAGTCTTAAAGATTTTGTTTAGGAAACTTATATATTCAGTCAGAGATAGTTCTGTTTGATTGAAGAAACAAAAATCATCCCTGCCGTATTAGTTTCATTTCCTATTGCTATGGCAACACACCCTGACAAAACTCAATTTAGGGGAGAAAAAGATTTAAGTCACAGTCCCAGGCTCTGGTCCATCATAGCAGGGAAGTTGCAGTGACAGGAAACTGACTACATTACACCCATATTCAGAAACAAAGAGCAATAAATGGATGTCTGCCTATGCTTACTTCACTCTGTCCACTGCTCCACAGTTCAGAATCCCCTGCATAGAGAATGGTGCTGCCTGCTGTGGGCAATTCTTCCAACCTCAATTAACAACCAAGACACATGCCCATAGAACAAGCTGATCTGTGCAATCCCCTCACTGAGACTTTCTTCACGGTGATTCTTGTGTCAAGTTGACAATAAAACTCGCCCTCATAGTCCCTAGCTGTCTAGGCACTTCCTGATATATTCACACTAGTAACTTACATACAACTTTTTTAAAGGGCCCTCTAAAAAAATCACTAATCACTAACTGAATTTCTTTTTCTTAAGGTTCATTTTCTCTGTCACTTGGCCCTGTTTCATACATTACTCCAAAATTAACCTCTATGTAACACAGAGAGGGATGGGTTTCTGGGGGTGGCAGCTGCCTCTCTAGGAACTGCTGCCTTCATGCTGGAATGTTTCTGACTACCAGGACAGAATGCCCAGGATGGCGTTCCTTACTAAACTGGACTCTAATTCTCTTTTAAATGGAGATGAAGCTCATTATAGTCTTTTATGTACCCATATCCTGGAGGGAGCAATGGGAGGAAACATAGCTCCCAATTTAAGTGCCAAGACTATAATTCCAGAGGTAAGTCACTCATTAGGACTACAGCAAGCATTCTCCCCTGAGACCAGTGATAAAGCTGAGAATGAGGCCTGAAAAATAGCTTTTCTTAACTATTTCTCATGTCTCTAAAAATTTAGAGAGCGAGAGAGAGAAAGAGAGAGAGAGAGAGAGAGAGAGAGAGAGAGAAAGAAAGAAAGAAAGAAAGAAAGAAAGAAAGAAAGAAAGAAAGAAAGAAAGAAAGAAAGAAAGAGCAAGCTATCAACTAATATTTTGGTCACAGAAGATGAAGGCCAAAACCACAGAGATTGCACTTTCTCACTGTCAACACGGGAGAAGATAAATCCTGTTGGAAGAAAAAGCCATTCGTGCTTGGAATGAAAAGGAGATAACCAAGAGCCAGCAGGAAACAAAGTCTACAGTGAGCCTGGGAGAGGAGCAGTATTCCTGCAGTTAGCGTTGCCCTGAAGATGAGCACATCCACCCAGGGACACACTTAACAGAGCAACGCATCCTTGACTACTTTTTTTTGAAAGGGTGAATGCAATTCCTGCTGTTAATATTGACATGCGATGATGAGGCCCCCAAATACAAATGACTGAGTTTATTAAACTTCTGGGGTGGAATGCCACCTTTAAAATATCTTTCTTCTTCCTTTTTGTCTCTAATCTAAGATATTCAATTGCTTTAGGACTAGGGTGGTACAAGAAAAACCATAACCAAAGCACCAGAAACTAGGTTCCCATGGCTGGATATTTGGATAAATAAACTCAAGATTCAGGGATAATCAGGGGCAAATGAAACCCAAAGACAGTTCCTCGTTCTGTTTTAGGAAAAATTGCCTAATGTGGAGAAACAGAGCTCATAAAGAAGAGGAACTAAAGGAAAAAGAGAAGGCGGTACAATATGTAAGTCATGCACAGTCTCTCTCTCATGATGTCTCATCCTGGGGTAAGTGTATGCCTGCCTGACCAGTCCAGGAGCTGCTTAGAACCCAAGCACTGATGATCTAATGTCTGCCACACACCTTGTGTGTTCTGGGTGTACTAGCTCTTGCCTTGTGAGACCTGGTGATCTTCTGACAGTTCCCTACCCTCTACCTACGCAGCATGAAAAATGATCAACTGTTCACGACTCAGTTCTTACATGACTCTCCTCTGCTCTCCACCTGGAAAATCTCCTTTTTACTGCACACTTAGAAAACAGGCGTGAGAATCCAAAATGCTGTTGTGGAAAACCAAAGATGAATGGGGAGTTTAAGAAAATGGTCTCCTGGACATCCTAGACAGTGGCATGGTTTAGCTACCCTTGATGAATGAAATCAGATATCATGCCCTCTCCGACACAGAGTTTGACCTTCATTTCTAAGAGGCTTTCTTTTTTTTTTTTTTTTTAGCATACTGGAGTGTTGAAACGCGCCTGATGCAATCCAGTTGGTACTTAGGATGATGAGAGTTGTGATGGGCAGAACACGTGCTCTGCTTCCAGAGGACATCGGTTGTTAGTGTTTGCCACACAACTGCTCTGGCGGACGTGATTATTCAAGGCCTTCATATATATTATCTTTGTTGTTTTGCCAGTGGTATGAAGCTAGCAGAAGCAATTTCAAAGACGCTGAATGTCACATCTGATGTTTCCTAGAGAGAGAGCAAGGGAGGGGGATCTAAGGCTAACTCCCGGAAGGAAGTGTGCTGGTCCAGGCTTCTTCCTAACCTTCACATGTCTTTTTATCAACAGGCATTAAAGTCACAATCTTTCGCCCACATTGGGATCTGGCTGCCCACGGCACCAACCATGTGTGCTCTGCTCCCACTGCCTTCAGAAATGTCTCTGACACTGTTTTTTCATCGCCACTAAGCTTTGGAACATCATCCAGTTGTTTCTTTTCAGACAAAAATCAAGGTTATCTCACTTCAAGGTCTTTGAACAGGTGTATAAAATCTGAGATTCGCATCAGGAATCCGACGAGGTACCACAGAGAAAAATCACAGTGAGACAGTTATAAATAAACAAGAGACTCTCAGAGAGGACGCGGTTGTGCCACACAGACAATTCTGCCACCCAGTCACCTGAAAACAACTTGTTTGCTATGCTAGTGAGAGAAAGTAGATGAAGGACCAGAGCTTTAGGACCAGGAAGCAGCTCTGTGTGAACAGGAAGGTGGGCAGCTTGTGAGGCCACATCATGGTAAGCAAACATCCGGGAGCAGAAGTGGCAAGAGGCTCAAAGTCCATATGCACAGCCAGCACCCAAGGGAGTCTAACAAATGCCCTGACAGCCAGATGCCTGAGGCACAAGTGCCCCAGAAAGCTAGGTACCAAGGGGTATATGACAGCGTATAATGAAGGTATCAGAAGGCAGGACAGATATCTAACACTGGCTACAGAAGAAAGAATAGGTCTCTGTTAGGGCTTGCATTTGAAGTGTCCCTTAAAGGCACATGTGTTGGAGGCTCAGTCCCCAGTGTAATGCTCCCAGGTAGAGCATGATGAGCAAAGTGACTAGATCGCTAGGGATGTGACCTCCTCATTCATGGGCTGACCTGGGACAGACATTTGATGGCATTACTGAGTCTTGATGGTAATTTCACAGCAGGGAGCCTAGTGAAAGGAAGGGTCCACTGGGAGCCTGTCTTAGGAAGGCTTTTCTTGCCCCTGGCTCCTTCCTAGGAGTCTGGACCTTTGTTCTTTGGCTGTCAGGAGGTGAGCAGCTTTGCTCTACCGTGTACTAGCTGCCAAGAGGCTTTGCCTCAGCACAAGTTAGAGACAGCGGAGTCGTGAGCCATGGAGGGAGGTCTCTGAAACTCCAATCAAGATGGCTTTCCTAGGTGCTTGTCACATTAGCAGACATCTCACCAGGATATCCTCTCCTCTTCGCTGGGAAGCTCTCGGAGCAAGCCTAAACAAGCTTCCTGAAGGTGGAGGACTATTGAGGCAGAGGTGTTTTTCTGATCAGGCTGGGGGCATTGGTCAGTCTGTATGGAAAGATTTTCAGCAGCAACTCATCTTAAGAAAGCAAATAAAATGTTGTCCGTGGAGATTAGGTTGCGTGCTGTGAAATTCCAGCACACTGTTGTCATATGCAAATGGCAACAGCAGACGTTCTTATCGTGCATTACATTTATTGTGGTACCTAAGATCCCTCAAGGATATATTCTAAGGTTTTTGTAAGTTGTTTGGAGAGGCAGGACAGAGAACTCAACCCAGCAAAAAATAAAGAACATTTAATCCTTACTGTGTATGCATCTGTATGAAAGTCGGCAAGACCTTCACGGGGAAATTTGAAGGAAATGTCCCTTTGGGTCTGGAGAAGGCTTAAAGTAAAGCGGGGCTTGATTTTTATCAGTGCTGTCTCCCCTCCATGAGGATATGCTTATGTCGACAGGCTGAAATCTAGGATGGACCCAGTCAGAGGCAGGTAGGGAGCGAGATGGAGAGAGGGATGGAGACGAATGCTTCTTCAAGCATCCAGTCTAAAGATGGACTGGAAAAGCTGCTCTCATATCTACAGATTTAATTCAGTTTGCATCTTTTTATTTTTCTGATATCTTTCATTAAGGTAAGGTTTGCTTTTTATGGGGCCATAAGAACAAAAGGCAGGATTTGGATTTGTATGTTATCATGATTTGTAAGAGTCTCAATATGCTACACGGATCCCCTCCCTTCCTGACTCCTCATGGGTACCACCATAGGCTGACAACCAGGCTTCAGTTCACTGTGGTGTCTCTTGTTATTTATTAACATTTGAATTGATTTGCTATTTAACATAATGTTTGGGGACTATAATTATGCTATGCCAAAAGTAACTATGAGAAAAGAATTCTGTTATGTTTGACCTGGAGAAAATGGAACTATGTTACAAAATAAAACAGAGGCAATATTCAAGAAGATGACTTCATGTGAGTATGTGGATTTCTGGCTGAAACATAATCCACCCCTACACACACACACACACACACACACACACACACACACACACACACACAGGAGCTTCTCCTCCTGGGAGTTTTTCTCAACAGTTGAAGTGGAGCAATGCTTGTTTTTCACAGGACAAGTCCATTCTCACAGATTTAGCTTCTGTCTCAACAAGCCTACCACAAGCTTCTTCAAGCCAGGAGCACTGAGATATTTATCCTGTAAGCCTCCAAATGCACCCATAGTTATGAGTGCATAAAGTCATGTTGGATAATTTCTAAACAGGAATTTGTCAGCTGGATGTCATCATGCATACACATATTAGAGCCTGTGACTAAAAGAGGGGAATATGTAATTTGTATGACACTCTGTGAAATACACAAGATCTTAAAAAGACCTCAAAAGGTAATGTGTCATGTAGAGGGTGTTGTGATCAAAATGTGGAGGCTGCACAGTGCAAATAGGGGAGGGTTGGCAGGAGCTTTAGCTTGTGACCCTCCGAAAGAGGGCCAGGGCAGGACATTTGTTTGTTTTCTCCCAGGGAATGAAGAGAGTATCTTCCCTCTTTGAGAAGCGAAGCGTTTTCAACAATTGAAGATTCAGAGTTGAGGAGTCCTGCGCCATGAAGTCAACTGACATGGAAGCCAGTGATGAGCAGACCAACAACAGTCTCGCAGGACAGCGGGGTCTGAGAAGCACTGGAGCGGGTCAGACCATTGGGAATTTGGTGAATAGCTGAGTAATGAGAAGCGAGGATGGAGCCAAAACTCAGAGGAGTAAACACCGTCAGATGACTGGGTGAGGTCATTCCGTGGTGAGGTTCCGGTGAGGTTCTAACTGCACAGAATGGTTGGTGCACAGCACACTTTGAGACCACACTTGAGTCACGTTCCCGTGTTGTAAGGTGACTGCAGTTTCTGCGAGACTGGCTCCAGGTTAGCTTTGACACTCACCTCTGACACTCTGCACTTAGTGACAGGAGTCTTGGTCTCTATCCTATTTCAACCCCTGGGTTTATTCTGACCATGTCATTGCTCTTCCTCTCACCACTGTTATTCTCAATAAGGGCATCCCGGTGGAGTGGGGAGCAGGGTAAGCTACAACAGAATATTCCGTGTCAGTGACAAAGTCACCGTCAGAAGTCCTGGAAGTCCTGTCAGCCCCAGTGTCCCAAACTGGCTCTGACATCCTCTGTCATCAGTGTGAGCATGACTATAGATCTAGATAGTCTAAGTACTTTACCTAGCCTTGCTACAGTCTTGCCTCCTCACCCAAAGGAAGTTGACTTTAAAATGTTAAGCGAATGCCTGAAATTGAAGATAGTACCAACCCCTAAGTACATACACATTAACCTATCATACACACATACATATATACATACATACATGCATACATATAAGCCTATGAAAATGTTTAATTTATAAACTAGGCAAGATAAAAGATAGATGGTAATGAATGATATCAATATCCAAAAATTATATCAAAATACTGTAATAAAATCCCATCACTACTCTTGCACTTTGGAGCCATGAATAAGGAAATAAGGCTCCCTGCACACAGCACTATGGTACCATGATAACCAACAAATCTACTTGATGATGAACAGGCAAGTAGCAAACACAGCATGCATATGGATGATTCGCGTCCTTGGCAGGATGGAAAAAGAAGATTAACATTTCATTATGCTACTCAAATGGAGGGCTTAATTTGAAACTTGCTATTCATCACTGTTATCTTCCACTTAATATTTTCAACCTGTAGTTGACCAGGGCCACTGAAATATCAGGAAGTAAAATGAGATAAGAGGAGAGAGGACTGGACACATAACATGTATTTGACACTGGTTTATTTAGACAAGGGCATGACGACTGAAAACCAACTCCATGAAAATGCAAAAATATTAAGGAAGTAAGGTGGTCTTGGATCACTAACCAATCACATATTGTTCATAAGGGAGATAAGTTGGAAATACCATATTAACTCCAACAATTCATCCTCTTCTTACCAATCACACTGACATGCTGTGTCTTCAGGTTCCTGTAAGTCACAATGCCTAAATACAGGTTCTGTGTCCAGTGTCTATTCAGACACCAAGATACAACTGATCACATTTAAACAAAACAGAACCAAATTACTACAGTAATCACAAAATAGACCAGAACAGACACATAAGATCTAATAAAGGCCAAACAGATAATGTCATAACCAAATTAATAGAAACAGAAATTTGGACTAGTGTATGATTCATAGAGCATATAAGGTCAGTTGTTCACATATGAGTTACTATGTAAGAAGGGAAAAATTCCTGAGAAATCTGACATTAACAACACTGATATTCCACTTTGAAATTCATATTTTAATATCTTAGCAAACAGGGATGGGGCTACTGCAGGCACTGACACACAGGGATCACAGGGGAGAGGATGGACTTCCTGGAGTCAGTCCCCTGTAGCCGTAAGATCTCAGAGCTAGGCCAGCTGTGGCTGTGCTCTGGCTATTTTAAATGTTTGGAATTTTTGCCAGTAGCTATCAGTCATTGGCAGACCACTGCAGCTCATGTCTTTCTCCTCTTGACTTTGTCTAATAACTAATATCTACAAAAATAAATCAATAAAAAGCAGATGCTTCTCCCTGTCTGAGAAGAGGACTGCTGCCAGCAATCGCTCTGACTTTCTTCATCTGTGGGACACTGATATCCAGGAAGTGCATCCTCCTCACTCTCCGGACTGCACACCAAGGGACTGCTGGGCCCTTCGCTAGCATCACCTTCTATCTGTGTTCCAGCAGGAAGGCCTGTGAGGCCTAAGTGCTTCCCGCAGCGCTAGACCAAGTGTGCGGATCTTCTCAGCAGACCTCCCGCCACAATTCTGAACCAGCGAACTCCATTCATTCACTTTGCTAGACAACAATTCCCTGGGCTCTGTGGTGCAGAGAAGAAGGCATTCGGAGATCAGAAACAAACAAAAGCATATTCTGAAAGGTAGGGTTTCCGGCTTTGCTAGGGCCTCTAAGTATGAACTCTTGAATTGAGGAGGGGGTTATAACATTTGGACAGGGGACCTTATCCCACCAAGTGCTTCTAGTCATGACCAAGGCACCCCCATTCCAGAGCAGGTAGTGTTCAGTTGGGGAACGCCTTCCTCTCCACTTTCTTGAAAAGTTGGGATGTTTGCCAGATTTTAAAAATCAACAGAAAGAGGCCACCCCAGCCTGAAAGCTTCTATTATACCCTGACCACACACTGAGCGTCTGGGCAAGCATTACTCAACATGAGATATTTACCTGAGTATCACTCTCTACACAGGAAGTTAGAACGGGTAAGCTAAAAGTATAATAGAGGGGGAAGGAACAAGGATTCATGGATTAGAGAAAGTTCCGAATTTGAGAAGGAGAAAAAGCAAAGGAAGCCAGAGTTTGGGGCCTGATTTGATGGCAAAGACCAAAAACAATTAAATATTAAGCATGACATACTTTAATATCACTATTCGTTAGTAAGTAATATAGTAAAAGTGTAATATAGCAAAAATCCATACTATTACCAATTCTGGCTTATTAGGAGTGCAACATTACTACTAAATAAAATATTTTTCATATACAGTCATACCAGATGGCTTCATTATTAAAATATACACTAGCACTAAAATATATATCTGAACTAAACAGTATGATTGTATAACATAAGTTTTTTTTTATAATATCTCAAATCTAGGCATCGAAAGAAAAAGTGTTTTCCCTCAGGCAGTCATAAAACTGCACAAAACTCGATGATGTGGGCTGAGACTTCGGGAGAAGGAAGTAAGACTCATGTTATTATGAAATGTCTGATGGCCAGTAGGCAAATGCAGGGCCATCACTGAACTTCAGTGGTGACGATGGTGGGGCTGTGTGCTGTGTGATAGAAACCTGGACGAGTTCTGGCATGGCACCTTTGCTTCCTCATCCATAAAAAAACCCAATGAACGTGGGGTTCCAGAACTTTTCAGTGGTGTGGTTTTACCTCCAAATGTGGGTTTTATTTCAATATGAGATTATGCTCAGGACATAACACCTTTGAGCAGAATCGACAGGGCACATTTGAGCCCTCATTTCATGCTGGGTCCCCGAGTCCTGGTGGTCTTCCTGCTAAAACCTCTGGCCAAAGCATTTTTTACTTGTCACTGGGATGTGTAGACATACGGACCCCTGAAAACAAGCATGCACTATCAAGAGGAAAGAAAGCAAAAGGACAAGAGAGGAGAAAGGACAACCTATTTCAGAACACGGCTGAAGACATCGTGTATCTGGAGACTCTGTGGCACAGCACATTGATTTGAACAAGAATGTCTCTCATGGGCTCATATATTTGAATACTTGGTCACAGTTTGTAGACCTCTGGGGGAAGGATGATCAGGTGTGGCTTGTTGGAGGAGGTGTATCACTGGGTGCAGGCTTTTAGGTTTCAAAAGTCGAAGCCCTTCCCTTCTCTCTCCTAGTTTTCTCTTCTCCTAGTTTTGGAAAAGATGTAAGCTCTCAGCTACTGCTCCACCACCATGTCTCCTGGTGCCTCTGAAACTGTAAGCCCCAGATTAACTTTTTTTTGGTCATTTGCCTTGGTTATAATGTCTTACCACAGCAACAGAAAAGAAACCAACAAGACACACAGTAATGACATCAAGCTGCTCCCTGGGATTCTGCTGTGGGTCTCTGTTTTTGCTTTTTTTTTTTTTCACTTAGAAGTTTAGGAAGGGTTTGTCTTGTAAAGAACACAGAGGGTTGTTGTAGGAGGCTGCTTGTTTGTTCCCAGCTGCACAGCCCCAAAATAACCAAACAGAAACTGTATTAATTAAATCACTGCTTAGCCTATTAGCTCTAGCTTCTTATTGGCTAGCTCTTACATCTTAATGTAACCCATTTTTATTAATCTGTGTATCTCCACATGTCTGTGGCTTACCGGTTCCATCAGGTGTCTGTCTCTGGTGGGGTTACATGGCTTCTCACTGACTCTGCCTTCTTTCTCCCAACATTCAGTTTAGTTTTTCCCCACTTAGCTCTGTTCTGCCCTGCTATAGGCCCAAAGCAGTTTCTTTATTCATTAACCAATAAAAGCAACACATATACAGAAGGACCTCCCACACCAGAGGGTTGGAGAGATGGTTCAACAGGCAAAGACAGTTGTCACTAAGTCTGACCGCCTGAGTTTAGTCTCCCAGAGTCACCTAAATGAAGGAAGGAGCCAATTCCCACAAGTTTTCATCTGACCTCACCATGGCATGCATATCAAACTCATAAATAAATTAAAATATAATTTAATTATTTTAAACTCTAGAAATAGTTCCTTATTCAGTTCTTTGCAACAATGTGGTTTTGTGGCAGAATCACCGTGTTCCTAAGTTAAGGCAGAAAGAGTAAGGTTGTCCCCTAAACAGAAAGACAGAACTTAAATGCTAAGATGATTTGGTGGTGGGGTGCCCGGACTAACTTAAAATGCCAGAAGAGAACAGAACAAGGTAGGTTGCTGCTTTCTCAAGAAGACTTGCCAAAGCAAACTGAAGCAAAATCTAGGAAATTTTAACCAGGTTTAAACAATCAAGTAGAGGGGAACTGGCATGATGGAGAGATCCCAGCATCAGATCCAGACTGGTAAAGCAGATGTTCCCATCAGGAGGTAACCGTGTCCAGAATAAGTACGTGGGAAGAGAGCCGTGTGTGTGAAGAAAAGGACATCTGGAGTCTAATTGTCATGGTGCAAGAGAGACACAGAAGTAGGAAAATCCAAGCGAAGGAGGCTAAAAGAGAGAGAATCCACTTTTGAAATACTCAGCTGAGTCTCTCTCTTGGGAAGCCAACATGTGGAAAGATGTCACCAACAGATATCAGTCAGTCTCTCTAAAGGACTGCAGGAGAGAGAGAGAGAGTCACTCTGGGCGAACAGCCTCTGGCTCTGTGATTGTTTGAATGACAGTTAAGCCGGTCTGGAAGACATTGGGTTTTACAGCTATGTGTGCAGTCCTTCTGAAGACAAACTTCCATCTGTACAGCCATGCGCATATCTCTTGTCTTTAGAAACAGAAGGAGACAAAATCCGGATATACAGAGGCATGAGTCAGAGGAAGGAGCCACACTGACATGCATCCCCCCAAAGGGGGCTGGTCCATGTCACAGAGAAGCACCCAGGAGTGTGGAGTCTGCTTATAAAACAGTGATAACACCTGGAGTGGTCATGACAAGATCGCTCGATGCTGAGGCTAGGAAACCCTGACTACTGAGGCACTCCTGTGTTCTCCATTTCTCCTTCCGGCGGAGGTTACAGCTTGCAGCCTGCTGCAGCTCTGGACCGTACAGGATGAGATGGTTTTGTCACCATAAAGAGCACTAATGTGCTGATAGGCAGCATTTCTACTTGAAGCTCTGCCAGCTTTTATCATGATGGATGAGAAGATGAAAAAACAACCATCTAGTGAAATAGCAATATATTTGAGAGGAGGAAAAATTACAACCTAGAGTGATTTTAACTGCAGGAATAAACATTTCAGGCATAATAAAATTTTAATATGGAACTGTTGACAGATAAAAGAATGTTAGTGAACTCAGGATAATTAAGCTATACCAATGCCATCTGATTTGTATTTCAGGAGCTTTTGGCCTTTTGCTCGACTATCTGCATCCACCATCTAAAGGGATATTGTTCAACTATCTGACAGAGCTCATCCTGACCATACAAGAAGAGGATTCCACACAGCCTTCCATTTTCTAGGTGGATTTGTTGTAAATGGGGGGAGAAGAGTGTGTGATATTCCCGGCACCCGACTCCCAGCCTCCAGCTGCTGGCACGCTCAGCTGCTAGTTGCTTGCTTATGCCCGAAATAACCACAGGAGAACTGTATTAATTCAAATACTGCCTTGCCCATTATCTCTAGCCTTTTCTTGGCTACCTCTCACATCTAAATTAACCCATTATAAAAGTCTGTATGTCACCACAAGGTGGTGATCTTACCGGACTGTTCTAAGATACATCCATCTGTGGCAGGAGCCTCATGGAGACTGGCTCTGACCCAGTCTTCTTCCTAGCGTCCTCTTTTCTTTTCCCCGCCTATCTAAGTCCTGCCCTATCAAATGGTCCAGGCAGCTTTTTTATTTAACCAGTCAAAGCACAGAAATACAGATGAACCCTCCTTCATGGATTAAAGAAAGAAAGGGGCTTCTGGTTCACAGTGTTAGCAGGGAATCTGTCTCCCCTCCATCCTGAAGGTCATATTAGCTAGTTTTGAAGTTTATCTAACAAGAAGGTCTTTTTTAGATCCTATAGATCAGGAGATCCATAGGATCACAGATTCTGGAATACTATTTCCCCCCAAGAGGCTTCTTATTCAGCATCCTTGTATGATTCTCTATCTGCCCTCATGCCAGCTCTAGATCACATGTCTCTAAATCATGGTAGGGCTTCATTCCCTCTGCTTCTTCAAAGTCTAGCACGTGACATCAGTGTCAGTCATCTTCTGCAAACCTCTCCCAGGACTTGTATTCAAACTTGAATTTTTTTACTATGGTCCCCCGGATTGTCTCTCAGGCAAACTTACACATCAGATATTGTTTCTACCAATGATATGGATGTCATTCCATCTCATGCTGAGACATCACTTAGGTTCTATATAATCTATTCCCCAGGGAGACAACACAGCCATATTTTGATGATATAGCATCACTACAGAGAGGCCTGGGCTCACTGGAGCCGGTCTGTAGTCCAGCTTTGGACTCACTCCAGTGAGCATATTTATCATCCAAAATGATAATTACTGAGACATTAGCTTTTGTTTGACTTTAAAGCCAATATATGTTATATAACAATTAATGAGGAAAGTGAGCTCATCTTAAAACTTCCTTTACTGTCATGGCTGACATTTGTTTAATGTACTAGTCAGGTCAGACAGTAGATTGAACTTTTTTCCAGAATTTTGTCATGTAATCCTAAATTCCATTATTATTCTCATTACAAAGACGAACAAGAAGGCTCAGGGCAATTACACAACTTTTCCAAGGTCACAATTGTTTATTATAGAAGATTTACCAATTACCACGAGAATAAAAAAGAAAAGTGGGATATTTTGTAAATCCTACTACCTGAACTCACCACTGTGAACACCCTGATATTTGTATGTTTCTAAGTATTCCTTGTAGGAGAGTCTGGCTGGGAAATGTCCCCCTACATTTTATGTGTTAAGTGCCAACTTCATATATAGATTAATATGTAGGTGAATTTACAGCTGAAAGAGCTGTTAGGAAGGGGACAGCTTTTGGGGGGAAGTAGGTCATTATGAGTTGATCTTTGGAGGGCACATGATGCCCTTGGACCCTTCCTTCCTCTCTGGTTCTGCCTGCTTCCTGTTGCCAGGAGGTGTGCATCTCTGATTTAACACAAGCTCCCTGGTACCTCATTCTGCCTGTGCACATATAGGCCAGAAGTAACACAAGGGAATATGGCAGAAGAATCTGTCTAAATAAATCCTCACTCCCTTGCTTCCCTGGGCATTGTCATGGTAACTAGGTCTCTAACTCTGCCTTTCACTCAGCACTATGCAGGAATGACCTGCCTCATTTGTAATTAGGGGTGGAGCAGTATCATGTAGCTATATTTTAATGTGTTCCCAGTAGCCTGTCTTGTACAGTCAGAATCCTTATAGAACTTCTGGAGCTCAAAAGGAGCCTGAGCCCTGGTTCTGATATGCCAAACCCTGCTATGTAATTGCAAATTGCTGCTCGTGGCAGATGGCTTCTCTGTCTAGCAGAATGTGAGACATTGGCTGAGCTCCTTAACCTTCTAAAATCTGTCCCTGGTCTGTAAAATGACATTACTCCTTACCCTTAACAAGTACTGAAAAGATTAATGATCCCCCATGCAAACAAAACCCCTCCCTGGGTGTCGGAGGCAGAGCTATGCTCACCAGGTCACATTGTGTGCATTCCCACCAACCACTCCTCTTTAGGCCTATAAACGTGTGTGTTAAAGTGGGTTCTATTAGCTTGTTGCCAAAGTTCATTCAGCCGGTAAGTGTAGATGTAAGACTATATGATTTCAAGATTATCTTGAAAGATTTTAGAAAATTATCAACCAAATCTCATGACGTGGAAGCAACACGTGGAAAGTTTTGTCCATGGCTACACAGGTGGAGTCAGTTCCCCCAGCTCTCTACTTAATACCTCCTCCTGACACGATGCAGGTGAAACCAGCACTTCTAGCTCAGCCCTCTAGTCACCCTTCTTCAGCTGTCCCGACTCGCTGGTGTCACACACACACACACACACACACACACACACACACACACACACCACACCACACTATACTACACAGGTGGGACCACCCCTCCTACCTCTCTTTATTCACTCTTTTCCCCAACCACCTGTCATTGCTGAGCAGGGAATGCTGACCACTTCATGTAAGTGGTTTCTTGTTGTGATCTGGCTATGTGCACGGCTGTGACACACTGAGGATTATGTCATAGATCATGTTCTTAGAATAAAAGAACAACATATTGAGGAGACTTACGTGTAGACTAGGAACTGTCCTTCTCACATATCTTATGCACTTTTTCATTTGATTTGAATTCTTGAGAAGGAAAAGAATGAACTTAAACTGAGAGTAACTGGATACAGGTACACATATGTGTGTGTGTATATGCATAAACATCTCTGTATGTGCATATGTGTCCTTGAGTGTGTGCAAGTGTGTGTGTGTATTGTCAAAAGGTATTTACAACATGGACTATTGCTACATTGAGTAAGCCCCTTGAACATGTGCTAACACATAAAATAGGGCAAAGTTCAAGTGGGTCATAGCAGAGTACTGAGGCTTTCAGACAGCTGCAGGATCCTGGGAACGAGGAAAGGAAAAGAAGTTGGTGTTTCTGTTGTTGCACATTTATGATGTTCCAGTAACTATGATTCTAGGATTAAAATAAAAAAGTCCCAGTATTCCCAGAGGCAGCCTGCTGTCTTTATTAAGAAATGTGAATCCATAAAAAGGTGGACTCTCTGCAGGCCTCTGATGAAGCAGCAGCTGACAGGAATTTATCAGGATGAGTCTGCAGTCCAGAGGAGTGTGCAGACCCTGACTCACACCTGCAGACTGCCTCCCGTGACCCTGGAGAATGTTCCAGTGCGATTTAATGAAATCTGGTGCTATGCCAGAAGAATGTGTTGCAAGGTTGATGAAATCTGATGGGCATTCTGCCTGGGAAGATTGTAAGAAAAATGAACCAATGTTTTCCACCGTGGTTATCAGGTCAAGAGAGCTGTGCCTCTGATTAGCAGAGACGAGTCCACTGTGTATTGATACAATTGGTATTTAATAGGCTATTGTATTAAGTCAATCTTTCAATATAAACATCCCAGGGTAACATCAGACCATTTTTCAGTGAAAAACAAGTTGTTGCCTTTGTGGTATCAGCATTATTTTAACATGGGGCTGGGCATCTTGTTAATCCCTAAATCTCATCTTTTCTTCCTTAGCATCTTCTCACCTCCTGAGGAGGTTTTACTTTAGGAAGATTAAGAGAGGATAACTTCTATTTAGAGTTTTTTGTCTACGTTTTATTTTCTAAAGCATGTATTTGTTCAAGTGTTTAACTTAGATTTCCTGATTAGCCTTTATTTTTCATAAGGCCATGCACAAAAGAATTAGCATTTTGTGCATATCCTCCAAGTATTTATAATATTATCTCCTTTGAACTATTCCTCTTCTTCAAATGCCTGCCATGGATGTTTTGTTCTCAGCCTACCAGATTTCTCTTGATTCTCTGCTCTCCATCCTTCCAAGTGCACAAGGAGATGTTGATGGATGACAATTATGTGTCATCACTTTGCCATCTGAGTGACAACGGAGTATATGAGCAGGTACTCAATAAATATCACTCTTATTTTCCTTGATAGCTAAGAGAGGAACCCTATTACCACCCAATCAGTAGCTATTTCTATATTAAACGAAATGAAACTATTCACATGAAATGGTAAAAGGAAGGAAAATAATTTTGACTAGAGGAAACTGCTTCCGAACCAAAGGCTGTTGGTAATGCTTTCAAGCAATGAGAACATTGCAGTGTTCCACTTGGACAGCCAGGGCACCCCTTCTGCCATTGCTATAAGTCCTCACATGTTGGCTCCCACTAGCTGCCTCTTCCAGGGATTTGCACCGTGGCTATCAGAGTATCAGAGGGTCCAAAGCCCAGCTTCTTGCCTCAAATTGGGACCCATTGTTGCTGCGAGTGCCCAGTGGATCCAGCTGAAACGGAATCCCACAAGTGTTCCAAACCCTGCTCAGCTTTGTCCCACACCCAGGCTAATTTCTGTTCTCCTTTCCTCACAGGGAACTCCAGAAAACTCACGACCTCAGTCCCTACCTCAAGCTCTGCTTCTAGGAACTCAAACTCAAGATGCTCTGAAATAACCACATACCCTCTAGCCTACATAGGCTGTATGCTCTTCCTGCCTAATGATTAATAAAAACAAATAGCAAGGGCAGAACACAGTGGTGAAATTACCAAATAGTTCTTTAACAAGTCCAAGATATTCATTATAAAAATATTTACAGGACGATAAAAACTTCACATATCATAATCAAGGTAAAGCATTATGCAATTTCTTCAAGTATAAACAGAAAAATGAATCTTTTGTATTAGCAATACGGCAAAAATATTTGTATCACTTACCTTGTGAGAAATAACAAATGTTAGCATTTGGTGAAAAATAAAATGAAGAAACAAAACAATAATGATGATTAGAAATGAGCCCTTGCCCTTCATTTTGATATGCTTCCTCATTAGCATGCAAAAGCTGGGCTTGCCATTTCTTACCTAGGGACACACATCTTCTGCCATGATTTCCTGTCTTTAAAGTGTTTTCAGTGTCACGTATATTATCCTGCTGGTTCTCCCAGCAGACAGAGAATCTGAATACTCTTCTCTTCTCTGATAGGATGTGACACTCTCCAAATTCTATCCACTCACATTGTCCTTTTGATTGTCCAGGAACCCCTTTAACGTGATAGCCTAGAGCCCATACCAATCTGTTTACCCCAAGCCTTTCAGGGAAAAGGATCCGGATAGTCATGTCTGAGAGTGTCCAGATGTTTCTAATGTGTCCCTAGTTGAAGAATACCAGATTAAGGAAAATGGCTAAGTCTCTCCAGCTGCTAAGTTCCAGAGTCATGTCGGGCCAGGCTTAAAAGCTTCAAATTGTCATTGGTTTAGAAGAGAAAACCGTGACAGTGAACTCAGTGTTTTACAGAGAGAGAGAGAGAGAGAGAGAGAGAGAGAGAGAAGAAAGGAGCTCTCTCTCTCTCTCTCTCTCTCTGTGTGTGTGTGTGTGTGTGTATGTGTGTGTGTGTCTTTACACATGCAGTTCTGCCTTGAACAAATTTTGGCAAACCATTTCAGGCTGTATAACTGAAGGTACTTTTTCAAACTGGAGTTTAAATCCGACAAACAGCTTGACAGACAAAGTGAAGGCTAAGTGAAGTCTGGCTGTCTCCAAGAATATAAAAACACAACCCTTCAGTTTATTTACCTAAAAATATGTTCCCATCAACACAACTGAGGAGAACAGCATTGAGTTCTCAGAAGCCAGCAAGGCAATGATAAGAAATGTTCAGTAATAAACGGAGATTTTGTCCTACTCATAAGATTAACAATTAACTAGCTGACATTTTCTTCTGAAGCAATCTTTTCTTATTTTTTTTTTTAAAATTAACTTATGGAGAGGCTTTCCCTGGTCATTTTGAGTTCACTAGTGAGAAATTCAAAGTGATCTTGCTTTTAGGTCTACCGTGGAGTTGAGTATGGTCTCCCAGCTGCAGCAGGTGTGCACTATTAGAGAATGAGAGCTTTGGAGTGTTTGACACGCCCCTTGATCCTGGCAGCTGGTGAGGGAGGGCATCCTGTTTGGTTCTAACAAGGCTGACCTCTCCCCACCCCCGTAGGTGGGAATCTAGTGCTGATCTCAACCTGGCTGAAGGGACTGCTGAGCCCCAGATAACCCCCCTTAGACCCTGGAGCTCAAGACCGGTGGCTCTTCAACTCGTGTTGTGGACTCTTTGGCAGTGTGGTAAAGCCCTTGGATCCCATTTCAGATCCTCCAGAACTATAGGTTCATATGGGAAATCAACTATAATCAAACACAGTTCAGACTCAATATTCTCATTATGTAAAATCTTCCATGACATGTAAGATTCATTTCATTAGAATCCACCACAATCCAAACATCATGCTTAGGTTTGTGATACACTGAGCTCATAATCAGTACTATTTAAAGCATGAATAATGGCTGGCAACCAACCCCCTTGTTGGCTCAAATAAATTTTGATTCTAATATCCATATTTTGTCTCCACTTCCCTTGCTGTACCCCACCTCTGATGGTTCTAAATCTGTCCCCAGAATTAAGGATCCTATGGCTTATGTGCCTGGCTTTCTAGAGGTAGGACTTTTATGTGATGGTTGACTTTCATCTTGTGGTGATCAAAGATGGTATCTGTGTCATGGATCCCTAGAGAAAGTGGGGTGACTCTTAGATGAACATCAGTGTATCTGGGACAGAAATGACTATTCAATGCTTTCTTTCCCTGTGGATGTGGACAACCTGCTTCAGCGATTTCCATCACTCTTAAAGACTTACCAGCTGTCCTGAGCAGGGAAGCAACACTGGCTGTTGGTTAGACTGTAAGTCCCTCCGTGACCTGCTTATCTGATATCATGAGTTTAACACACTCTGCAGTTTTCTGTCTTGTTCTGTATTTTTTCTCCAACTGGTCTCTAAAAGCATGTAGCAGTTTTGAGTCAATATTTTTTGAGAGTGGAAAGAGAAAGTGAGATTAAGACATTTTTAGAGTACAATATATGATTTATCTTCTATTGGAAGCTCACAAAACAAACAGCTGTCACTACCAAAGGCTTCATATTTACTCAATTACTGTTTCTCAAAATATTTATGGGCAAATACTTCTCGTCAAGTGCTATCTCAGCCATAATCTTTTAGAAGAGAAAGTTCAAATCTGTAAAATACTTAAGGAAGTACCTTTCACATTCTTCACCACACATGGCGGGTGATACACACCTACGATCATAACATTTAAGAGGCTGAGGTGGGGAAATTGTCGTGAGTTTAAGGCCAGTCAGAGCTATATAGAGATCCTAGAACAGCCTAGGTCCCCATCTGAAACCCAGTCTCAAAAACCAGAAAGATTTTTGGTTAGAGACCTTTGGCTTCTTTTTAGAAGGAACACTATCCATCTACTTCTTAAATTTATTTATTTTTAGACTTATGAAAGTAGAACCCCAGAGGGCTTTTTCATAGTTCCTTAGATTTGACCAATCCTCCCCCCTCCGCTCTCTTATCTCCTATCCCAGTGGTTCTGAACCTGTGGGCTGTGACCCCGTTGGGAGTTGAAGGACCCTTTCACTGGGGTTGCCAAAGATTACTGGAAAGCAAAGATATTAACATTAGGATTCATGACAATAGCAAAATTACAGTAATGAAGTAACAATAAAAATAATTTAATGGTTGGGGGGTCACCATAACATGAAGAACTGTATTATAGGGTCACAGCATTAGGAAGGTTCAGAACCTCTGCTCTAACACCTGCCCCCATTTAACTCTTCTATCCTCAGAGTTCCTCCATTATCCCTCCTGTCCTACTGTCTCCCCTCATCTCTTTCCTACCACACAGACAGTACCTTTATGTAAACAAAGCCCTAGGGATCATCAATCCCGTCATACCCCAGGCCTACCTCTGTAGAGTCAGCTCCATTGTAAGTCACATGACCCTAGATTCTTGCCCTTTGTGGACACTCCAGTTTAGCCATGCTAGTCTAAGAATCTGAAGGTAGGATCTGAATATGAGAGAGAACATTGGTATTTGTTTACTTAGGTCTAGGCTGCCTCACTCAGTATAATTTTTCCGGTTCATATATTTTCCTGAAAGTTCCATTTATCACAGAGGGTTCTTTTTGCAGTAGGCAGCATTGATACAGAGACTCCCAGCTAATCAGGTGATGGGAATAAGTGACTGTGGCGTGTTCAGTCCTAAAGGAGTCATCTCCATCATCCTTCCCAAAGCTCCGGGGACCTCAAAGAAGAGGGAGCAGAAAGAACGTAGAAGCTGAAGTAGGGAGAAGTTCACTGCCTTCTGGACTCCATGCCCATGAACTCACAGAGGCTGTGGTCACCTGCTTAAGAGGTGTACGTGACTGTGCCAGTCACTATTTTATTACACATGTAGAGGATTTCTATCACCTAAAGCTGCCAGCAGCGTTCTGGCAGAACGCTTAGCCACCCCAGGTGCTGGCAATTCCAGTTCCATGGCCGAGCATGCACCATCCAGCGTTCAGGCAACTTACATAGTCACCCTGGGTCCTCAAGCCCTACGTGATCCACGTGCAGTATGGTCACCTGATCTATGCGTGATGCAGCCATGTAAGCCTCTGTGCACATGCGCAGGACGGTCTTTAAAAGCCAGACACTTACCCTCTTCCTCCACCCTGTTTGAGACAGGCCTGCGCACCCTCCCCTTATCCTCCTCTCTTGATAGAGTCTTCAAGTGGGTTCTGTTGTGTGTCTTGTGATCCATCCTCGTGCCCAGTAATTTACTGAGATTCTGTGGACAGTGTTACTGGGAGTCGAGAGTGGAATGGTGGGCATTTCCTTCAATGGCTAGTTAGCCCAGGTTCCAAAAATTAAGATTTATGTAAGAAACCCCAATTACACTTAGCAGTTCAAAAACAAAAACAAAGGACATTGAAGTTGAAGGGGTTGGAGGACACTAAAGCAGAAGAGAGAGGGGGAAGAAAAGGAATGCTTACCCAACATCACACTAAACGGCCTTTACAGCACTCCCGTCTATTCGCTCAGATCAGTGCTTCTCTGAGAATTAATCCTCTGGCTCTTTTGGCAGTGACGTAATAAAGAGATTCACAGCTGATCAAAATGATGAGAATAAGTGACTGTGGTGTGTCCAAAACTCAGTGCTACATCTATGAAATTGTTAAAGAATGATAAGTAATAAAAGCAAAAATGTGTTTGCCTTTTAGCAACTTCCTGTATGTTTTCCACAATCAAGGCAAAGCCAGTATTATCAAAATATCGCTGATTAAATATTACCTCGTACAGATGACAAAAATATCATTTTTCTATAATGAAAAAGCCATATGGCTTTGAAATTACCATTCATTATTAACAGTATGTTTTAATTCTTTATCATCAGGTGAAGAAAATAGAAGTTGTTCAGTAAGGTGATTAGTACAATGGGTTTACCTGTTACTGCAAGTTAAACTGTTATTAAATGCTTTATCTATCTTATTTCCTCTCCGTTGTAAATGTGTCTTTAATGGAAGCCATGACTCTCAGAGAAAGGAAAGGGATAAACTGCCAAATTTGCATCCTGTATTTTGACTTACGGTGATATTAGTATAAACTTAGAGTTGCATAACAGAAAGCTTCCAGATGCTACTGCTTAAGTGACAGAGACACCGAGGCCTCTTCCATGCCCAGCGTCTGTGGAACAGCTCCACTTCCTAGCTATCTCGTCAGTAATTCAGTTGTAACAGTGTTGTCTGAACACACAAGTTCCAGATCTGAACACCTCAAACTGCATGGGGAAAAGCCCACAAAGCCTCAACCCTACACAAAGAACTACAGGCAAGTGAGGAAATCTGTGAGCAAGAGAGGTTAGCGCTCCAGGTGAGAGTGCACCAGCTGGTTGTCTAGTGCTAAGTGGTCAGACCTGGAAACAAACATGGACCATGTATATTTAGAATATACATGGCTATACACGTATGTGCGTGATAACAATTAGTGAAAAAGAGGCCATACATTTGAAGGAGGGCGGGGCTATATGAGAGGGTTTGGAGGCAGGAAAGGGAATAAATGCTGTAATTATTTTATAATCTCAAAAATGAAACAAGAAGAAAGGAACACACACATTTCGAGGATCGACACCAGCTCTTGGCTGAGCGAGGCCACCAGGAGAGCCGTTAATGTGAGTTCTGACCGGGCAGCTGTGCACCCAGCTGAAAAGACTAAGAAGGAAAACAAAGAAAGGGGATCTAAGGGACAACTGTTTCTCTCCAACCAGCTGGGTCTGCCCTGCAGCCTATATTTTGTTTTCAGTTTAGAGATGGATGCGTGAGTATCTATAATCAAATACAGAGTGTTCTCTGCTTGTAGCGACTGACTTAAAGATTTTTTTTTTTACATGACAAATGGCATAAAAGTTGTTCGCAGTCAATAAAAGCTTGGGTTTTGACTATTTTCTCAGGCTGGTACTGTGCTTTTTCTTACAGTGCTAGGCAGGGGAAGCCAGCTGCAACTCTTAGGAGTCTTGTGATCACAAAGGTTGACAAAGGATGCTCCGGGTGGGGTGGGGTTTCTAAGCCACCACATTTGATGTTCTGCAGGTTAAATTATGAAATGCATTTTGACTTAGAAGAGTGTACTTTTATCCGGCTTGTGGGGATAAAAGCCTACCACAAGTTGAGACACATCCCAACAACAAATTATTACAACCTTTCCATGTGTTGGGTTTAAGAAAAGTGGGCATTGTGTATAAACTGTTTCTAATGTTTAGACATTTTTAAAAAGGCTTGTTATGACAATTTATATACAAAAATAGAGGGTAGAATTTAGACTTTGATTTTTGCCATATGTTCAAAAATGTCCCAATTTTACATTTAAATTTTTTTTATAATTACACAGAGTTAAGAATAGATTTGGCCCCTAGGACTTTTGTGGAACATGTTTTAAATTATAAAAATGTACTAACCACCCCCATCCAGGAAGTGTTTACATTCTCGTGTTTGATTTAGGCTTTTTACATACATTATTTCACCATGTCATAACAAGCAGGCACAGTCCATCCAGTTTAGTGCATCAAACCCTGAGCTGCACAAGTTTAGGTAACTTGGCCAAGTGCCCAAGGGGAAAAGTTGGGACCGGACACCAGATCAGACTGAGTGTTTCTATTCATCATCTCGCTTAATCCTCCTCGCATCTCTTTAATGTACACAGCTGGGCTTTTTCTCATTTAATGGAGCATAGAAGTAAGGATCAAAAAGTTTAAGTAGTTTACCTCCCACAAAAAACCCCACAGTTATTAAGGAAGGAAGGGAGAGTTTCTGATGGTAAAACTCTACACACTTTGAATAGTACTCGTCTTGCATTTAGCTTAGCATTCCATTTACAATTCTACCCCATCTTCTCTAGGTTCAGACATGCCACTCCCTGCCACACAGATACCTGCCCCTGCAATTGTGCCCTTTCATCAGAAGCTCAAACCAACAGGACCACCAGGCCTTAGGCTGGTACCAAAACTTCCTTCCTTATAGTTAGCCTGTGCCAGATTCTCTCTTACATCTCCCCAGCAGAGCGATGCAGCCATGGGAGTGAGACACTTAGTAAGCCATCTTCCAGGGGCATCCTGTTGAAAGCGTGTCTAGCACAGTGTCTGCACAGGTACTGTCATTATTGCAATTTCACTGATGGAAAAAAAAAAAAAAACTAGAGCGAGGGAAAAACAACTGGTCAGAAACAGAATGGAACTGAAAAACTGAACAACTTTGTGGCTTGTAGCCGTTACTCCACCATGTCTCTCCATGAATTAAACAATCGTATCTATGAAAGAGGCGGAAAAGCCTTAGTAAGTTTCAGGAACTTCTCTTCAAAAAATCCTTTCTAAAAAGGAATTAACACAGCTATGACTTTTTCTCTTCTAGATCTTCTATTAGAGAGTCAAATTAATGTACTTGGAAAATTCTTCTTCAGGGTGTCAAAAATCCTGACTTCAATATTAATGATTCTGTGCACATCTAACTCTCTCTCTCTCTTGCTTTAATGCTGCAACATAGTTAAACTTCCTTTTTCTTTGCTGTCATCAGATTGTGACTGCCGAGAGAGGCGTCTCCATCTGTTATAATAAACGGATCTGGCCTACCAACGCTGAGGTTGTGAATTCTGACGGTCCTCGAAAGTAAATATTAACAATTACACAATACGTTCTCCATGAGTGATGTAATGGAATCATTTCACTTCCATGGTGGATAAGTAGAGAGTTTTTACAAATGCAGAAAACCACAGCCCGGCGTTTTCCTGGGCTGCCTCTCATTTTATTAATAATGTGGCTATAACAGGCACTTCCAAAGCAGGCTTTTGGTTGGTTCGTGCGTTGCTTTGCCTTGGACTGATTGCTGAGCCATCTTCCCTCCATCATGTAGTCCTTTGAGATCTCAATCCAAGATGACTGGGAAGACTTATGTGTGGTCCTATGTGGGGGACTGGAGTGGCCTTTAGGGGACTGGTCTAATCAGAGGAGGTACAGAGTGGCCTCTCTTTCTCTGCTAGTTTGCTAAATTTAGTCATTGTCATTCTCTGATATCTCACAATCACTTAGATCAAAATGAGCAACACTGCTTTGAATTTTGCCTGTTTCTCTCAAAATCATTTTCCCTTATAGGTAGGATGGTAGTAGAAAGGCTGGATCTAAACAATCAACATTCCACCTTCACCTACGAACGGAGTTTTGTTTTGTGTGATATGGAGTTAGAAAACAGAACCCAAGAGGATATGAGCACGTAGTCACTGTGACCTCAAGGCAAGAGAGAGGAAGAGAAGGGTGTGGACTTGCAACCTCTGGCCTTTCAAGATTTCACCTGATCTAGAGGGAGCCTGGGGTGCTCCAGTTCCTCCAGAAGGTTTGGTTCCGAGCCATAAGAAAGATAATGGCATTTAGGGACTATCGCTGTAACTCTCCTTTTAAAACTAGGTTGCCTTGAAGTGAGGTGACTCTAATAACAATTTTTTTTTATGGGGAGAGAAATATGAAAGGGTTGTGGGAAAAGTGAGGCAAGGGACGACTGGTGTCTGGGTCCACGCTGAGGGTACGGCCACAGGCGTGGCAGAAGCCAGGCTGCTCTAAACTATCTCAGTCTGACTACCAGACCATAGAAGCAGTAGCCTCCAAAGAAGTGAGAATTTCCCCAGGAAGCTAATCTCAGCAAAAGAAAACAGTACCAGCCAAGGGACAATTTGTCTCCCTGAGAGATTCCACACAGTTCTAACAACTTTTCAGACTTCCTTGTAGGAGAGACTGAAGCCCAGACAACAATGAGCGAATGGTGGGTCGGGAGCACCTGAATGAGGTGGGGAAGGGGAGATTGCTTGGGAGTGCACCCCATGGCCCTCTATTTAAACGTCAGGACTCCCAAAGTGAGACAAATCAGACTTAGGGGTTTCAAAGATCAATTTATCCATCTTCCCAATGCAACCACACTGAATAAATCTTTTTACACTTTCTGATAATAATTTGGCTTCTTAAATTGGCTTGTTGAAGATAGGTGCCTAGGCCTACAATGAATCACAGGCTGTTACCTCCAAGTTTGATAAGAGTACAACACAACAAAAGTGAGAAAAGTGGTAACCCTTCAGAGTCCCGCCTTTTGGATTCTAAGACATCTGCGCCAGTACAGGTATGGGCTGCTCATTTAGAAACCACTGCAGCATGGTATTTAAAGGAAGAGTTCAGAGGAATAAAGAGGAGGCCAGAGGTGTTCCCTACAGCTGAGTGAAGAAAAGGAGAAACGAGGAAATTAAAGAGGGCCTTCTGATAGGGCATGCAGCTCACACAGGGCCAGAGGTTTGCAGGCCTAATAAGAATTTAGGATTGTGTTTTATGTGAATGGGAACGCTCTGGCAAGTTTCAAGGGGCAGGAGTGACATTTACAATGAACCATTAATATTTCAAAGAAATTAGTCACACTGACTTGGAGGAAGGAGGTAAATTAGACAGCCTGCGGCAGTCACAGCAGTGAAGTCTTTGACCATTGCAGAGCCATCAGAGGCAAGAAAGATCTGAATTCTGGAATTATTGTTAGGGATAATGCTGGTTCAGTAAATTAGTGGTTGTAGATTCTTCTCCCATAACCATGAGTTCACTAGCACAGAGTGGTTAGCTAGGTTTTCAAGTCAAAGCATGATATCCCTCCTGTTGAGGGGATCTTAATTAGAGACTAGTTAGTGACTGGCAGTTGAGGAGATCTTAAGCATGATTAGAGACTAGTTAGTGACTGGCATAGTGTGTGTACCATTACTGCAGCCTTAGGGTTATCATGCCATCGGATCATAGCTGGGTAGGACTACTGGGTGCTTACCTCCTTTGGAAGCTTGCATGGCAGCTTTTGATATCAAGAAAACTAGTCTTCAGGGAGGGGCCATTCAGGTCAGTTCCAGCTTAGAGGCCTCTGGGTCCTGTTTCTGTGGTGTATGGTGTCTTCAGCAACAGGGATTTAGCTCCTATCTCTTGGGGGCAGCCAAGAGCAATAGCAATAGTCCCTATGTTTAGGAAGTTTCTTGGACAGCCCTGACCAACAACTCAAAAGTGATTCTTATGTCTACTGTAGGGGTTTTGTCTGGTGGTCTTTGGTTGTTGGAGAGAAGATCATCAGTCCAGATAAGGAAAGGGAATGGGAGAAGAGACAGTTTAGTGAGCACCATCAGTTTCTATATTTAAGATGGGCATCAGAATGCAAAATCCTATTCTGAGGAAAACTAAAGTTCCAGAATAAAGAGATATGGGAGTTGTGGTTTCTAACCACAAGCCTACCAATTTCCTATTTATATGTCAGAAAGCTTTAACTGGGTTATCTATCATTCTTTACCTCAGTCTTGTTGTCAGAATAATGACAGCAAAATATCAGTGAATATCCAGTAGGTTCTCCTAAGAAAAGCTTATTCTGAAGTAGGACACAAAGAGATATATTTGGATAAAGCAAGGTCCACCAGAAAGAACATTTATTTGACACGTAACCATGGCAGTGCTTGGTTCCAAGAATTTTGTAGGTTTTATCTCATGGTCTCTTCCCAATAAACCCGTGAAACAGATAATGTCTATATCAGAAAAATAATCAGGTTACAAATAAAAATCTGGAAAGGATGGAGAAATCTTCCCAGTAACACATACTGTATGAGTGACGAATGGCCAGCAACAGACATCCTCGGCAACTCCCAAGGCAAGTCTATAAGGCTCTCTCTGCCTTTCTGTCTCTCTGTCTGTCTCTGTCTTTCTCTGGGTGTGTCTCTGTCTCTTCTGTCTGTCCCTCTCTGTGTCTCTCTGTCTCTGTGTATGTGAGGGAGTCACATCTGCATATGTGTGGGTACACACGTACAGAGCAGAGGTCATCCTTAAGTATTGCTTTCTAGGGACAATCCACCTTATTTTTAAGAAAGGTTCTCTCATTGGCCTAGAGCTCACCAGATTAGGTTGGGTTAACTGGCCAGTGAGCCCCAGAGATTCCCCTGTCTCTGTTTCCCCAGCTCTGGGGTTATACACATGTGTGCTACTATATTGGCTTTTATATGAGCTCTGAGGATCAAACATTGGGGTGTACATTTACTAGAAAAGCACACTACTCATAGAGCTATGTCTGAGCCTAACTTGGCCATCTTCTTAAACACTAAATTTTTTTTTACATTTTGGTTTAGCCAGGAAGAAAAAGAAAAAAAATTCCTGGCATCATTCCAGCTTTTATCATAATGCCTCAAAACATTATATGGATTCCCTCTTTGATTCCTCAAAGGCATTTGCTCTGCAGTTAGTATACAAATTAAAATAGTCTTTCTAGCTTATAACATATATCTTATAGAAACCACAGTTATTCGTATCACAATATTGGATCTTCATGAACACTGCCGAGCTTTCAGACAAGGAAGCTGGACCTTCAGCTTTCCCGTGTCAAGCTGCCAAAGACTGCAGCTCGGCTTGCACATTCCACAAAGTGCAGAACTTTGACTCTTGGTTAAAATTTGCCATAACGATGAGGCTGATGTGAGGTGTTCTCTTTGAACAGTGGCTCATGGCCTACAACAGCTGGGATGTTTTCTATTAGGCTGGCTTGAAAGCAGTCTTCATGCTTATGAATTTATTTAAAAACGTACACCGTTTGTTTTAAGCTGCCTGTGGGCACAGACCCACATAAATCTTCATTAGCTGATGTAGTAATTGCCATAGTTCATAAATAAAGAGTGGGTGGCGACATTGATGACTAAACACACCATCATCCATCAACTAAGAAGTCAACACCTCAAGGTCAGGAAAAGAGAAACATGAAAATGATAATGTGTAACTTTAACTTTTCCAGGGAAAAATTTGGAGGACTATCTCCATCATATTATGCTAGAAGAGAGAGATGCATTTGTCTCTTTCCCCAATGTCAGGATTTATTGACTAGTAAAACATTCACTTATGTTCATTTCCTTACTTGCAATGCACCAAGCTAACCCTGATTCCACTTGATAGTGTAGCTGTTGGCTGCCAGGGAGCCTCTTACCATCTTATCACAGCTGCCTATACCCTCTCTCAGACCACACACTACAGTGCAGACTAGGGTGGTACAGAATGCCAACACAAGGGTTCTCAGAGCCTAGGGGAAGGTAAGAGTTTTCCTGGTACAGTTTTAACATTGTATGTGTCTGTGTATTAACACAGTTGCATAAGAACATAGGCAGCCTCATGCCATCCGGATACATGAGTTTCTTACCCGTGGTTGCTTCACTGCTGGGATCGGACAGGTGGAGATTGCTTTCTTGCACAAACCAGATCTCATCACCCCACCCCCCACCCTGCTGCACTCAAATGGACCACACTGTTGCTTTGTAAAGTCAAATGACTCAGGGCAAGAGGCAGGCTGGAAGCCATTATTTAACACAGTGTGTGGTAACAAAGAACATGGCTTGGTCTCTATAAGGAGGTATGGAAAGGTAGGGGAAATCATATATTATATAATCAAAAGTGGGAGCCATTTCCACCCACCCTGATATCTAGA
Source organism: Dicrostonyx torquatus (assembly GCA_028555095.1). Classification (NCBI taxonomy): domain Eukaryota; kingdom Metazoa; phylum Chordata; class Mammalia; order Rodentia; family Cricetidae; genus Dicrostonyx; species Dicrostonyx torquatus. Next base: position 2,274,360 of record JAQHUG010000138.1, read on the forward strand.
GAGGAGCGTGGGCTCCTCACGCAGTCGAGGCAGAGTGTCTCAATTACTAACACCTGTGGATCACATGTGTTTTAACAGTCTGACGATTGGTGGAAGAGCTGAGTTACACAGACGCACTAGGGACAGGTAAAACTGAACATCACCCTAACAGGCATTAAGGCTGGAATGAGCCGAGATGCTGGCAGAGGAGAAGAAGGAGGAGAGTCCCGAGGCTGGAAAGAGTGGTCAATAAAGGGATCATGGTGGAGGCTGCTATGGTGTCTGCTCATTTAAATACACTACAGAAATAATGGTTCTGATTCCCTGAAATGGTCTATTCATGTTCCAAATGATGGCACCAGTATAAGAGCAGCTTTTCAAAATAATCTGTGGCTTAGCTGAATGCAACTATTTTTCAAATTCATTTGACTGCATTGATGACCATGCCGACATTCACAGCAGGCAAAAGACTTTCGAAAGTTCGAGAGATAGCGTCTGTTTGTGCTCCAAATAAGCCCACTAATTACCTAATTTATTTGCCTCTTAGACCAGTCCTGAAACACAGCAGAGTTAGTGTTAATTGTGCATATTTGTTCTATTGAACAAATAAGCATGAATCTTATCTGCTCTACTTTTCACATGAGAAACACAGATTCAGTCATTGCTCCCATCCGAGGTTGATAACGCACAGCTAATGGCTCTCGGAATCAAATGACACAGAGAACAGTAAGGACTCAATCCTTAAAAGTGAAAAACAATGCCTGCCTTTTCAATAATTTGTAACTCATTACCCCATACTAAAATCTGTACCCCTAAATTGTAGTGGTTTATTTTTACTTTATTAGTATTTGTATATCTTGAATCATCCTCCTGCCTCAGATTTCCAAGTACTTGGATTATAGCCACAAGCCATCATCCCGGTTGCCTTTGGCTTTGCTTTGCTTTACTGAATGCAGGCGTGTGTGTGTGTGTGTGTGTGTGTGTGTGTGTGTGTGTGTGTGTGTGTGTGTGTGTGTAAGTATGGATATGCTTGTTACATGGGGAATTTGAAAATATATTTCCTTACACATCTCTTTCTCCTTCTGGCCTCTGAGGACTCACAGTTATTTTCAATTTTAGATTCTGGGGATCACTAGGGCCTTTTTCCCTCCTTTTAATCCCCATTGCTGATGTTTTTTCCTCCAATAGATCTTATTTAATTGATGTAAATAATTCACAATTCATAATCAATAAAGTACAGGTGCTGAGTGGACATTTATTTAGTTTGGACAGATGCACATCCCTGTGTAATTTCCAGTCCATTGATGTGTGAGGTTCCTCCACACCGTTGGCAGCTGAACGCTCTTTGGGATCACCACAGTTCACCATGGTTAGCCTTGCCTGTGCTAGAACTTCATATCGCTAATTTTCCTTGTACGATTTCTTTCATTTCAGAAAGCATTATTTGAGGCTCATGCCTGGATAGTCCTAGGAATTTGCTCCTTCCTATGGCTGAACAGGGATTGATCCATTCTGTGAAAGAACTACAGTTTGTTTATACATTCCCTTGTTGGTTGACATTTTGATTGGTTTCAGTTTGGATCCACAGTAAATAAAGCTGCTATTAGCATTTTTATACCAGAACGTTGGTGCCGTGTGTTTCATTTCTTTCTTTATTGCATAAACATCTTACAGTGAGATCGAATGGGTTTGATTTCATTTTAAATCTTCCTCCTGTGGAACCTAGACGAGAGAAACAATCTCCAAACAATATGCTTGCTCCACTTTCTCTTCTCACCCTGGGCACATAGAATAACTAATGCTCACCTCGATTGTCCCACATACTACTTTCCGGAACCTGTGACTGTTGCCTGGTCAGGCAAAGGGGACTTTGAGGATGTACTTAGTTAAACTAAGGGTTTGGACTGGGGATTTTGTCTTCCTTATTCAGTTAGGTCAAAGGATCAAAAAAACCAAGGTCCGAGGGTTAGAAGTGGAGGGTGGACGTGAGCTCTGAATGCCCTGATGCCTTTGGATATAGAATAAGGGCCATGGACCAGAACTGTGGGGTAGAGAGGGGACAGAATGGGTGCAGGGCTCTAACAGCCAGACAAAGCCTGGAGCCATCCTCCTCGGGGTTCCAGAAAGTGGGTGGTTTCCACAGCTCTGAGTTTGGAACTTCTGTTCTTCAGGACTACGAAGTGAAAGATTTGAGGGTTTTTAACCAGTAACTGTTGGGATAATTTATAATGGCAATAACAGGAAACTCATTCACACTCACTAAGCCCTTCCAGTTCATTCTTTTTGCCCTTAGAAAGATCATTTTAACTTCAAAATCAGCTCACTCAATCCCTGTTCAAATGTTTCATCTAGGACTTAAAATTCTCACGTTACCTGAAGCCCCTTGCCCCAGCCTCCTCCTGCCTATTCCCACTTCCCAGCACTCAGCCCCTACTTCTTCCCTCTGCTCCACTCCCCAGCATCCCACATCCTTCCCTAATTTAGGAGGTCTGTACCAAGCCTTCTTTTCCTTCCTGTCCATCAGGAAAGGATTATCTTCAAAGTTTTAAATCCATCAATCTCTAGTTTAGAAATCCTTCCTAAAGACCCTGCAAGACCTCCATGGTGACATTTTGCTGGAGAATATTACAAATGTTCTCTTGCAATGTGCTCCAAAGGATTGTTTTTGTTATCTATTTGGTGAAAGAATCAGATGCCTTAGAGCTGTATTTAAAGAGTGGGTAGCACTTGGAAGGTTACTGAGTTAAAATTCTCCGTGGGAACACAACCTCAAGTAATTGTTTTTAGCCTTCTGCTCTCTTGGAAGCGTTTCTATGGAAGTCAGTACCAACCTTGGATTGTTCTACGTTTTGCCTTGGAAAATCCCAATGCAGCTGGTTGTTTTTCAGCCAAAGTGAATTTTCTCCTTCCATATTGTCTCTAAGTATTGGTGGAATGGCCATTTCCTGCTTATTTTAAAAGAAGAATTATGGAAAAATATTGAGAGAAGGTAAAGTGTGTCAAAGAGAGGGAAGAGAAGAGGAAAAGGGGAGATGAGAGGAAGAAGAGGAAGAGGAAGAAGGAAAGAGCGAGAGGGCAGAAGCCCATGCTTCTATTGACAGCTCTTCCTGCTGCTTGCTCCCTAATCCCCACAGGCCTGGCCGCCCGGGTCATTCTCCACTGCGTTCTCAGCAATTTCTCCCGAAGCTCTTCCTCCTAACTCCTGTGTGCCCTGCTTTTGTGGTACAGTGGTTTGTTCTCTAAGTCAGCCTTGCCTTTCTCCATCTCTATCTGCTCTTCCTCAGAAACCATCAAGTGATTAGAGACCTGGACAGGAGGATGAGGGGCAGTGAAGCCTGCTATTCCTTTGTCAAACTCACAGAATTTACTGATCTCATTTAAGGTTAAAGATTCAGAGAGCTGATAGCTCTTCAGACCCTCTTGGGGATGCTCTTATATCTCTCGACACCAAATATTTGAAATGTGCACAAAGAAAATTTTATTTTATCTTTAATATTACCATACTGAATTGCAGCATAAAGTAGATGTCTGTATACTGTGGTACCTTTTCAGGTTTTATACTTTTCTTTATGTAGCCTTTCTTCCTGCCTGCCTGCCTATCTGTCTGCCTGCCTACCTGGCTCTGTCCCTCCCTCCACTCCTCACCCTTTCTGTAATTAATATCACAGAAGTTGCCCAGGTTATCCTAATGCTTTTGGGTTCCAATGAGCCTGCTGTCTCAGTTTCCCCAGTAGCAAGGATTACAGGTTGATGTGACCTTCTTTTGACCCACACAAAGCAACACAGTCCTTCTAAGGCAATATGTTCTTTCTAATGGTTTTGATCTGTTATTAACCAATGTCCTCAGAAGACCTTTAATAAATGATATATCAAAGTTAATAGCCAAGCAAGAGGCACATGGCTTATCAATTTTAATCAGCATCCAAATGGACATCTGTGTGCAACTGAGGCTCTGCCAAGCCACCTGTTAAGGCCATTCCTGGTATGGCAAACGGGTTTGGATGTCTTAATAACATGCTATTGGCAGCATTACTTCCTCCCCTTTAGTATCATCCTGCAGCACAGAACAGTGTGCATCCTTACTCCCTTGCTCACAACACTGCAGCACAGACTCCATGCATGTTCACTCCCTCATTGGTCACACCGCAGCACAGAGTATCGCGCATGCTTGCTCACTGGCTCATGAATGGCTCCAACGTAGGCATTGTAATGAAGAAGAGGATGCCTGGAATTTATTAAACAAATACAGAAGCCATCCAGACCTAGTATTGACTGAGCTGCCTCCTGGTCCTGAAGTTGCTCAAGGCAACTCGGAACACACATAAGATGTGGATTCCTGTTCCCCAGATTACCCTCTAATCAGGAAGCATGGCATGTGCCTCTTTCCCTTCTCCACATGGCCAGGGTTAATAAAATCAAACTTGCTTCCTCCTTACCATGTTGAAATAGCTCTGAAAATAGAATTTTCTAGGCTCATACTCCCACTTAAATGTCCCCAGTCAACACAGCAGAGTGGCCCAGTGGAAGCTGTCATAAATGTCCCCAGTCCTTGGAGAATCAGACCCCAAAGTTAATGCTCTTCTCCAGGATGGTTGCCTCTTCATGACCTACATCATCTGCACCTCAGACCTGAAATCTTCACCGTTGTAACCCAGTGCCTAAGGGGTCTTCTTTCTAACCTAGACATCAGGTCAGGTTTGGATCTGGGTCCTGCTGTCACCCTCCTGAGCTTGCTTGGAGACCTGAAAAATGCCTGCTTGAAGAATGTGTTTCCAGAGGAAATACCCAACCCCTACTCAGGTCCCTCCCACCCTCCCACCAGCTCTTCACCAGGCCTAAGCAGAGCTACAGCTGAGAGGAAGGAGGAGTCTCAGACAAACCTGAACACACTCCATGGCTCCTCAATCCCCTGGCTTGTTGGCATCTTCCTCCCCTGCAAGCCAACCTGTGCAAGCTCCCTACCGTTAAAAAAAGGAGGAGCTCTGTGAGCTTGAGACCAGCCTGGTCTACACAGTGAGCTCCAACATAGTCAGTGCTATGTGGAAAGACCCTGTCTCAAAAGTCATAATAATAATATTCATCTTCTTACAGCTTCTCCCAGAAAGTGGCCTTAAAACAGAGGTCAGGCTGTTCTCCTGCTTAACCCAATCATTTCCAAGTGGACCTGGAGCACAGTCCAGATTCTCCTGGAGCCTAAACTAGCAGAACTACTTCTCTTCTCTTCCACTGTAACTATCCCTTCTCTAGTAGCATCTGCATAAATGCATGCATGTCAACGTGCAGAGACAGACATGCATGCCTATGAACATACATGGAGGTATACATGCATACAGACAGATAAATGCACACAGAGACAGACAGACATTGATTTACTAGCATGGATGCAGGCTGTACAAACACACCACTGGTTTCTCTCATCTTTCAGGATTTAGTTTCTTAGCAACACTGTTCCCAGAGAAAACTGACAGAAAGATGTCTGTCTCCTGATATCTGGATCCTGTGATTGTTTCTTTACACAGCAAAGAATTGTCACTGAAGAAATGCCTGGTTGCTCAACAGCTAACATTAAATAAGGTGCTGCTGAGATGATCTCAAGGTTCCCCAGGGTGGAAGAGGAAGACACGACTGGGGAAAAGAGGACCGGAACACTTACAGAACTCTTCTAACGAGGAAGGTGAAGGGTCAGGAGCCAACAATAGGAAGCTGGGAAGGACAAGCAGACACACACTACTCTAGTCATCAGAAGGAAGTTAGCCATTGGGGTACCTTTATCACTGAGCCCCGATTGCCAACTAGGAAAGACACAGCCATGTGATAGCAAGTTTGCGTTGTCCTCGGGCAGTAGGGAAGTCAGTGGAAGGTTCCCACAGCAGCAAGAAGAAACGGACCCACCATAGTTCTCACTGATACCCATACCTTCCCCTGAAGTTCCTGTCCAGCCATTGCTGGCACAGTCAACATGAGCCCCAAGCCTGTTCTCACTTCTGCAGATGACCCGGTGAACACAGAACACAGAAATCCCAGATACTAGAGCAAAAGCTCCTCCTTGTTTCTCAGTCAGAATGTAGCGGCTTTATGGAGCATGATGCTAACTATTTAGGCTTTGATTTGGGAATTTGTCTTTGCTTTCATTACTTTGACTTCATGAGAAATACTGTGTTAATGCTAATTCGGTATACTGTCTTTCATGACGTTACAGTTTGAATATGAAATGCTTCCCATTGGCTTGCATCTTGATGGCTGGTCTCCAGAGAGGGGCATTTTGGATGATTGGAAGATATTTTAGATATATTAGAGGAAGTGAGTTACTAGGGGCAGGTTTTGAAGGTTATGCTTGTCTCTGATCCCTTTGCTTCCTGTTTGCTGTGAAGACTCTCCTTGGACACACCCTCCTGCCATCATGACCTGCACAGGAACAAGAGGCCCAACAAACGTGGGTTTAACTACCTGAAGCTGTGGACCAAGGTAAGTCTCCCACTATTCAGGTGTTTCTCTCAGGAGCTCTGTACAGTGACAGAAGAAGTAAGGACGCAGGCATCTGAGGTTTAATATGGGAAGGGATCAAACAGTAAGAACAGAAGTAAACAGTCGCCAGAACCTCCTCTTCTTCATATTTCTTTTCTTATTTCCTCTGTTTAGGGGCAATTTATTCATTGAAATCCCACAGAGCCACATGAGTAAAAAACTAGAGCCCCAAGTAATCTCAGCAGGGAACCTATGGACAACCTGGCATTTTCAGCCCCGCCTGTAGTGACATCTGTGACTTCTTCTCCCGTTCTATGTGACAGCTCCCTCGATGGTGGCTCTTGGAGGAAAAAAATGATGTGGAATCCTTCCTTGTCCACAGGAACTCACTTTTGTTTCTATTCTCAGAGCTCTCAATGTCTGATGTTTGAATGAAGGAAAGCAACACTGGCGATGCAAATAATTCAAGTTACAAATGTTTACGCAGCTGTGTTTCTTTTTTTTTCCTACTTCTTAGGTGATGGACATCTTAACTTGCTACAGCAAGCAGTGTTACCCAAGAAAGCAATTCAGTTCTTGCCAATATTGTCAGACATTTTATTTAGGAGTTAATGCTGGTGAAAATACAGGGTAATTAACCTCCAGCCCTCCCTTTTCAGGGCAGAAATATGCCGACATCTAGGAAGACACTGATAATTGATTTCCTGGGAAATTTTCAGCCCGCGCTATAATCACCCAAACCCTATTGTCAGGGGCATGTAGGTAGAAAAGGGCATTAAAGGACAGACTGTGGAGAGGGAAGTGGGAGGCCAAGATCAAGGACAAAAAGAAGGCACTAGTGAATAAAATACACATAAAACCAAGACTGCAATGTTTCTTAGTTTAAAAACCTACCAAAGTGATAAAAAAAATGCAGCCTTTATAGCATGCAGCCTACAGTGCATTCCAACAGACTGTGAATGAGCCGCAGTAGGTTACACATATGAGAAGTGTATGCAGGCCTTTCTAATCCCCCATGTTTGGTTATTATCTTCATCATCATTCTCCTCCTTCTCCTCCTCCTCCTCTTCTTGTTTTGTTGTTGCTCTGTAGCCAGGTTGGCTTTGAACTCCCAGTCCTCCTGAGCCAGGTACTGTAGGCATGTGCTACCACTCCTGGCTTTCACTTTCCCTTTTAAGAATGAAACAACAGCACAACTTTAAAGGAAACTGTGTACTAGGCAGGACGATTTCTCTACACTAAAGTTCCTGATTTATTCCTACTCTTCTTGAGGTTGATAACCTCCAACTCCATTCATTTTCGGTTCCAATTTTCACCTTGTAATAAATGCTGTGTTCTTTTTTTTTTAACAACACTTAAACCACCTTAAAAATTAACATAGACAACTGACTACTATAAAATTAATAAGGCTGGGATTTTCTGAAGATTCATCTATTCCAGCTCTTGAATTTTACATCACAATCTAATTATTACTGTAGGATTGAAATGCCTAGGTAGTTTAAAGGCACACATTGCAAATCCTTAACCCAAACCACTCAAATGAAGATGCAGAGGGAAATTCATTTTCCAAGAATGAAGGCCATCTCCTGGTGTCATGAACAGAATGGACTGAATTTGTGCCATTCAAAGGCCATGGGTCTGAAGCTGCTTACTCCTCAGGAGGACGAACTATAAGAAGGTCTTCAATTCCCCTTTCTTAGCTCAGTTTGTCCCTTCATTTTTCATACACATTTGCTGTTTGTGGAAATAAATTTAGCTTTGGACTTCTCTATTAAGAAAAATTCTGTCATTGCTAAATATCGCAAAGAGAAGAGTGGGGATTGAGAGGAATGCCCGGTGTGGCAGGTCTTGTCAGTGCTTAAATCAAGGAGTGACTAAGAGGTCCATGGACCAATGTGGATGTGAACAATCCTGCCTCAATAACCACAGATGCTCAGGTCCCTCCTGCCTGGAGAACGAACGGAGCCAACGTTCTCTCAACCATGACTCTAAAAATGCTATTTTTCGCTGAGCAAATATTTCTAAAATGTCTAAATATTGAATGTATATCTTTCTTATTTAGATAGTATGTGTATAGTAATATTAAAATATATTCTTCTCTCTTTTTGAGTTTCCATAATCAAATTCTTAGCAGTAAGCATTATAATGTCTGGAAAGTTGATAGCTGTATGAATAAAAGAGATTCTGCACAGAAATAATAAATTTATAGTACACTAGAGCTCAGGTGAATGAAGCATGGCGTTAATAATAGCAATGCCATTGGTTCCACCCAAACAGAACCGTGAAGTGCCGCACAGGGGGAAACATGCTAATCAAGGAACCTTTGCCCTGCCATGGGAATGCCAATTGTTTGCTACAAAGGAGCCCATATGAACATTTTAATGATCATATAATGGTAGCTTAAAAAATTGCAAAGTTTTACTGAAAATAAGCCATATTATTTTTTGTAGTATACAAAAAAAGGTGGCTGCTTCATGTAGAACATATGAGCAACATAAGCAAGCTCGCTATATGGGTCAGTAAGGGATGTAAACAGAAAACTCTAACAACTGTGGCTTTGGAAGCCATTATGTAACTTATTTGTGTGCTTTTTACACTGTCTCAGTCCTCATCTCTCTATCAGCAACCACATATACTGGGTCACTGTCCAGTCTTGAATAGTATCAATAATTACTGCCTTGTTAGGCAGAAGTCTTTGAGAGTAAGGATCTTATCTTTTATTTTCCTGAACCTGACACTGCAGTTTAAGTCAACACGGTACATATTGATGATGTCATTAAAATAAACATGATTTCATAGGCTAAGAATATGAAGACAGAGATGACAAAAGATAGAGCCACTCCTCAAGGAATTCAAGCTAGTAGAAGACTACTAGACTGTGACAGCTATTTGTGATAAATTACAAATGCTGGGTGGTGACTGGTGATTAATGGTAAGAGGACCATAAATAACTAAGCTCCTCCTTCTTCAGTTGTCTGTCAAACAGCAGTGCTGCCCTTCAGCACTGCAACACAAGACCACACGGTATTCATAGTCTTCGTTATTGACACTTCTAATCATAGCCATTAAATTAATCAGCCATTAAATGTTACCCATGATTTGAGAAGCTCTATGAGCCAGTTGCCTCTCTTGTGTTTCATTCATTCCAAAATGACTGTAAAGCAAAATTGATAAATCAAACTAATAAAACCAAGGCAAGTGCTTTTCTTGAAAAGAGGTCTATGGTTATTTGTAGACTTCTTTAGTTAGATTTACAGTGAGAAACAGGAGCAATGTAAAGTAGCCTAGAAAGTTGTGGTTGCTGATAGAGCCATGCCTCTGAAAAGAATTTAGGTCCTGGGAATGTAGTTTATTGGTAGAGCACTTACCTAACCTGCAAGAGGCTCTGAATTCAGCTCACAGCACCAAAACAATAAAGCAAAAGAAATAGAACTTTCACAAGGACAATTGCAGCAATATGTGGAGCTGGAAAGATGAAGCCAGAGTTCAGTAAAAACACCAGAAAGTTAGAGATACCAGGGATGTGGACAAAACACCCAGACAAGCTGCAGGCAAAAAGCAGAGCTAGCCCCACAAAAAGTGGCCATGTGGGCTATAACCATCAAGGACACAGGCTGTGACAACAAGTGTAGGAACAGAGAACAACTTGTTGGTTCCCGGCCACTTAGCTCAGAAATAATCACACAGAAACTGTATTAATTAAATCACTGCTTGGCCTATTAGCTCTAGCTTCTTATTGGCCAACTCTTGCATATTAATTTAGTCCATTTCCATTAATGTGTGTATGGCCACGTGGTCGTGGCTTGCCGGCTAAATTTCTGTCTGGCATCTGTCTCTGGCAGACTACATGGCTTCTCACTGACTCCACGTTCTTCCTCCCAGCATTCAGTTTAGTTCTTCCCACCTAACTCTGTTCTACCCTATCAGGACAAGACAGTTTCTTTATTCATTAACCAATAAAAGCAACACATAGACAAAAAGATCTCCCACACCAAACAAGCATCTCCAATGCATGTCATAGCACTGTGTGACACAGATGCCGCACATGGAGCTATGGGGCTTTTGTTTTTCTAGATCTTCTTTAATGTGGACCCTACTCTTCCTTGTCAGAATAAGAATGTATACCTTCCCCCAATACTATATCCTGGACATACATACTTTACATGGAAGATTATAGATAAGAGTTTGCCTTAAGTCTTTGAAGAGACTTAGAACTTGAACTTTTGAAAAAATACCAGAACTCTCAAGACTTTGGAGATTCTTGAAAATGTATTAAATATGTTTTGTGCTATGGGCTGAAATAAGTGCTTGGGTCCAGGGAAGGCATGTGATAACTTATATGAGAATTGTCACTACAGGCTCATGTGCTGCCAGTGTGGCCCCCAGCTGTGGCCCTGTTGATAGGTGGTTAGAACATGGAGCCCTAATGAATGAGTCCACTGATAAGTTCACAGATGAATCGGCTATTAGAAAGATGTTTCTAGTGGGAAGAGGAGTCACCAGAAATGTGCCTTTGAAGGATGCATCTTGTCACATGTTGCTTTCTGGCTTGCACAAAGTTGGAGTTCTCCATTAAGCCCATCTCTTTTTGGTTCTTCTCACCACATGCCACAAAAGAACAGAGGCAGCTGTTCACAGACTGGAATTTCTCAAACTATGAACCAAACTAAGTAACTAAGACACACACACATCTTTGTATACACAAATAAAATCTGCTTTCATAATCAAGATGGTATTCCCTAAGACACACTTCACATGTTCCCAAGGACCGAGCATCACGTGTGATCACCACCTTCTTAGTACCAGTAATAGATTTGACTAAATTAGTTCAACTTAGAATCAATAGATAACCCTGGTGAGTTCCCAGTTAAAACATGGGAGAACCATATTTAAATGAGAAAAAAATACATGATATGAGACAAATTAATTTGAGATAATTATCACATCATCTAGGATATTTTTCATTGGATAAATAAATGATTATATGGACATGTAATATTGATAAAATATTATTAGGGAGAAAAAATAAATGGCTGTGGTGCACATGCCTTTAATCCAAGCAAGAGGATTCCTGTGAGTTTGAGGCCAGCTGCATTTACAGAGCCAGTTCCAGGACAGCTAGGGCTACACAGAGAAAAAACAAAAGAAAAAACACCAAAAAGTTCAATCAAACTAAGTGTATCGATACGGGATCATGATTGCAAAGCCACGCCTCACTAATCTCACTAATGCAAGATGGTAACAACAGGAAAGTCAGGGTACAAGTGAGAGGGCTTATGGGAATTCTCCATTCTTTACTCAACTTTTCTTTCCTTCTCCACTTTGACAATGTTTCTCTTCCCCCTCCTCTTTCCCTGTCTCTTTGTTTAGATAGTTTTACCTGTAACACAGGCTGATCTGGGACTTGAACCCTTCTGCCCTCTGCTTCCTAAGTGCTAGGACTGCAGGGCTGTATGCCACCACAGCTGGTGGACTTTTCTTTTTTTTTTATTATTGTTAAAAGAAAAATTTACATTTCCTCCCCTTGTTCCCGGCCCTCCCGCTTCCCCACTACCCCACCACCCTCCCCCTGCTTCTTTAAGATGGGGCAGGATACCCTGCCCTATGGGAAGCCCAAGGACCTCCCCCCTCCATCTCGGTCTAGGAAGATGTGCATCCATATAGAATAAGTTCCCAAAAAGCCAATACATGCAGAAGAGCTAGGTCCCGGTGCTATTATCATTGGTTTCTCAGTCAGTCCCCACTGGCAGTCACATTCATAGGGTCCAGTTAGGTCATATGCTCATTCAGTCTTGGTCCAGCTGGATTTGATGAGCTCCCAATAGATCGAGCACACTGTCTCTGTTGGTGGGCCAGTCCCTCACGGTCCTGACGTCCTTGCTCATCTTCTCCCTCCTTCTGCTCTTCCACTGGACCTTGGTAGCTCAGTCCCTTGTTCTGATGTGAATGTGGGTCTCTGGCTCTATCTCCATCCATCATGCGAAATTTCTATGGTGATGATTAAGATATTCAACAAAGTAACTATGGGGCAAGTTCAGTTCAGGCACCCACTCCTCTGCTGCCCAGGTACCTAGCTGGGAGATCCCTGTGAATACCTGGGATCCCCTTTAGAGACAAGTCTCTTGCAAATCTTAGAATGACTCCTGTTAATGTAGGTATCTTATTCCCTTCTCCAATATCCACCCTTCCTCGATTTCCACCCTCCCACAACCCCAGGCTCTCCTCGGATCTTCCTTTCTCCCTTCTTGCCCCTCCCTTTCACCGACCCCCTCCCCCATTCCCTACCTCCACCCCCATCCCCACTCCCATGCTTCCAACTTTTGTCTGACGATCTTGTTTGCTTCCGACTTCCAGGAAAATCTATATATGTTTTTCTTTGGGTTCACCTTGCTATTTGGCTTCTGCAGGCTTGTGAGCTATAAGCTTAATGTCCTTTGTTAATGGCTAAGGTCCACTAATGAGTGAGTACATACCATACTCATCTTTTTGGGTTTGGGATATCTCACTAAGGATAGAGTTTTCTATTTCCATCCATTTGCATGCAAAATTCAAGATGTCATTGTTTTTTTCCGCTGAGTAGTATTCTAATGTGTATATATTCCACACTTTCTGGATCCATTCTTCCATCGAGGGGCATCTAGGTTGTTTCCAGGTTCTGGCTATTACAAATAATGCTGCTATGAACATAGTAGCACAAATGCTTTTGTAGTATGGTTGGGCATCTCTTGGGTATATTCCCAAGGGTGGTATTGCTGGATCCTGAGGTAGGTTGATTCCCAGTTTCCTGAGAAACCGCCACACTGATTTCCAAAGCGGTTGCACAAGTTTGCATTCCCGCTGGTGGACTTTTCTATAAACTGGACATTTCTCAAGACAGAGCTTTCACAGTAAAATCTGTCTCCATACTGGGATCCAAATTACAGAGTTCAGTTGATGTGTTGCTGATAACACAGTTTTTATGCTCTGGAACAAAGGTGACTGCTGTGGTTTGAATGAGAATGGTCCCCATTAGCTCATAGGTCTAAATGCTTTGTCCCCAGTTGTCACCAGGTTCTTTGAGATGAGGGTCATGGACTAACCCTCTGAAACAGCAAGCCAGCCCCTAATTAAATGCTTTCCTTATAAGTTTCTATGGCCATAGTGTCTCTTCACAGCAATAGAAAAATAAATAAAACAGTATCCTGTAAAGTTTTGTGTTTTGCCTGGGATCCTAGATGGTGTTTCCATATGGGAAGGTCTAGCAGTCTTCTGACAAATTCCAGTTGATGAGCAATCACTGGACAGTCTGCAAGCTGACATGTAACCTTAATAATTAAAAATTTGAAATACCTTTTCTAAAAAATTACATTTGATTTCTCACCATATGCTTCCCTCTCTATCTATCTGAATTGGCCAGCAATGAAGCTGGTCTTAACTTAAATCACTAACCACTGGTAATCATGCCAACCTATGGTAAGGCGATAAAAATTTAATTACAACAATCAGAAAACGTCTTTAAAAAATCAGCAGACTACATCCACAACTGGAAATTTCAACAACTGCAAATATTCTTTTTCTCCGGTTGTGCAGGGAGCTTGAACCACACATGCCACACGACCATTGCTTGAAAATCAAGTAAGATGCTTCCAAATAAATTTTATTCAAAGCAACTGAAAAGCAAACACTTCTGTTAGGAAACTGCGGTGCTGTGTACAGAATGGTACATGCCCTCTAGCTCAGAATGTGACTGTCTTTGGAGATAGTGCCCCCAGGGAGGGAGTTCAGTTAAAATGGGGACATACATGTGAAGGCACAGAAGTGGTGACAGCTAGAAGACAAGGAGAAGAAACTGAACCACATTTCCATGTTAACTTCTGTCCTCCAGGCCCCAAAGCACCCCAATGGATTTGTTAGGGCGGCCAAGCCGACTGATTTCAGCTAGAGTTCAAGAAATAACGTCAACAGGCATCCATTGGGAGGAGCTGGCAATTCTGATTGGTGCACAAGAACAGGAATCCTTGACCTGCTGGAGCCCCTGGAGTGGTGAAGCACAACCGTGCTCCAGGGGGCAATAACTAAACAGGCAACACTCTAGGTGCTAGAAGCACCAGCGTGACACCAAGGGAACCTCAGATGCCATGTCATCACAGGATAACTTTGAGTTGAGTGAAAAGGTTTCTGCTTGGGATACTAAACATCCAGGGGCCAGCACATTTATCTGTAGAAAGGGAAGAGCCTGGTTCCCAGAAAAGAGGATTTGAAATACTAGGGAGGACAAAAGTTCTCATTAAGTACATAGGTGCCTAGTAAGCAGTCCCCTGCCTGCTCCCCAACTACCCAAAACATACATCGTTTACTCATGACCCAACAGAGTCCAGCCAATAGGAAGGCAGCTAAGATTGCCTTTGGGTAGGTAGTGAGGTATTAACCTTTGCAGCATGACTAACTCTATAGTCCCACCTGCTGGCAGAGCTGGGAAATAGTTAACATATTGCTTGCATTTTGTCCCTGGCTATTCCACATGGAGCTGAAGCAAGCAGGGTAGGAGGGTTTTGCTTATGACTAAAAGGAGTGTAACAATGTGTGCTGGAGAGCAACAAACGTTGCACGCACGTGGTAATAGGTGAGGAGCTGCCTTAAAATCTGCAAATCGTTTTTAAAGTGTATGTTGTACATATGTATGTGATGTACATACATGTGCGTTTGACTGTGCATGTAAATGTGTGCAAGCACATGTGTGCAGAGATCAGAGGGAAATGCCAGGGTCCTCAGACACTTTGCATTTCTATTTTTTCTGAGACAGGGTCTCTCATGAAACCTGGAACTCACGGATCCAGCTAGACTGGCTTGTCAGGGAGTCCTGAGGGTTGTCCTGTCTCAGTCCCTCTTCTCCATCTAGTGCTGTGATTACAGATGCTCAATAGCACACCTGACTTTGTGCCATGGGAACTAAACTCAACCCAACAGGTGCAAGGCGAGCACTTCTACTACAGCTACCCCATGGCCCCAAACTGCTCTTTTCATAACCCAGGAAGAGATAAGAGTCAATTTCCACATTCATACTAATATTAAAATCAACAGAACTCCACTGTCTTCCAAACATTTCAAATAAGCTCTCTTCCTTTTTCTCTACAATTCAATATGGGGATGCTTTCACGCAAACACAAACAAACAAACAACAAAAATGTCTTACTGCAAGCATACAAAAATCAGTCTGTTTATGAAAATGAGACACAGGTAACTTTACCACATCTCCTTACATGTATGTACTGTTCAAAGAATTGGGAACTTTATAAGTCTCACTAAAACCTGAATTCAGAAAAGCAAATGTTGCCTGTCTGTATTAGCTAACACTCCCTTATGATAATGCTACCTAACACATAACCCCATCTCAGTGGCTCCCCACCACACATATTCCTTTTAGCCTGCAGGCTGGCCAATGTGGGTCTGTATTGGGCTGTGTGCCAACCCCAGGGTCTGGTTTGTTATCTGTGCCTCTTATCGTGTGACCAGCAGCTTCCCTGAACATTCTTCCCATCAGGAATACAGAAGGACAAATGAAAACGCCCAGCCATGCAAATGCATTTGGAATCTGTTTGTGGAACATCTGTGAGCATTTTCTCAGCCAAGCCATGTCACAGCACCAAATCTGAAGTCAGCGGGGTGGGGCTATTTAGACCCCTAGTCTACTGGGAGGCCACACCAAGGCTGAGTATGTATAGGACCATGGCACAGTGCGTGAGAAGCAGAACAGCTTGTCGGTAATTGGTAAGAGTCTTTGAGAGCACTGAGGATTAGCACAGTGTGCCCGGCCTTGCTGCCAGGTTTCTAGGAACTTTGAATACATGGTTTCTACAAACACAGCTGTGTGCCTGCTAGCTAGCACATTCAGCTTTTCTAATGGGCTGCATAACTCATCAAAGGAGTATGTCTCAAATCTTTGTCTTTTAGTTGACTGAACTATAATATAAAATTATTCCTTTGACTTTTATTAAGAAATTTTTATTAAGCTAATAACACTAATCATATATGTCAACTAGACATTTATATATCACCCAGTTGCCAACTGAAGGCATAATGGAAATTCCCGAAACAAGCTCAGGACCGTCACAATATGTTAAGGTGAAGCGGAGGTAACCCCACCCATCTTTTTAGATCAATCTATTATTAAAATGATTGGAGAATTTATGAATGTTGCTGGAAATTGAATTCTGAAAGGGGAATACCAAAACATGACTTTGCCGTTGATTGGGGGAGGGGTGGTTAGGACTCACAGAAGATGTACAACAAAGAATCTATGGCTTAGAAAGTAGAGCTAAACCCTCCCTGTAGACAAGGTGCTGTGGAAAGCCAGGCTTCTCGCTGTTTAGAATGAGAGCTTCCAAAGGACACGTGACTTGGCATTCGCCACTCACGCCTGGCTACTGCTGTGATGTGGTGGCACACTGGCACACTCTAGCCTCTCACTTTTCACCTGCTCTGCCTGTCCTTTTTTGACATGTGGGCTAAGTAACTAATGCAAGAGGAGTCTGGCGCCTTGGCCAGTCATCATCTCACTGTAGGTCTTCACTGTCAGATCAAATCCACACCCAGGTCATGTGAAGCCAGGATGTGCTTACCAGAACACTCACAGAAAATTTATGTATTGGTGAGCTGGGAGGAGGTGGCATATATCATTAATTCCAGCACTTGGGAGGCAGAGGCAGACAGATCTCTGAGTTCCAGTTTAGCCTAGTCTACAGAGTGAGTTCCAGGACAGCCAGAGCTATA
>JAQHUG010000138.1:2291697-2303301 GCA_028555095.1 Dicrostonyx torquatus
AAATAAAACTGTGTTGGACCAAAATTATCTCAGGGCTTGTACCTCAATGCCTATAGGACAGAAAAAAGCCTGGCTCAAGGTTAAGGCCTAGACTTTGAGGCCTGTAAAACAGAGAAAAACCAGGCTTGAGTTTGAGTGAGGATGAGACATCAAAAACTAGGTAGACACCCCTCTATCCAAGGGGAGGGTTTGGCTGCCTCTCATTGGCTGGAGGTACCCTTACATCATAAGATGTCGCTGAACCTTTATAAGCAGATGCTCACAGTAATAAACTAAATTCCTGCTTTGACTCTACTCCCTATGGCATCTGATTGTCGGGTGTTGTGGGGCTGTGGGAATGGGTGGAGAGCACACTCACCTTTCCCAGGGGAATAAGGAGGCTCAAAAAGCCGAGCAAAACTAAAATACTCAAAAGTGCTGTTTCTATTGCAGTCATTGTTTTCCCGTTTGTACTTTGTCTCCCACAGCTGTTTTGTTAAACAAGTCATCCTTAACTTATCCTTGTCAAGCACAATAGCTGGAGTTGTTCTCATCCAAAGACATAAGTTGCTTTCACACACTGAAAATCTTAAGAAGCACAGGAAGCTGACACAGACAATGGAGAATGTCCTCACTCAGAGCAGGAACTGGGGCCTCCAGAAATGCTCTGTGTCCATGTGCAGGGTTTCACTGCGAAAGCACAAACTCATAAACCAGCATTCACATTTCAGACTTCATACTTCTCCTTCTATAGATGAAGGGCGTCATTCCTAACAGAAAATCTGTAATTTAGAAGAATCTCCGAAAGTAGTGCCAGGATAGAATAACAAATAAATAAATCTAAGACAAATAGCAGGTGTTGATGTCTAGGTTTGAATACTCCTTATTGAAGGTGGCAAGTTCAGGGAGACTAATGAGATGAACTCAGGCCAACCAAAAAAAAAAAAAAAAAAAGCAAGTAAAATAGAGATATATGTGCATTATATTTCTTCTATAATCAACATTTATTTTTTAAAATATTTAGCTTTTTTCCTCTGTTCCACTGCATTCTAATGGTTTTGCAGGGAATTCTTCTGCTGGAATTCCACCCTTCTCATTTCCATTGCCTTTCAGAGTTGACTGCTTGAGTATTAAAGAATCCAGGTCAACATTTCCCCCCCAATGGTTGTCACTTTTTCAGTTACTTGGAACATATACAGATTAACACTTTGGCTTAATGAAGAATATTATTTCCAACAGTACTTTCTATATTTTTAAGAAAAAGAAGTGTTCTTCTTAGTGTCTCCATTCTTATTCCTTCCTTAACTTATTAGACATCCATTCAACTATCTGTCCTCTCATTAAAAACATGCACTACACACAAAGCATTGCATGAAGTGCTCCAGGAAAACATAGGTGATAACTTGGATACAGGATGACCCCAAAGGCTCATATGTTGAAAGCTTGGTTCCTATTTGGTAGCAATATTACGAAGTAATTGGATTGTGAGGGTACAGTCTTCACTGACCAGATCATTCTGTGATAATTTTGATGAATGAACTACTAGGAAGTGACCTTCAGCTGGAGGAAGTAGGTCACTGGGACACAACTTTGGAGATATATCTTCTCCCTAAAATAGCCCCCCCACCTCCCCGTTAAAATGAGGGATGACTAGCTTTCCTTTGCTGTGTTCTTCTATCATGTTTCTTTCCTGCCTGAGACCTCTAAAACCATGAGCCAAAGCAAACTCTTCCTCCCTAAGCTGTTTTCGTGGAAATTTTGATACATCAATGAAAAGTGACAGACAAAATACATAACTACCATAAATATACATAACTGCCATACCCCATGTTTACCCTACCATCAACTTGTGCACAACGATTTTATAAATAGTTATAATTTTCAGCAGTTGTTAACATGTAATTCCACCCATTTATTTGCCTGCTATAAGGCTCTTTGAGGCAATTATTTAACTTCTAATAGTGACTCTGTAGATCCACAACACAGTATGTTTTTAAGGGTATTAATGCATTAATGCTCTGTCTTAAATAGGAGGGTAAATGGGAGGCTGAAAAGTGGACAGAAAGACAACTGTGACCGCTAAGCATCTTGCGATGTACAGGACACTCCCCCCTTCCTGCTCCCCATCTGTGAAGAATTATCCAGCCCCAGATGTCAATACTGAGATTGAGGAATCCTGAGTTAAATGGATGAGTAGGATTTGTTTCTTGGGTTCTTTGCATGCTATGACAGCAGTGGTCAGGCAACAACTTGTCCGTGACTGCATGAGTCAGTATGAGTCTATAAAAAGATGGGTCCCCACAGCCTTCTGCCAAAGCTCAGGCAGCTACACAATCATGGTCACAGAATGGGGATGATGTTTTCACTAGAGAGGCAGGAAGAGGACAGGCCACTGGGTGACTGGTTTCTCAGATATCTGGGCCTGGAGCCATGTTCTCATTCAAAAGTTAGATCTTTCAGGACCTCATTTTTTAAACTCACCTGACAAGGACTAGATCAAATCATATCCAAGAGTCTCCAACATTTAGTGGCAATTTACGGATCACAGTTAAGGACGTCCTAAATGACATATTTCTTATGTGTGAACACATCCTGTCCTCAAAATCAAATGTCGGTGGGCAGTGCTGCTATCTCCATTGCAGCAGATAGGCAAGCTCAGGCACAGAGATGTTAAACAATTTAGCCAAGTTGAGACAACTCACAGGGGTGAAGGTCCTCAGGTCTTCAGGCTCCTGAGGCTACACACTCTCACCAAGATCACTGTTGCCTGAGACACTGAAGGAGGAAACAGGAGCGAGGCTTTTTCTTCACCAAGTGCCTGCTAAGTGCCTGTTATGTGCTAGTCAGTAGAGACAGAGTGGTGAGTGCCTTGGTCTGTAAAAGAATACTTTGGCCTGGGTAATGTACAGAGAAAGAAAATCTGTTCATCATAGTTCTTAGGTTGTTACAAACAAGATGAGGGCAGGCTTATCTGTCTGAGGAGAGACACTCTGCTCTCCCAAGATGGTGCTTTATTGCCACATCTTCTGGGAAGGGAAAAGGCTGTGATCTCACACGGCAGAAGGGCACGATGACTCAGTGTTGCATAGAGCCTCTTCTGTGAAGATCATACTCCCATTCATGAAGAAAGGAGTGGCTGACCCACTCAGCTTCCTCATCTCAACACCACTAGGCTTTAATCCTGCATGTTTGAGGACAGATATTCTAACCACAGCAATGAGCAAAGCAGACATAGTGACTGCTTGTACCATCATCTAGTGAAAGCGAAAGTTCATAAAAGATGTGCATTCACGTCTCCTCCTGAGAGTCCTGCCAGGCTGATCTGCAGCAAGGCTCAGGACCAGGTATTTCTAGCAAGTACACAGAGTTGCTGACACTGGTGGTCTGATGGCACCATTTTGAAGACTAATTGGTTACCATTGGCTTTCATAATGTCTGTCTCTGTATTGAATGGGACCAAAGGAATGTCATACAACTCAATACATCTTACTGGGAAATAACTCAATATGCATGCTGCAAGCCAGACAGTTGGCTCACTGAAGGGCAGAAAGTGATAGAGCAGCACTTAAGCAAGAGAGATTACCCGACAAACACTGACCCCTGACAAGGGACCTGGCTGGAGCCAAGATGTATGGGGCCATTATGAAATAGCTTGTGACTCTCAGAAGAGTCCTACAGAGCCCCAGCTTGAGAATCAAGTAAACCTGACTCCAGTGGGGGACAAGAAACCCAAAATTCTAGTTCTCAGTACTTCCCAATTTCAGCCCTTATATTCAAACGTCCCTGCCTGTTTTCTGCATGCTAAGAATGGCAACCTTTATCATCATCTAAGCAACAGCATCTTAATGCCCAATCATACTCAAAATTCCTATGTGATTATGGCCATGGTCCTGAAGTAGCCAACATATGTATTATCTGACAGAAACATTAGCAATTAATTAATACTTAGGCCACTGATTATGCACTGTATTGAGGAGAGCATGGTGGGCAAACTCAGAAGACCCAGGCTCTAGTGCCAAGCAGCCGACAGGTTGTGAAATACACTTAATTACTTGGGCTGTATAATTTCTCTTCAGAATGAAAGATTGATGGGAGTAAGGTAAAATAGGACTTTCTTCCTCTGGTCATAACTAGATGTGAAATACCAGATTAACGGAGTGAGTCAGCAATCCAGTGGAGCTTAAGAGTGTGTTTCTGAAAGTACCTGGCATAGTATTATTAGTTTTGTATAAGTGACTAGGACGCCTTATTTCTCAGACGCAGACATACACGACTCCTTAGGATACTGAGTCATGAGGTAGGATGTTTCCTTTTGTAAACTGTAGCTGGCACAATTGGAAAGCCACTGGTGTAGAAGACTCTATGCAGCCCCAATGCTGTTTAATTCTATGATTCTGTCTCACATGTCACTGGCCTTGCGAATCAGCACACAACATATCTGAATCCAAATTTGATTTGGTGCAGCTCCAAACCCTAGGAGAGTAGTCTAGCAGATATTAATTCTTCCAGAAGATTGCCAACTGCTCTCCTGTATCCTCATCTTCCCTCGGCAACAGATGCCTATGTTTCCACAGTGGAGAAGCCAAGGCAAGTTGGGTTCCTCAGCTACAGCCACATCCAACGTAATAGAGAATTTTAAAAAGAGCTCCCTGGTATGTAATCACCCAGCCTCTTCTATCTAGTAAGAAATACATAGATGTATACATACATAAATACTCAGATGAGAACTCAAGAAATAGATGAGTATGTAAGTAAACCACAGTGTTTAGAGAACAGATGGCTTAATAAAACAAGAGTCAAACAAAGCCAGCAAGGCTCTAGGCCGAGGATTCTATGTTCTTCACAGACCTCACTCTCCAAGAATCTTGTGGTGCCTACTTCAATCTTTGCAAGAAATTAACTTGGTTATATTTTTTAAGTTAGATTTTATTTTACCCATGTGTGTATGTGCACATGCATGTGGGAGTCCTTGGACACCAGATGAGAGCGCCAGATTTCCTGGAGCTGGAGTTACAGGCAGCTGTCAGCCACTAGACATGGAGCCTGGGATCTGAACTGGGGCCCTCCATGAGAGCAGCAAACACTCATAACCACGGAGCCATGCTTCCATTTGGGGCTCATCATTTCATAACTAGAGGTTGACAATGCAGCCTTTGAGTTAAAGTGACTTATTCGCCTGAGGGTGTGTTTGGGGATCCATCCCACACCTGAGCTTTCCTCTCTGCAATCATAGATAAGTGTCTCTGACTCATGAGAGGAAAATCCTTGGTTGTCCCTGTCCACTCAGAGCCTTTAAGAATCACAACACTTGTTCATCACATCTGAGTTCCATCCCAGATAAACAGCACCTTGCTATGCCTGGAAATGAGAGTTGTGTGATACCTTTGAAAAGCATGCCCTGTTTCTGAGCTGTTTGGTCTATACAGAGACTGAAGACCACTTGGGTATGATTTGTGTAGTGATCTAGGTCTCCATGGATACAAAACTCTACAGATGCTCAAATATAACTTACTCATACCCCCTTATATAGCGGAAAACACCTTTAGACTCCTTAGAACATCTAAACCAAAGTCGATACCACCTAAAAGCTTGTCATTCTGTGATTCATATGATCAAAAAACAGTCAATATATGTTCATCACAGATGCAATATTTTCTTACATATTTTTGATCTATGGCTAATTGAGCGAGACCTACAGAACTCATAGATATTCAGTGAAGCAAATATACCAGCAAAAGGGGACAAAGAGAAGGGAAATTCAAGCCGAGCCAACAGGGGCGTGAGGGAATTAAACTATAAGGAAGACTATGGAAAGATTGAGAGCTATTGGCAGAGTTTGAGGTTCTGCAGGGAGATACGGTTCCAGCTATCTAGATAATAATGGAATCTCTCCTCCACCTAGGCTCTGGGTTGGACTGAGCTGCTGGTGTATAAGTCCTTATACAACAAACTACAGGTCTTTGTGAGCAGGCATCCATCATAGGTTTGAGGTAGGAGAAGCAGCAGCAGCAATACAGAATGTTAACTCTCTGCTGGCCTGAGTGTTTAGTCTATGATGAGAGGTTTTAGGTAGGCGATTGTAGTTCAGCTATCACAGGACTTTGTCACAAAGTAATGAGGTCTCCAGATTGCATGACAAAGGGGCACCTCTTCAATTTAAACAGCCCTGAATAGAAAACAATAGAGCTAGCTCTGATTTTTAAAACAAAACAAATGGTAATCGCAGAGAGACTTCTCTCTTGGTCACAAGAACAGATATTAATGAAGACAGTATTGATGGGATGTCCCATTCAGTAGGTGACACTTGCCAGTCAATCTGAGCACCTACTACTCACACTGAAAGAAGAGCACAGTCACTCTACCCTTTACACGCTCACTAATACCTGCTCGCCTATTTGACTCAAAACTCTTCTGAGACTAAAGGGCGCCAGTGTTTACAGTGAATTGAATAAGAATTAGACTTCTCTTTCTACTGTATTTAATGGGTAAAAGTAGTCAATTATCTCAATCAGCTTTGCTGATTTCAAAAAGTTTAAGGAAAATTACCATTGATTAATCATGAAACACATTTACCTTGTGAACCTCAGAATGAATTTAATTTCTCAGTTCTTGTGAAGTATTAATTCCAGACTTCGTCCTTCCGTTCATGTGGCTGTATTGAACCCACTGCAGCCACAGGCACTATAGACACAGAGCAGCTCCATGGAGGGAAACAGGGCTGAGACACCGCCTAACTCTTTGAGAACCTAGTGTGGCTAAGAAAGTAAATACTACAAATGGCAATTTTTAGAATCTTCTTTTTCTCTTTTTACAGAAAACCTATGTGATCACATATGTAATTACATAAACATTATTTTCATTTCTGAATACTAAAATTAACATTCTTGAAAAATATATATGTAATATATTATATAAAATATACAATACAATGTAATCTATATGGGAACTAAAAAAGATAAATGGGTGACTGTTACAAACAGTATTCATGATGGAAAATTAATACATCTCTCAATATTTGCTGGTACTTGTTCAAATTCAGTAATGTCTGATCATCTTATTGAAGATCAGATATTATAGAAAATGAAGACAACAAATAAGTTTTCATAAAAAAGAGAGTTTAAAATCCATATATGTGTATTAAAATATTCAGATTTATTTTATCATATACATATTTAATACAGATATATATGTATTAAAATAAGCTCAAGAAGTCTGTTGTCTTTTAGGTGGCTGAGAAATGGTGAATAACTTCAGTTATGTAAGCTACAGGCAAGATATTATAAAGCACAGTTAGCTGCCAAATTGAAAAAAGTAAAATAACCTTTTCCTAGATAATTGGTTTGCTTCTCAGGAAGTCATAAACCAGCAGAACTCCTAAATTAGAGAAAACTCTAATTATCTACTTTGAACAGCAATTTAAAAATCAAAGTGCAATGTACTGCACTCTCAGAGATAGAATCACATTCTTGAAGGATGCAGGAGGGGGCTGAGTCTCCCCTCTGGGCCATAGCCTTCCTCCTTCATTATCCATGGACACTAATATGGCCACAGGTTCCACAAAGTCCACCTGGACACTGCATTCCCCTCAACCAATTATCGTATTTCACGTGAGTAGAGAATCACTATGCATTCTTTTAACCATAGTGCTTTGATTTCTGTGCATTGTTAAAAGTCAGTTCAACAGCATTGCTAGTGATGTGTCTTGGAAGCGGAAACAGGCTGGCTTCTCCACGAGGCGTCTTCAATGTCTGGTTTCCAACTAATTTTAGACTAACGGTGTTACTTATAGAGCACACTAAATCTTGTGATATAGTAGAAGCATTTATACTTTCACCTTTTTGCGCAGGGAACTAGGGACCAAGGTGGCACTTTGGGATGACAGGGAGAACTCAAGGACTCTTTTTCAGATGACAAGATGCAGGGCTACAGCCAGAAGCTGAAAGGGTAGCAGAAAATTCCTCTACCAGTAAATTTTAATGTAACAACCATGTATGGAACACACACATACACATACACACACACACACACACACACACACACACACCTCTAAGTGTGATTCAATTAATGTCTGGTAGTGAATTAATTATTTATACAGATAGTTTCCTTGGGAATTCAGGCAAAATATCATTCTGACTATACTCAAATTTATTGCTCATTTCCCTATTTTTTTCAATTTTATGTTGAGATATAATTTATTTATGTAATGGTGTAGGAGGTGCTTCTTCATTTGTATTGCTTTCATTGGTTTAATAAAGAAAACTGCCTTGGCCTTTTGATAGGGCAAAATGTTAGATAGGCAAGGAGGATGAAACGAAATTCTGGGAGAGAGACGACTGAGGCAGAGAGAGCTGCTGCCATGAAATCACCAGAGTCAGACACGTTGAATCTTTTCCGGTAAGCCATGACTTGTGGTAACACACAGACTATTAGAAATGGGTTGAATCAAGACGCAAGAGTTAGCCAACAAGAGGCTAGAACTAATGGGCCAGGCAGAGTTTAAATGAGTACAGTTTCTGTGTAATTATTTCGAGTTAAGCTAGCCGGGGCCAAAAGCAGGCCCACGGCTGGGAGCTGAGCGGCGGGACACAGTCCGTGCTCATTACTACAATGTAACCACTCAATGACTTGGTGAACGTATTCTGGGTGGCCAGGGCCAGTATCATGGGTTTGTGACCTGTGCTGGGCACAGGAGAGAATAATCAGAGAAAGGCTTTGCTCACCACCATGCAGAAAATCCTTATGTGCTTTTGTAAGATTATTTTTTCCTTTGTGTGAGAGAGCTTATGGTGTGTGTGTGTGTGTGTGTGTGTGTGTGTGTGTGTGTGTATGACCATGAAAAAAAAAAAGAGGGCACCAGCTTCCCTGAAACTGGAATCAGTAAGTGGTTCTGAACTACCTGATATGGGTAGGTGCAAGCAACCCAACTCCAAACATCCTCTGGAAGAGCAGCAAGCTCCCACTGAGTCCTCTCTAGTCCCTCTCAAAAGCCCTGTAATAAGAAGCCGTTTTTTATTTTACACTATGTCTTGTGTGTAACCCACACCCTGTCTAATATAGAACACATTAATAGCCCAGATGCTCTTTCATATTCTGTTATTATAGGTTACCTTCACCAATTCTAGATCTTTCAGAATGGTGTGTTCTACTTTAAAGGGCCTTGCCTCCAGAGGACCCAGGAACATTTTCAGTCTACAAACACAGTGTGTGTGTGTGTGTGTGTGTGTGTGTGTGTGTGTGTGTGTGTGTGTGTGTGGTGTGCGTATGGAACTCTGCCTACTCTATCTCTGTTCAGATTTCCTACCTGGCTTTAGTCTACTAAGCCATTGGCCAAAACAGCTTTATTCATCAACCAATAAAAGAAACACATACATATACAGAAGGACATCTCACATCGTGTGTGTGTGTATAATATAATGAGAGCTTAATAAACTTTCCGTGTCTGAATAAATAGAAACGAATGCTTCCTATTGCCTTGACCTCCAACGCCTGCCTCTCTAAGGTCAATGCTTTAAGCACACGTTTACTTTTCTCTGAATCATTCTGAGATATTTCACTTTTAAGTATAGAAAAGCTTGAGAGTAAATCAGAAACATATGTCTTAGTATATGCTTATCCATTCCCATATTAAATTACTATAAATAAGTACAAATGTAATACCTTTGGAGTTTGTACAATCACTTTTCTTTTGAGACAAGATTCTACTTTGTAGATCAAGCTACCTCAGAACACATTATAGCCCAAACTGGCATCAAACTCAGAATCTTCCTGCCTCCCAAGGACTGTGACATTACACCTTTCCTTTAAAGTTATTTTTTAGTAGTTACCATTACATTTTATTTTAACAGAAGCTTATAAGACCATCACACAAGCACGTCAACCTGGCCACGCTGGCTTAGTTCCAGAAGCAGTTCATTTTCCTGTTAATCCCAGGGTGCAGCCCAACAGGATTAACAGTAACAGTTTGGCAAGTGAGTCCAACAGCAAGGACTTACCAAGCACTTATCACTAGGATATGTGCCAGGACCTTCCCGCGTGTGGGAGACACAAGCAGGTGACATGGCATTTGTTGTTTAGAGGACTGACTATCATGTTGCAAGCCTTATTCTAAGGTGACTGAGAAAAAGCACACAGAAACTTTATCATAATGCAGAACAGAAAACAGGGCCTCAGCACACATGGTAGCTTTTTAACCAACATAGCCATGGCCACTTTAAAGATAAAGGATTCATGCCTTGCAGAAATTGATGAACTTCCCAGGAAGTTCTGGGAACACTAAGCCAGTCCTTCGGAGTCTAGATTCTGTAGTTGAGTTTGAAATGTTGCTTTTGCAGAATGACAAGGTATGTGTTTCACAGTTCCAAACATAAACCATAGTTACACAGGTTGAATTGTTCTTTTCTCAAAATAACTGCCACAGGGGATCAAGTTTGCCTCAGTGCCTGTTTAACTTGTAGCATCATTGTTTTCTCTGCAAGTCTCATCAAGTAACTTCTGCATGTTTTTCAGCCACTGGTGGACTGGTCACAGCAGCATTTTCTGCTGTTTTTGCTAAACACTACTCAACCGAAATACAATGTAAGACTCATTTAGCTGCTGCTTGCCCAGACAAAGTTTGGAAACAGATTGCCCTGAGTCAGGGCTGGGGTAGGAGGGTTAGTAGTATTTACTAACAAGAATAATGCAAAACATTTCTATTCTTTGTATACAGGTGACAGCTCTATGCTGGTCTTTTAAAAATCAATACAAAATTTGCATATTATTTATCTTTAATTTTGTAAGTTTCATGTTGAGAATTTAGGGTGTCATGCTGGATATATGTCTTCTCTTTGCTCCTCAGATCTACTCTGCACCCTTCCCTGTGGGACCTGACAGAATAGCAAGGAAATTACCTAGTGTTCTCCCCTTCAGCTCTCACCTTTGGGTAGCATTCCACATGGAGCAGAGAAGGAGAGGGAGGCCAGGCATCTGTGCCCTCCATCCCTCTGGCTCAGCTGGCATAAGCAATATTTTGTCCTGGAGTCTCTTTTCCTTCCACCCTTTCCTCACAGGTTCAGTAGCCTGGGAGCAGTAGATTGCTGGCAGCCAGTGTTACCCAGGTATCTCACTCACCCCGGTTTATTTATCTATGCTATTGACTGCTGTTTAGGCTACCCAACATGCTGCACCCAAGACTGCTCTGGAGAGACAGAATACAGAGAGATATTTCCCATGAAATGTTTCTGAGACAGAGACAAAGATTTCAAAGCATGGACTGCACTAGGGAAATTTCATGTCTGGGGTGTCCATGGTTATCAATAATCCCCAAGTGGAGGGAATTCTCAGCAACCTTTCTTAAATATTTTTTTTTCTCAAAAGCAGTTCCTGTGACAATCAGGAAAGAATGAAGGCAGGGTTTTGGTGAGCTGATGAAAAGGTGCTGGGTAAGAAGGCTGCTGTGACCAGATCCTTCCCTGTGCTGTTGGAAAGCAGTGGGCAGAGCCGAGAGTTCCACAGCCGTACAGTGGTGGTCACCAGCCATGGAGTCCACTGACACCGTTTCTTCTGCCCCCTCCCCACCTGTCACTCATCATCACTGACTTTTGTCTCTGTTCTGGCCACTTGATGTGAGGTGAGGCTAGCCAGTCA
>JAQHUG010000138.1:2304841-2324421 GCA_028555095.1 Dicrostonyx torquatus
TGCACAAGTTTGCATTCCCACCAGCAATGGAGGAGTGTTCCCCTTACTACCTTGTTATTTCTTCAGAGACTCTGGGCCCTAGCTGCAATGAGAACAGAGTGTAGTATCTGTTTTTCCTTTCCGTCATTAATTGATCCCCAGTATGTTATGAACTATTTTTGTTGCTTTGGATCAATAGCTGGGTAGGGGAGTTCCAGTGAGGATCTTGTTTGTTTTCGCATTTAATGTTGCTTAGGAAAGTTAACCGTGCCAGATATC
The DNA here is from genome assembly GCA_028555095.1 of Dicrostonyx torquatus. Classification (NCBI taxonomy): domain Eukaryota; kingdom Metazoa; phylum Chordata; class Mammalia; order Rodentia; family Cricetidae; genus Dicrostonyx; species Dicrostonyx torquatus. The sequence continues at coordinate 2,305,100 of JAQHUG010000138.1, forward strand.
TGAGGGCCAGCTCAGCAACCAGCTGTACAGACTATTTTTTATTCTGTTGGATTCAATTCCACTCATTTTACTAATGTGTGTCTCTCTTTCAAGATATGTTGAGAGTCTAAGGAAGTCTGAGTCCCACTAAGTAGTCTCAGTATGCCGTGGTTTCTCTGTTCTCAGATGTATGTACATATCTAGCTATAAATGACATTCAACTCGAAAGCATCAGACCTGGATGTAAAAACTGCTGATTTGGTCCCCATCACCCTTCTCACTGGTAACTGGGCATTACCCAAAAAAATATGGATTCAATCTGACCTATAGGTGGGGACAGCCTTAGACTAAAACCATGCGGGACTGAAGAACATCACTGGTGATTCCCCTTTGTGGTCTCCCCTCCCATGAGGCTACCGCTGCATCTGATTCCAGCACTTGAACCACTGTGTATAGGGCAGCGGAAGCCCAGAGATGTGCCTGAGAGTGAAGTGTGAAGAAGGCTCCACAGACCACCCATTTGCGTATAAGCTTCTGCTTGCTGCAAAGGCTACGTTCTTGTGCTATGGTTTCATCATTAAGGGAGTAATAATGACTTCCAGCTCATGGCATTGCTGCCGGGTTTTACATGACTCACAGAAACAGCTGGCTAAATGATGAGCATGATCTTAGGACCTTAGAGACTGGCATTCAATCTTCTTTTTGTAACTATAATAGTTTCAGTCCAAGTCCAGAGAGAGATAGAAAACAACTCAAAAAATTCAGACTTGAGATATTTAAAAAAAAAAGAGAGAGAGACTGAGAAGATCTAGGAGAAACACTGAGGAATTTGAAGACTCTGACACTACCAACAATGGCAGCCATTATTACCCATTACTCTCCAATCATTAAGCCCTGGGCTATGGCCACACCCAGAGCCAGAGGAGAGGAACTATATGATAATAGAAGCTTAACCTGGGAAGTCAGAGACACAGCCCTGAAGAGAATAAGGAACAGTTCTCCAGCTTCTCTGGCCTTACTTAGGATCCTGCAGGTGTCTCTCAATGGAATCTTGGCAGTGACATTCATAGGACAGACTTCTCAGAGAATACAGAGAGGACAACGAGCATAGAAAATGGATCTCAGAAACAGACCTAGCCGGCCCTGGCCAGGAAGTTTGTCATCAGTAGGACGAGAGTTACATCTGTGACCTGGGCAGCTATCCAAATGCCCACTCAGGGCTAGCTGTCCTGGAATTGAGCCCCAAGGGCTCCAGGTCCTGGCCTTTCCGAGTAAACTTCTCCAGAGTCAGCCTGCACTTTTTGACCCTCAAACTGGGTTCACAGGGAAGACATTCTCCACAGGCTGCTTTCACGTCTGTTATTGTTGGCAAACTTAGTGGCCAGTTTCTTCACAGCCAGTCAGGCCATCTATGAAAAACTGATGCAATTGAGCAATAGGAGTACTGAAGTAACCAGTGTAGACATTTTTTCTTCTCTTCATCAGTTTTGGTTATGAGTCTGAGATGGCAATGGCATTGAAAGGGGAGAACTATTTTCAGATGCCAAGAAATAGAAAATAGGGAAATAAGCTCTGAGAACCAATTCCCCACAAATCTCTTGCCATTCTTAATGTTTTCAAAGTAAAAGTACAGATAGCGCCTCACCCCAGACAACAATTGCCAGGGTGTTTGTGGAGCCGTGGAAGACAACCTTTTCCTGCTAAGGTAGAGGACGAAGGTGTTTGCCTCTCACTGCACCCACAAATGTGATTCCCTGAATTCAGCATCCACTGGATGAGTCAACCCTGTAATGTGTGTACATCATCTGATCCTGTTCATGTCACCTGGTGGGAACCCAGGGCCAGGGCCAGGAAGAGAAGTCTGGTGGTCAGTCATAGGCAGTGAAGCTAATAAACAAGAGAATAAATTAAGTAATAAACTGTGCTCTGTCTCTAGCCCAGGAGACCGGGTCTTTTCTCCAACATACTGTGAATTCTGTTTGTGTATCCCCAGATACCGTATGTTGATGCTCTCGTCCCATCTGTTATAGTATTTGGTGGTGAGGGCGTTTGGAAATGACTAAGAGAAAAGCATACGTTTTCCAATGGTAAGATGTTCCAACGGTAGTGGTGCCTGCTATGATTTGAATGTGTCCCCCAAAATCATGAGCCAGAAACTTTATCTCTGTGCAAAAAAATGTTAGGGCATGGACTGAGGTGGGATGTATTTAGGTTGTGGAAACTTTGCTCTTTCTATTTTTCTCTCTTTTTTCTTTCTTTTTTACCAATATCTCATGTATCTTTGGCTGGTCTCCAACTCACAATGTACCTGAGAATGACCTTGAACCTCTCTCTGATCCTCTTGCTTTCCCTTCCAAGTGCCAGGATTACAGACAAACTTCTTCACACCAGTTTATCCTGCCTTGAAAGCGGAATCCAGTGTCATAATGTCATACATGCTAGATAGGCATGCTACCAACTGAGCTATATCTGTATCCCTAAGGGCTGTACTGTGTGAGCGGATTAATGCTAATTATTAAAGAATGAACTGAGAACATGGGCTGTCGGGCTGTCTGTCTGTTTATCCTCTCTCTCCCTCTCTTTTTCTCTCTCTCATCTATATTTACTGAACTTTCAACATCTGGAACTATGAGATATATGCTTCCCTGTCTATGGTGTTTCTGTCACAGTGGCCTTAGCTGACCAAGTGTCATAGCAGTAACCTAGCTGGTCATAATGCAGGTAAGGTACAATCTCAATTGGGTCATGGTGGGTTTGAGCATCTTTAGTTAGTTTAATAGTCAAGACTCTTTAGATAATGACTGGCGCAACAGACATGCCTAAGGAGGGTTTATGTATATAAGTGTTTTGCCTGCATCCATATCTCTGCACCGCATACATGCAGTGCCCATGAAAGCTACAGATGGCTGTAAGCCTCCATGTAGCTGCTGTGAATTGATTTTGGATCCTTTCTTAGAGCAATGAATGCTCTTAAACACTGAAGAATCTCTCTAGCAAAATCAATAATTTAAAAATATTAAGATATCTTGACTTACAAAGTATAAAAACCCATATGAAATTTCATGACTGAGATAAACCATCAGCTTCACACATTACATCATTTGCCGTATGTACCATTCTTAACACACATACACACACATGCACGCATGTGCACACACAGCCACATGGACACACACCCACACACACACACCTACAAAAGTGCACCATACAAAAATGGAAGTATACATAGTCTACAAGACTAAATTGATGGCGTCACAGAATCAATGATCAAAGAAACAAAATTTGTTTGTTTGTTTTGCATGCTGGAATGAAACCTGGGACTGGTGCTGCATGTTAGGCAAACATTCTGCTACTGAGTTACAGCCCAAGTCATTTTTCATTTGTTTTGTGATAGCATCTTTTATGCAAACAAGGATGTCTTTATATGTGTATATTTTATGTTGGCCTCAAATTCCTTATTCTCCTCCCTTTGCCTCCTGTGGGCTAGGATTGCAGACATGCATCATCATGCCCGGCTACCTTTTTTTTTTTTTTTTTTTAGATTAAGAGGCCTGAAAGTGCAGTAAGAGGTGTGCTGCTTCTCAGGAGAGAAGCCCTGGTAAGACACACAAGCTGCAGCTTCCACATCCACACAGCATGATCTGCTTTGATCTAGAGCTCAGGATTCTTCTGGCCCCAGTCACTCGGTCATTCTGATGCACATCCTTTGAGCAGCACTCACGATGCCATCCAGTGCCTACTACTGTATAGGCATGTTTATACACAGTGGGATTTCTGGGTCTTAAACAATTGGATCTGGCAAAGATTCAGCTTGAAGGTGAGACAGTGAATTATGAAAAGCAAGACTGCCTTCCTATTGAGCCTATTCCCTGAGTCACCCTCATGTGAATAAGTCAGCCAAGAGACCAGAGGTAGACTACTCTAGCACCAACTCCTCCAAACCTAAGATGGCAATGGAGATTCTATAACCATGCTTCAGCATGTGCAAGCGTTGCATGCCCTTTATGCTATCAAACCTTATGATGTTTCCCCCACCTCTGAAGAAGAAAATAGCATAAGTGTATATATATTAAAGACCTGTGGCACCATGAAGTACTATACTCTTACTGCTGAAGGGAAGAAGAGATAAAAGATAGAGATATACAAATGCAGAAAATAAAACCAATATACTGAAGATCTAACCCTCTTTTAAGTCAAAATGGTACCACCTTGGAACTAGAGAGATGGCTCAAGAGTTAAGAGTGTGTGCTGTTCTTACAGAGGACCAGGCTTTCAAACCCAGCATGCATATTGGGTGTGTGGATCCTAAGACCCTGTAACTCCAGTTAAGTGGGATCTGAGATCTGATTCACTCTTCTGCTTTCTGTGGGTACCAGAATACATTCGCATATACCCCCACATAAACCTAGACATACACACATACAGAGTGACACACCAACACATGGAAACACAGACACATACATACAAACAAAAAATACACAAAATATGAAAACACATACACAAAACATATATATACATATAAACAAACAAAATACACAGAAATACACACATACAAAAAGATACAGACATACAAATTCACACAGAAACAAAGATAAATGTAGACACTGGCACACCAACACAGAGAAACACATGCACATACATACAAACAAAAACATACACAGAAATACATACATACATAGAAAAACACATACATATAAACACACACATACAGAAATACAGACATACACAAAGATACACACACAATCATACACATTCACACAGAAACATATACAAAAATAAACACACACACACAAATATAAAACAAATCTACATGTTAACATCCAGTTATTCCAGCACCATTTGTTGAAGATGCTTTCTTTTTTCCATTGTATAATTTTAGCTTGTTGTCAAAAATCATGTGTTCATAGGTGTGTGGATTAATATCTGAGTCTTTGATTTGATTCCATTGGTCAACCTCTCTGTTTATATGCCAGTACCAAGCTGTTTTCATTACTGTATCTCTCTATTAGATTTTCATGTCAGGGATGGTGGTGCCTCCAGAAGTCCCTTTATTGTACAAGATTGTTTTGGCTATCATAGGTTTCTTTTATTTTTGTTTTGCCATGTGAAGTTGATTATTGTTCTTTCAAGGTCTGTGAAGAATTGTGTTGGAATTTTGCTGGGTATTGCAATGAATCTATAGATTGCTTTTAGTAGGATTGCCATTTTTTCTATGTTGATCCTACCTCTCCAAAAGCATGGGAGATCTTTCCATTTTCTGGTGTCTTCTTCAATTTCTTTCTTCAAAATCTTAAAGTTCTTGTCAAATAGGTCTTTCTCTTCTTTGGTTAGTGTTACCCCAACATATTTTATGTTATTGTGGCTATTTTAAAAGGTGATGTTTCTCTGGTTTCCTCTCAATTTCTTTATCATTTGTGTATAGGAGGGCTATTGATTTTTTGAGTTGGTATTGTACTCTGCCACATCACTGAAGGTATTTATCAGCTGTAGAAGTTCCCTTGTAGAGTTTTAAGGGTCACTTATATACACTATCATGTCATTTGCAAATAATGAAAGTTTGACTTCTTCCTTTCAAGTTTGAATCCCCTTGATCTACTTTTGTTGTCTTATTGTTATTGCTAAAACTTCAAGAACTATGTTGAAGAAATATGGAGAGAGTGCACAGCCTTGTCTTGTTCTTGATTTTAGTAGAATCGCTTTGAGTTTCTCTCTGCTTAATTTGACGTTGGCTGTCAGCTTGCTGCATATTGCCTTTATTATATTTAGATATGTTCCTTGTATCCCTGATCTCTCCAAGACCTTTATCATGAAGGGGTGTTGGATTTTGTCAAATGCTTTTTCAGCATCTAATGAAATGATCATATGTTTTTTTTCTTTCAGTTTATTTATATGGTGGATTACATTGACAGCCTTGGGACTGGAGAGAGATCACTCAGTAGTTGAGAGCACTTGCTGCTCTTGCAGAAGTTGCAGGTATGCTTCCCAGCACCCACATGGCAGTTCACAACCATTTGTAACTCCAGTTCCAGAGATGCAACACCTTCTTCTGATTTTCATGGGTACCGGTATCACATGCGGTACACATACACACATGCAGACACATACACATAAATAAGTAAATCCTAAAAGTATTAAAAATGGAAGCCTATGGAATACATGTGAGCCTTAGAATTTTGATTGAAAAAGGCTTTGTTTCTACTGTCTTGATAAACAGAAGGAAGTAACCCATAATCTATATCTGTTTTCTTTATCTCAAAGTACTAGCTCAGGTTAACCTTCCTTCAAACTTAAAGCAGCATACACATTTCATAGGTTCAAGTCTACATGTAATTTCCCGATGTGGAGGTCACCCTGGAAAACAAATCTTCCTGTATTGATCCGGTCTTCAGACAAGTTCATGGACATTTTCCAAGCCTAGCCAACTCCTCTCTTGCTTCACAGAACCTCAAGAGACTGTACGGATTAACAGGAAATTTATCACCACAGATGCGAGAAAATAGGGTTGACTTCTGAGCCAGAGTGTTTCATAGGTTGCAGACCATTTAGAGCCTAGTGGTGGGTTCTCAGGATAGAAGGCTTTCTGTTCTCTTTTAAACTTTGTATCAACTACTGTTAGCTTAGTAAGACAGGTGTCTTCTGAGCAGTGAGCTCACATACAGACATGCCCTTACTCATGCATAAAGTACATTCGGACACTTCTCTGATGGCTGTAAGACTCTGAATTTTGAGCACTGTTCATTCATGCTTAACATGCTCTGGTGGCTCTCAAATTGGCTTTTCAGCCAACCATTAGGGGCTATTTTTGGTTCCTTGGACCATTAATTCCAAGTTCAAAACAAAACCCTATGAGAGAATGGATCAAAAAAGTGTTCTTTAAGTTATACAAAGAACCAGAAGTTCCCTCCAGGAAATTAATAGTCTAATTATAAACTTTCTGGTTGGGAAAGTTTGGAAAAGCTTTGTCTCTTTGATGAAGTCAAAAGCCTTTGGTTTGGCTACATTTCATTTTTCTCCATTCAAAACATATGGGAATATTCCCCAAACATCAAAGCAGCTGGCCCTTTCGAAATCAGGGAGGAAATGCTCAGATGCTCCTAACACTGCAGAAGAAATCCATCCTGCTGCCCAGAGAGCTACGCTGATTTTGAAACGGTGTGGCGGCGGTAGGGGTGTCATGTTTCCCTGATGAAATTACAGCTTTGACACTGTACTGAAAAGAGCGCTCAACCATGGTTTATAGCTGAATGCAACCACATCGGCCCTTTATCCCAACTTAGCACATTTAGAGTGTTTAGAAACATGGAGGAGATTATCACATGGCCCAGAGGGTCACACTCTCATGACTTTCTCAGTTTACTCATAAGACGGACGTCCTATTAAAGGCATAGCTATTCTGGGCACTAGTACATGTATTTTCTCCCAGGAACTCCAACTGAACATGACAAGATAAGAGCACATGCTAAAAATGAAGAGAAAGGAGGTAATGCATCATGAGCAATGCATCATGAGAAATACATTCAGAGTTCAAACAGCATCCTAACTCATGTTTGGCCTTGTGAACAGAAGTTCAAATAGATTTATCATTGTAGTATAAGGTATTTTGGCTTAGTAACTATAGGACCCCAACAAATCACAATTGTCTTTTAACCACTCAACTTTACTCCACAAAGCTGACAAACTTCCCTAAGTATGATATTCACAGTTCAATACTAAAACTGCAAAAGAAAGTACTTAAAGATTTTGGAATAAAGAATCTAAAATAAATCCCATTCCTTAATGCTGGCCAAAGAGTTAACCAGGATAAAACAGTACATGTACATAAATTCTATATATCCACCTAATTAATATAATCCACAGGATGCCAAAAATGTTTACTGATCAGAAAATATCTTCATCAAATTTATCAGTCTGGTTTGGCAACAAATCATAAGTTCTTTGTTTTGGCGAGCCATGTAAGTCACCTTGCAAGGAAAGTAACTACTTTTCAGTTCCTATCATTTAATACTTCATAGATAGGACTTATTTTTTAAAATATTTTTCTTCTATTCCTCTCTCTGGGGCTCCCTGCTCTCATGGCCTGCCTTTCCTTTCTTGGTCTTTGCAGGTCCTGCCTGTTGAAGAGAGCATGCACTTCAGGCACAGTACTTTCTGAAGTATTTGAGGTAGATCTGGATGGAAGTTTCCTCTCCTTCATCAGATGAGCTTTTTATCACAGCAAAAGGTTCTATTCAAGTTGCCAAATGAGGGAAGCAATCAACAACCCTAGTATGATACCTTTGATCCACAACAATAGAAAAAAAATTCTTAATTGTGCAATAGTGGCATTTATATCTTGAAGGTAACCAACAGCTCTCTAACTGAACTCAATAGTAGGGAAATCATGCCTGGAGCTTGAAACCTCACTACTTACCAACCACCCAAGGCTAGTGGTGTCCTGAACCTTAGAACAGGTCCCCCTTCCACTACTTGACCAGACTAACATCATTCCTATTGCATTCTAAATGGTTGCCCTTACACTTATATTTGCATTGCAGACAAATGTTGCTCTCACATCCACCCAACCAACGAAGTTTCTCTTTGCAGTGGACAGAGACAATCTTAGAAAACCTTAACTTGCCAAAATGCAGAAAACAAGCTTTTGCAGGATTCCCAGCCTCCAGTGGATGCATCCACAGTACAATTCCTGCAGCTGAGGCTCAGGAACATTGAGCAAGAAGGGAGAGAAAGACTGTAATAGAGCAATGAAAAGTCTACCATGGAATTAGCTTCCTAGAAATGACACAGAAGCTGTACCCTCAAGACCCAAACAGATAAACTAACACTAACAGATATCTTAATGTGGAAGGGGGAATTTCCAGGGGCTACACCCCAAGGCAAAGAACTACAGGCAACTAACAACTGCCCAAAGAGGGAGAATTAGTCTTTCCCAATGATGAAGCCCCTATTTATCCAATACCAGTCAATAGCCAGCTCTGAGATCATATACATACAATCAACTCTAAATGGACTCAGCAGTCTGTACTTACATAGTTATATGTGTGTAACAAAAATTATCAAAGAAGAGACCATGAATTTGAGAGGGACTTCGAGTAGGGAATGAGAGGAATGAGAGGAAGAGAACATCAGGGTTTGAGAGAGGAGAAGAACGGGTAAATGATGCAATTGAATTTTAAAAGTTATTCTAAAATATTCATTTTTATGTGAATGTATAAGCGCCCTCATGTATGTATGTTCATCAGGCCTATGCCTGATGCCAGCAGGGCTTAGAAGACAGTGTCACATGCCCTTGAACTGGAGTTACAGATAGTTGTAAGCTGCCATTTGGATGGTGGGTACTGAATATAGGTCCTTTACAAGAACAATATATAATCTTCTCTGCTCAGCCATCTTTCCAGCCCCAATGACTGTCTTCTGATTGGCAAGTGGATGATAGACAAGAGAAGCAGGAAAGAACAGGAGACTTCTTCCAGAGTCCCACACCTGACACCAGAAGACACAGTTCTGACCTTGGTGAGTCAAGTTCTCCGCCCGTTTTCATTTCTGCCACACACAGTGAGTGTGTTCATTTACTAGGGCTACTGCCAGAAACACCATACACTGGGTTGCTTAAACAACTGAAAGGTATTCCCTTATAGTGTTGAGTAAGAGATCTAAAATCAAGATATGAGCTCTCCTTTGGCTCGCATGGTGTGTGGTCAAATGGTCATATGCTTTGATGTCTTTCCAGTGTCCTCTTGTCTTTGTAGAAGAATGCAGTAGACAGGACTAGAGCACACATGAGTGGACTGACTTTAACTTAGTTGCTTTACTTACACAGTGAAGTTCTGCGTGTCAGGCTTCATATAAATTTTGAGAGGGAAACAATTAGGCCAATAGAAGCATCTCAGTTCCCATGCACAGGACATTGTGGTGCCTTCCTTCCTTGATGGCATGTAGGTCTTCAATATGTTTCAACATTTAGAATAACTGTATCCCCACATCCTGTTATATGTCTAAAGTATTCTTTATTCTTACTATGGTGATGATGGTAATGATAATTGTCAAGATTATTATTACATTTCTCTCTTTCCTCCCTCCAAACCCCTCCTGACTATTTACTATTTTTTAGAAAAAGGTCTCATGTAGGTCAGACAGACTTCAAACTCCCATATAACCCAGGATGACCTTGAATTTCTAATCCTCCTGCGTCTATCCTCCCAATTTTGGGGGATTTTCGTCAAGCCTCTTTGTTTAAAACATCTCTAGAAACACCTACATATAAAAATAATTGTGTTTATAAAAAGTAAGCATTTAGAATTTTCATTATTTAATTATTTTCAGATCCTATATTAATTTTTTATTGAGTTGGATATTGAATAAGACTCATCGAACTTGCTCACTATTCTAAAGGCTGAGAATTGTACAGAATGAAAGCACTGTCTAGATTGCAAGGAAAGCTGCTCAATCACTTAAAAGAATGATCCAGGAGATGGGAAAACAGTTTCTTCTGGCACTAGGGAAGATTTACTTCCAATTGCAGAAATGTTTAAATCTGCCAGTTTGGAAAGGACTGTGGAGCTGCCCTCATCCCTAGGAGAGATGAGTCCCAACCCATAGCAATGAGACCAGTCTGTAGGCACCTGTCAGAGAGCTCACAGATGGTCTCAAGAGGCAGGAATGTGAAAACTAACTTGAAATACTAAGATTCAAACAATTCAAGCAGTAGAAGTGAAAGGAGGGGGAGGGAGAGAGAGGAGTTAGAGAAGAGAAGAGAAGAGAAGAGAAGAGAAGAGAAGAGAAGAGAAGAGAAGAGAGGAAGGGAGGGAGAGAAAGAGTGTGTTGGGGGGCTGTTGTTCAGTTCACAGCTAATATTTTCACATAAGGAGATAAAATCTGATATTAACATTGTCCAGATAGACAACAAAAGGAGATAAATAAGAAGGAAAAGTCTTGAAAGCAAATCCACCCAAAAGGCAAAAAGGATTAAACAAACAGAGAAGAGAGAAACAGAAGGGTTAAGGCAAGGTCCAGTGAAAGAGGAAAGATGGTCATCAGTCACGCCAATCATGGAGTCAGAATTGTTCTTGTGAGCTGAGAGGCTGGACCTCTAAGAATACCTCAGAAGAACCCCTGTGAGTAAGAACACCCCAGGTGAACCCCGTGAATAAGTCTCCTTAGAACATTTCTTTAGTTTGGGTATTTATTTTAAACTCTTGAATAAGGAGAAGAAAAATTCCTTTTGTTGTCCAGTTGTCAGTGCCTTTTAAGACAAAATTTTCCCAGCAAAATAGCCCTGAAAACAAAGACTTGTTTGAGACACACTGTCTGTGAGATGGTTTATTTTAAGCCATGATATTATGATATTAGCAAGCTATTGCTCAGAGCAGCGCGGATGAATGTGTCTGTGTCATGGCAGTCACAAAGCACCAGCCTGTTTCCCTTCATCTCCTTTCTCTGCCCTCTTTGTGCTCAGGAAGTCTGAGCACATGGCCTGTCACAGAGACCCAATGCCATGTTATTTCAGTCTCCAAAATGCTGTACTGATCCGGGCCTTTGTAGCTCAGTGACTGGAAGACATGTCACTAGGAAACATTCACAGATTGTTTTAGCAATTCATCTGGAGTTGCTCTCCGTGGTAAGGCTAAAATGAAATTTTATCAGCAAAGAGTTGACAAAGTTTATTTAGTATCTTCTAGAGAATAAACATACGCAATTGACCTCAAACTTAATTTCTCTTCCCAAAGGCAGGCTTGGTTTCCCATGATGCTAGATTTCATTTTATTTTTTAATTAAATAAATGCATACCACTCAGCTGCCAGCATTAAACATTGATAGATTTGTTTCTTCTCATTACCAATGTAAGTAACAAAAATAATCAAAGGATGGTGTTATGACAGAAGCAAACATTTATAGCTATGTATGGTATTTAGTGATGATGATGTCACTGTACAATGAGGTCCCTTTAGCAAAGTTGTTTAGAGTATGAATTTTAAAACATACAGCATCAAAGCACCTAAGCATACTAGTATACTTTGACCCAAGAACTACACTTTTGGAAACCTGACATAATGGAATATTTATTTCAGTAGCCTTTATAATACTTATAAAGCCAAATAATTATTAAGTAAGTCATGGTAGCTGAATAGAATATCATACCCAGTTACTTATGTTTCTTTGAAGACTAATAAGTGAGAAGAACTCAATGGCCTATGTACTAAGCAGTGCTTTAACTGTTTAATATCTGTGGACTCACGTGGTCCTTACCCCAACATCCTTTGGCAAGAACCATTATAATCTTCTATTTTATGAATGTGTTCATTATGATATCAGAAGCTTGTTAGAAAAAAGCTGGACTTTGCTTCATTCTGAAGAATTTAAGGTAAACATTACCTCCATGCCTTTCCACTAAGTTCAGGGTGCTTTCTAGTAGTTTTCAGGATCGTGAAGCTTATACAAGCATCACTGTCATATTCACATTCATGTAATATTTCTATACAAATCTCTCCATTTAAAATGACAGCAGTCACACTGGATAGAAGCCTGTCTTCACTAGGATTGCCTCATCTTCACCAATGACCTCCTCAAGAGACCCTTCTACTCCTTGAGTAGGTGGCAGACATTGGCATCATCTACATGGTGCCTTTTTCTCGGGCACGGAGAAAAAAAGAAGCTATAGGATGATGGAGCCTTCCCAGACTCTGTATGAGATCATGTGAGTCCAGGCAATAGGTAGCAGCATTAGAATTCCTGCAGAGACTCTAAGCGTGCTATCCCTGAAGTGGGGAACATGGAGCCTACATTGGAATGTAGACTCGGGATGTTGGAGGAACTTGGGGAATCCACCAAGAAAAGCTACAGGCACTGAGTGGATCTAGGGATGCTTACCCAGCAAGCTTTAATAAAAACATTTGCATGCTTAGTTTCTAGGGTTATAGAATGGCCATAATTTGATAAGTACTACACAACTGTCCTCTTTTCTTTTGTAATGGGTTTCCTTTGTGAAGTGTCTCCTTACAATATAATAGAAGCAAGACATCATGTATTGAAGTAAAGCAGATTCAGAAGCCTCTGGGCAGTGGAAGGTAATTGGGAGTTTAAATATAGTGAGACATTCAATCATATGGCCCAGATTATTATTGTATTAGTGATAAAAGGTAATTCTTCGTACTCATCCAATAACAAATCACAAGGAAAATGCAGCTTATAATCATCACTCCCAACTTTAATTACACCCATTTATACTATATCTATGGCTCACGTGTCCAGAATACTTCATGCACACTTTACAATCATCAAAATCACAATCGCAAAAGGATTGTACCACAGGCAGGGTGATGTAAGTTGCTGTTTTCCCCCATGAGTATCTGAAACCACAAAACTGTGACTCTGTGCCTTGTAGCTTCTTTTGCATTATAACCATACTAATATCAACTGTTCAAAAAGTTGCTTTTTAAAATAAATTTTTAAATAAATAGATCTATCCTTTTAATGTTTAAATATCATGATTAAAGTTTTATATTAAAAAAATTTCATTGAGGTTCTATTAGACTTTGAGGAAGTCTTAGATATGTCTTATTTGGGGCATTCATAAAATATGTGCTTTGGAAAATCTCAATAAACATTTTCTAAATTGAATTAGTAGACAAATGACTCTTTAATTCACATTCAAATATTTGTCAATTATTTCCAGGCATTACATATCAAGCAAAACCAGAAAATAAATTTTTCTCAGGCAATGAACTTTAGCATGTAGGATTAGACAATGAAACAATGCACAATTGAAAACAAATAAAATAAAGAAAAATGGGAGCATTTCCTGTAGAGTCTATGGATCAAGACAACAGAATGTCCCATGTCCTGTAGAGCCTATGGATGAGGACAACAGAATGTCCCATGTCCTGTAGAGACTATTCATGAGGACAACAGAATGTCCCATGTTCTGTAGAGACTATGGATGGGGACAACAGAATGTCCCATGTCCTGTAGAGACTATGGATGGGGACAACAGAATGTCCCATTTTCTGTAGAGACTATGGATGGGACAACAGAATGTCCCCTGTCCTGTAGAGACTATGGATGGGACAACAGAATGTCCCATGTCCTGTAGAGACTATGGATGGGACAACAGAATGTCCCATGTCCTGTAGAGACTATGGATGGGGACAACAGAATGTNAGAATGTCCCATGTCCTGTAGAGACTATGGATGGGACAACAGAATGTCCCATGTCCTGTAGAGACTATGGATGGGGACAACAGAATGTCCCATGTCCTGTAGAAACTATGGATGAGGACAACAGAATGTCCCATTTCCCAGGCAAAATCTACGTTTATGTTTATTACCCCTGCATAATTGTTATTTGTAACATGTCTTTATTCTCAGACATTACCAAATTTAAAAGTGTTGTCATTCTACCTTTAAGAACTTTGTTTTTAATATTTACCCAGAAAAAAATCTCAAGTATTTGTGTCACCAATATCAAAGGTAACAGGTGGAGTTTGTCAACAGGAGGGTAGGTGGCTACTGCAAACCTCCACAAATGACAATGGTTTCTTGGATTTTAGTGGTTAGTGTGGAGCTGGTAGGAAGTAGACAAATAAATGCTCAAATCAGATATGTGTGTTCAAGTGTAATCTACCACAGTTTGCCCATCTGTCATATAAACACTCAGAAGGAAAGAAAGGAGAGAATCAAGTTTAGCTATAGCAGCTTTGGGTGGTTCAATTACATAATTCTATCACTCTCTGGGACGAGGTAGAGGACAGGTTTGGGGGAGATGTGGGAGGATTTAGAGGAAAGAGTTTCAGGGTCTTCAGGAAACAGAGTCAAGAAACCAGAGAAAGAGAGCTGAAGGGCAGGTGGCTACCATCTCTTTTGTGGAAAAGTAACTATCAGCGGTGATGACAAGGTCTGATGTACTGCTACCCAAATCAAAACCGTGAAATGGGGAAGTGTGAAGCTCTCATGGGTCTACAGGTGCACAGTTGATGAAATGAATTAAAGAAGCCCAGGGTCACTTGCAGGGAAAGGTATCGCCCAGAGTGGCTGGGTATCTGATATCAATGGACGCAATCAAAATAACCTGACATGGCTATATGAGGATTTAGTCCTCAGGTAGCTCTGGATTCCATCAAGGTGATACCACCATGACACACACATATTTGACCAGAAGTTTGCATTTCCTCAAATGTACATTGCTTTTCCTTTTTATTTTATTTTCTAAAAACACCAGCAGAGGATGAGTTATAAATTATGAAACAACAGTATGAAAGGGAGATTTCATCTTTTATTTTAAAAAAGCAATGTACGTGTGTGTGTGGAGGGGCGTAGGTGGGTATGTGTGTATGTCTGTGTGTGGGTACGTGTCTTGGCTAGGGTTATTATCACTGTGGTGAAACACCATGACCAACCGCAACTCAAGGAGGAAAGGATTTATTTGCTTCCATTTCCACCTCCATAGTTCATTACTGAAGGAAGTTAAGACAGGAATTCAAACAGGGCAGGAACCTGGAGGCAGAAGCTGATGCAGAGGCTGTGGAGGGGTGCAGCTTACTGACTTGCTCCCCATGACCTGCTCACCTTGTTTTTTTTTTTGTTTTTTTTTTGTTTTTTTTTTGGGGGGTAAAGCCCAGGACTACCAGCCCAAGAGTAGCACAACGGGCTGGGCCCTCCCCCATCAATCATTAATTAAGAAAATGCACTATCCCCCATCAATCATCAATCAAGAAAATGCACTATATTCTTGCTACAGCCTCATCTCATGGAGTCATATTCTTAATTGAGGTTCCTTCCTTTCAGATAGGACGAGCATCTGTCAGGCTGACCTAAAACTAGCCAGTAGAGAATGCACATATGAGTACAACTGTCTTGGTGGCCAGGGCATTGGATCCCAGGGACTATAGAAAGAGGTGGTGGTTGACTGCTTGGCTTTGGTGCTAGGAACAAAATCCAGTTCCTTGGCAAGGGAAGTGGACACTCATAATGATTTAAGTAACTCTCCAGCCCCCATCTGCTTTTTCCTGATGGTTTGAGAAATATAGTCAAGTCCAGCAGATACCAAGATTTTGGTTTCTGAACCCTCCACACTTAAATGCTGTGGGAGCACCTTCTGCTCCTTCAGCCAATAGCCTTTAAGATACCAGCCCACTTGTTCTCTTATAGTTTAAAAATCAGCAGGAACCCTGCACAAGCACTTTTGTTTTCGGCTCCTGTTTTGGCTGTTAGACTCTGTTCCTGTTTGCACTCAGAGGACTGTTGTTTGGGACAGTGACCTGTAAGTTTTCCACTTAAATAAATAACCCCTTTATTATCACTAATTCTGAACTGATGTGGGATTGTTTTACGGCATCACTTAAACAAATTTAAGAGATGTCAGAAACATTTTTGTATAGATTAAATCTTTTGCTTTTTTCTACTACCTTAAAATTACAACTGAAAGTTTTGAGAACATTTAATACAATTAAAATAAGACTATTAGTGGTAGCATTATCTTTTTCTGGGCAAAAAAAGAAGAGTTTCTGAAATAAATCCTTGTAAGAAACAGCATTTTCCATTTTTGCATATTTCTTTAGTGTCTGTCTGAATTGAAGGTGGCTTGATTCTCATATCTGTTTCTTTATTCACTCTGGTGTGCTGTGATATTGATCACCAAATGACCTGAGAAAATACCACACATGTGTGAGGCAATGAAAATGGAAAAGAAACACTATGAAGATGATTTTCACCCAACCTACTTAAAAGTGTTTTTGGAACCAGGGTTCGTTGGACACCCTCTGAGAACTGTTAGTCTGGGTGTTGACCATGGAGACTCCTGTATCAGTCACCTTCCTATTGTGGTAAATAACAGGATCAAGACAACTTACATAAGGGGCAGTTTACATGGGTTCACAATTTCAGAGGATGAAGGTTTGTCATGGCAGAGAAGCATGGCCGAAAGCATCAGGCTTGGTGGCTGAAGCAGGAGATGGAGAGCTCCCATCCTGGACTGCAATCATGAAGCAGAGAGCGCAAACTAGAGCTGGCAGAAGTCTTCAAGTTCTCAAAGCCCGCCCCCAATAATAACTTCTGACAGCAAGGCTGCAATTTCCAAATCTTAACAGCATCAGCTAGGGACCAAGAATTCAAGTGCCCAAGACAATGAGGGCATCTCATTCAAACTCCAAGGCTCCTGGATCAGAATATAGTACCAAAGTCACTGGAAGGAAAATGTTTAAGAAGCTGAGGGCCAAGAGGGATGGACATCTCTCACAAAGGCAGGAACTACACCAACATCTTAAAATCTTTAGGGTGGATGGAAGTGCACTGTGGGTGGTATGAAGAGTGGGGGAGAGAGTCTTCCTTTTGAAGTTGCAAAATTTGAGCAAGGCAATAGTTTCCTGCTTAATAAAAGGCAAACTAGTTATGAACTCTTTGCAGACTGGCAAATACCATTCCATGAGAGTTCTAGAATTGAGCTGCTCATGTTCTCTCCTTGATGTGATTTCAACTCATTTACCATTAATGTATAGTAATTAACTGCAATTACTGTACAGCCAATCTGCGTGATGTTAGCTAGCTTTCATTGTTTTGACACTCTCTAAACCCTCTGTGATGCAACAAACCCATAAAGCAAGCATTGCAATCCTTCAAGAAATAGTCAATAGTTTATGACATCTAGAAAGTGATTGACATGTCTGATTTTATTCTTTGCCAGCAATTAGTAGCAAATGTCAGAAAGACAACAATAAGTTTCCTGAAACTTTAAATGAGCATACAGCTCTCTTACAGACAAATGAGACAGTGTGTCCTCTGAATGTGTTGATCAAAGATCAAATTAACAGAAAACTGGGAACATCAAGTCTACCCACAAGGCCATATTTAGGAAGTTTTAAAAATAAATCATATCTAAGTCCCAGGTCTAAACTTAAAAGAAATTACCCTCATCCAGTTGTGGCCTTTCAAAATAAGAGCAAAGGGCAGCATCAGGAGGAAAGTGGGACAACAGAAGAGGATCTAGAGGCCCCTGCTTTCGCCAGTGAGAACATTATTTAGCAAAGAGTGGATGATTTGTCAGGCTGATGTTCACATTCCCAGAGTAATTAATTTTCATCCCCGTCATTGACTGTGAAGAATGAGAAATTGTATGAAGCAGAGAATTATAAATGTTCTAGGGTGAAAATAAGAAGCCCTTGACAACACTGGTATTATTTAACACACACTGACCACCAGTGATGGGCAGGACATCATCCATAGCAATGTGGTGATAGGCCACAGAGCTTCAACAATCACTGGAGTAAGCAGGAGCCCTCGTGGTTCACCAGTAATTCTGTCAGTCTGAACTAAGTAGCAATTTAAATTCTGGGGATTGTTTGGGAAATGCTTTATTTTGGCAGCTACTGTCCTACCATAAAGCAAACTCAGCAAACGCTTGATGGAGTGCATGCCTCCGGGGATATCTTCACTGACTTAGAGCTTAGGTGACAATTTCAAATCTGCAAGCCCCCATCCAAGCTTGCTGCACTAACTGCAGCATTTTGAAGGGATGCATGGGGGAAAGTGATTTTTTTTTTCAAATAGGAATAAGGAAACAAAACAGATGCAAAAGAAGTTGGTGGGTGACCAGTTATTATTAAAGTCTTATTCTGCATGCAATCCTGTGGGTGCCCAAGCATGCCACATGATGCTAGTAGTATAAGATATTTCTAATTCTGATTTTGGTATAACAGACTACCCAATGTGCCTTGAAAATGTATAATCACCTAGAGCATCACACGCTGGAGCATTGCCAGTTGGGAAGAAACTATATCAAAACACAAGCTCAGCCCTTGTACATAATCTACCCAAGAGAAAAGGGTAACACTATGCATTTAAGATTATTTTTTCTAGAATGTCAAGGAGAGCAATCTTCAAGTGTGCCGCTCTGTATGACCACTGAGCCAAATGGGATGCTCTTTTTCTTTCTCTCTCTCTCTCTCCTTTTATTTCTCTTTCTTTCTTTCTCTCTTTCTTTCTCTCTCTCTCTTTCTTTCATTTTTAATAAAGAAATAAAACTATCTTACTTTTCTTTTTTCATTATACATACCCAATCCAAGTCCCCACTCCCTCCCTTTCTCCCATTCCCTCTACTTACCGGCCCCCATACCCCACTCCCCATCCATTCCTCAGAGAGGGTAAGACACTTAGCTTTGGGGAAGGTCCACTACTATATCTAGGCTGAGCAAGGTATCCATCCAAAGAGAATAGGTTCCCAAAAAATCAATACAAGCAGTAGGGATAAATTCTGGTGCCACTGACAGTGGCCCCCCAAGTCTGCCTCAGCCATGTAACTGTCAACCACATTCAGAGGGACTATTTTATTCTTATGCTTGTTCCTTTCCAGTCTGGCT
>JAQHUG010000138.1:2327563-2375524 GCA_028555095.1 Dicrostonyx torquatus
TTGCAGTGGCTGTCTGAGTCTTTGGAAATTATTCTTGATCTGCTCTGTACTGTCAATGTCTATGTCTCAGGGAGCCACCAAGGTCTCTCTTAGGCTGTTCTCTTCGCCTTCTTTTCTGGTTTGCTCTCTTGGTGTACTCTGTGCAGTCACAGCTTGTGCTTTAGAGTTCTTCTCTTGGTTCTCTCTTGTGGTCCTCTCAGCAGGAAACTCTCCTGCTGGCTGGCTAGATAAGCTCTTAGCCTCCTCTGTATTCTAGCAAGCTGTGTTTCAGAGTTCCACTGAGGTTGCAGGAGGATAGGTGAGTTTGGAGGTGGGATGGGGCTAGTAGCTTGCAGAGTTTGGTGTATGGGGTGGATTTTGGGGAAGCCTACCTTCAGAAAACTCTCCTGCTGGCTGGCTAAAGAAACTGAGGCAATCGGGGGAGAAGTCGGGGGTTTTGCCCTACTATAGAGGTCCTATAGGGTGGGGTGTGCCACCAGATGACTGCTCACTCACCTCGGAATGCTTTTTACCTGTACTATCTATTTTTGGGGACCTAATGCTTTGGCCAGACAATGACTAGATGACTGGTTGGTGCAATGTACATAGCCATTTCCTTTCAAAGGGTACACTCTAAAATCCCTTCAGCTGTCATGCTCATCCCATCCCTGGTACCCAGTTTCCAAAGCATCATCACTGTAGTGTCTTCCCGTTGAACTCTCTTACTTCTTATGAAGATTTGCTATTGGTGGTTGGCTAAAGACCTCTTCTGCAAAGGTAGCACACTGTGGTGAGAAGTGTCACTCACCACAACTGGTTTGCTTTCAAGTCCAGTCACTGGATCTTCAGGAATTCTTTGATAAAAATCTGTTACAGCTTAGGTATGAAATGTCCATAAAAATTCATGTGCTAAAGGCTTGGTCCCCAGTCTGTGCACTACTGCTAACTTCATTGATGGATTAGCAAATTGATGAGTTCATAGGAGGATTAACTCTTAGAAGGTGGGCCATAGTTAGAATAGCTCACTGAGGGTGGGCAGTTGAAGGATATATTCTGGTCTTGAAGTAGTTCCTTCCTTCTCCTCTCCTCTCCTTTCTCTTCATCCTCCTTCTCTTTTCCTTCCTTTGATCTCTTTCCTCCCCTCTTCTTTCTCCTACCTATTCCTTTATCTCCCCACTTTCCCTTTCTCCAGATAGCCATGAAGGGACCATCCTCCTTCTCCATATATTTCCTCCATTATGGTGCTCAGCCTCTGTTGTGGGATAATCCTTCTGGATGCTGTGAATATGCTTCATTCCCATTGTAACCAAAAAGAAGCTGCTTTGGCCTATAACAAGGTAGAATAATGCTAGGCAGGAAAGCCAAACTGAAAATACAGTGGAAAAGAAGAGCAGATTCTAGGAGATGCCAGCCAGCCACCAGAGTAACAAGTTGTACTAGACCACAGGTAAAGCCACAAGCTACATGGCAATAAATAGATTAATAGAAATAGGTTAATTTAAAGGTAGAAGCTAGTTAACAATAAATATGAGCAATAAGACAAACAGTTTGTAATTAATATTAAGCTTCTTGTGATTATTTCTGGACAGGGGAGGAAGCAAACTGGTCTCTCTGCTTACAAGCTTGTCTCAGGCCCAAAGCAACACAGTCAGTCAAGTACGGATTCAAACCTCTGGAACCTCATGTCACAGAAAGTCTTCTGTCACAAGTCACTTTCTCATGTTTTAGCACACCTACAGAACACAGACTAGCACAGATCTAATTCTGAAATATTTGCATATAACATTTGGATCAAATGACAGTCAAGTGTTGATCAAGTCAATTTTTGTATATTGCTGTTCCCTTGTGCCCCAAAATAATCACACACAAACCATATTATTTGCAGTACTATTTGACCAATAGCTTAAGCAGATTTCTGGCTAACTCATATCTTAAATTAAACCATCTCCATTAATCTGTGTATTTCCACGAGGCTGTGGCTTACCACAGCTGTGGCATCTGTCTCCTGCGGGGCTACATGGCTTCTCACTGACTCTGCCTTCTTTCTCCCAGCATTCAGTTTAGTTTTCCCCACCTAGCTCTATTCTACTCTATCCCTGGCCTCAAACAGCTTCTTTATTAACCAGTGATATTCACAGCACACAGAGGTGAATCCCACATCATTGCATTTTGTTTATATCAAGTTTACAACTCTGTAGATTTGGTTTTGTCACTGACCACAGTTAAATAATAATGTTTTACATGGTGTTACTATTTCAAATTAACTTTTTTTTGTGGGGGGGAGAAAAATACATCATATCCATGTGTACCCCAAAAGTAATGATAAGGATACAGCAGAATATGAGGAACATGAGCACCACAGATAATTACTTGAAGCAACTATTTAATGTAAACAGTTTGTCCTAGATTTAGAGAAAGTGAGTACAACAGACTTTTGCTGTTTAGCAAAGGAATAAAGAAAAGAGGTTCAGTCACCAACAGTCGGAATGCTTTTCCCAGTCTAGCAGAGAGCTTTCAAGAGTCTTTCCATATCTGTTGTCTCCTTTCTTTTCCACCACAGTCATACGACTAAAGGGCAGAGCATCACAAATGATAGACAAGATAGAGTCAAAGATTCATGTGGAGCCACAGCTTTGATGTGAGCAAGGTCAGGACCAATATGTTCGCTGTTCTAGAGCAAAACTCCCAAGCCCCTCAGTCTTGGTGATATTGACATGTGGGCATTAACCCTTTGCTTTGGGGCTGCCTTGTTAGATGATGCCTAGAAGCACCACTGTCCTCTAGTCACCAGACAGAACAACACCTCATCCGAGTTATCACAAACTAATTGTCTCTTGTCACTGTCAAGCCTCATTTGTGGCATCTATCTTAGCTGAGAGTCTGTGATCCAGGTGCAATTTTGGAAAATTACATGACTCTAATCTCAGGAGCCAGGAAAGCCAACTGGCAAGAAGGACATTTTACCATCTACGACAAAAGAAAGGGCTGCCCTTTGGCATGCAAAAATTTTGGAGGATTGCTGTGTTATTTAACTTTTTTTTCTTACGATAGGATCAAGGAGCTCACTGTCATCTCTTACTATAAGGTTATTGGTACACAAATAATCATTGTCCAATGTTACTCTGTTACTGAAAGATTGCTGTATCTTCCTTGCCTCTCATTTTCTGAACTGGTCTAACAGGCTTAGGAACAAAACTCAGGACTGCCATGCATGACTGCAGAGGTTGAACCCTGTAAAACAGCATCCACTTGAGACCACAAATGAGAAATGAAGTATAATTCAAGCCTTAAACTCAAGGTCTGAGAACTGGCATATCATAGCATTGCTCACCAAAGAGAAACAAGAATTGCTTTGCAAACTCACCTAAGGACACCATTTGGTTGGAAAATACTTTTGGCGTACATTCAAAAAGGGAAGAAATAAATGAAGAGTGAAAATGGAGAAGCTGGAGGGAGAAACATACAATGTCAATCTGACATAGATAACACCATACACTCAGAGATGTTCCTGACATAACCAAATTGAGAGACAGCCATGCAATATGCCAGTCACCAGGACTCAGTCAACAAGATGCTTCAGATCTTCAGGGATTGAGCGGAAGGAGAGTGGGAGAAAGTAGAATTATGTCCTGTTCAACCCGGACCCTACAGAAGATTTGAAAAACTAACAGATACTGGGCAGAAATGCTTGTCCTATAGACAAGAGAGGGGCAGAAACTTTGCCACAGTCAACAACCAAGTAATTGGAAATCTGGTTGGGAGTAGGATGTCTGCTCCTTCTTGCTTCCAGACTGAAGGTGCCACTCACAGAGAATAAGAAGAGCTCATGCCCACACACTGCAACCAGAGACAGAATCACATATCAAATTGTAGCTAAACCATTTTGATTCTTAAATTTACTAAACATGGTAGTTAAACTATGGAACCTCTAAGGAACTACTACTTCAAAGAAAGGGGAATTGCCAAAAAGGTACTGTTCTCAACCATTTCAGAGAAAGTAAATCCACCTCCTGTCTTTATTTCATTGTTTCACTGAAATTGTTTCACAATTGACACTCATAAATTAACTCTTAAACGTTTACATTCTTAAAATTCATGAGTTAAAACTACATGACTGGGCATGATCCTTATTTTCCCCTTTTCCTTTCTTTTTTCTTTTTTGCCACTAAATGGCTATGTTTTCCCACTAGGGCTTACAATTGCCAGTATTTAGTATTGCTTCAAAATTTGTGGAGGTAGGATTGGAAAACTTTCATTATTATGGGAAGATAACCAATTCTTAGAACTATAATCCTTAGAATAATCCTTCAAATTAGGAACATATCCAGGCTGAATTAAGACTTGGAACAATTACAAGTACCCTAAAAATTACCCTCCTGTTTTACCTCCATGTACCTTCTGCGAGGCTTCAAGGAAAATCCAGACTTTTTTATGCACAGCCAACGAAGCAGGCTCTTAAACTGCCTTTGCAAAAGGCCTTTTCATCATCCACAAGAAAACAGGAGCTGCAGGACACATGTTTCCTGCGTTTTAATGAGGCATGGCCTTGGCAACCACTTGACAAGGAAGCAGGTTTCCTGAGCACCCTGCTGCTCTCTAATTCCCTGTGATTCTTCTAAGAAAGAACCCTTAATGACCAGAACAGTACAGTTCACACGCTCACTCGCATCTGCATGCACCCTGCAGCTTACCACTCTTCCTAGCACCAATGTTGCCTCTGCACAGCACAAGGGAGAGGGCCTTCTCTTCATGTCAGGGAAACTCTCCTCTCGACACCTTAAAAATGTAAAAGGGAGATAGATAGCTACATTCTTTTATTTCTGCTACCGTGGTCTGTTTATTTCTCTGGGAAGGCCAGAGACTAAAGTATTTAGTAGGAAAGATGAAAAGAAAAAGACACACTTCAGAGGTTCAGCCAAAAGCTTTGTGTTATAAAATAATTCAGTCCCCTGAATTATTTAGTCTTTAGTCTGAGAATATTCTAGGCTGAGACTCCCAAATGGCTGTTTTTATATTTACTCATGCAGACTTCACCAAATCATTTACTTATCTACGTGTATGTTTTCATCTGAAGACACAGATTGCTAATTGCCTATGTAATCTATTGTCTATGTAAGAGAATTCCAATATTGTTGGAGGAGCTAGTTTAACTAAAACTACAATTCCCAGCATGCCTTGTGGTCAGTTTTATCATGTGACACGATTCTGACCAATGAGATTCAAACATGAGTAGTTAACATTGCTACACAGAAAGGCTTTTAAAGATGTGCTAGGCGCCTGCTGCCAGCTTCCGGTTTCTGAAGATTTCAACGGTAGTTTTGAATAATCAGAGGCTTTGAGGGTAGGAGGTGACATCAAAACTGAAAACCAGATAGAAAAAAGCCCACCGCGTTTCTGAAAACTGTATAAAAATCCTATCACTTCTACTGACTTTTTATACATGTTTGCACCACACTTAACCATCACAAATGGCAAGATAATGTCAGAGAAAGGTCATGGCTAACTGGTGCTGTTGTGGTCGCACTGTCGAAGGCAAAAACTCAACATGAGAACAAGACATCGGAGAAGACAAAGGTTAACTGACTGGCGGTTAAAGTTATGCGGCATCCAGAATTGATCTTGGGGCAGAAATGGACATTAGTGATAAAACTGAGGAGATTAAAATAAGTCCTATAATTGCAATTGATTGACCAACATCAACGGCATGGACTGATCATATGACCATATTCCTGGGCCAGCAGGCTGGTTTTAAATCTGGATCCTTGCTTGTGTATCTTTGTTCTACTGAGAACTTGGAACTGTCTGCTTGATGAAGAGGCACTTCAAATTCTTATGTCACGATGAAGGATGATATTAAAAGCCCTGAGACTGCTGTAGCCAGACCTCTCCTTGCCCTGGAGCTTCACCTTCAGCTTATGTATGTGGTGCAAACAAACCCACAATGACTGAAACTCAACATTTGTTCTGCATTCCTTCTATGGAAGGGATTGTTGGTAGAAACAAGACAGGGGACTGACGAGGTAGTGAATTCAGAGCCTGTTCAACCAATAATTGTTTCACCACAGAAATTTTAACTTTAATAGCAATTACACAAAACTCTGTACTGCCTCCAAGTTGAACTTGAGGCAGTAGGAGTGCTAGATATTTGAGAAATTTTTTCCTATAAATAATGAGAACATAGCTGAAAGATAGCATCCAGAGGGATGGATTCAGAAGCCATTCATAGCTGCTATGACTGAGGAAAAACACTGACCACAGAGTACAAAGAAGCAAGGCTTATGAAATCATTAGTGGATGCCAGACAAAAAATAATGGAAATAGGAAGAAATGGAAATTAACCGTAGAAAAGGGTTTCATAAAAGGCCCCGAATACTACCTCAAGATCAAAAGTAAACCTTCTGCGCAAAGTTTCAGCATCAGGAAGTTCCCTGGAAATATTGTGTGTCATGGGGCAAGAGAGATGCCTTGGTGGTGGGGCAGGGAGTGCTGGTGCTCTTTCAGAGAACCCAAGTTTGATCCCCAGCAATCACCCATATTAGGTGGCTCACAACTGCATATAACTTCAGTTGGCCTCTGGGGATACCCCATCCATACACACAGCATACACTTAACAAAGAAAACACAAGCTAATAATAAATAAAAATGATGCCAGGCAGTGGTGGCGCATGCCTTTAATCCCAGCACTCGGAAGGCAGAGGCAGACAGATCTCTGTGAGTTCGAGACCAGCCTGGTCTACAAGAGCTAGTTCCAGGACAGGCTCCAAAGGCCACAGAGAAACCCTGTCTCGAAAAAAAAAAAAACCCAAAAAAATGAATTACACTTAAAATGTGTGTTTCATATATGTGAGAAATGGAGAACTATATGAGTAACAAGACATTAAGGAGGTTTCTCAATTGAAGCATTTCCATTGTATGTGCGCACTGTAGACACAAATAAGGCTAAAATTGTCATTTCAGATACAATAGAAATATACCGCTCCTGTGTGTAGAACCTGTATTGTGTCCTTTTGCCAGCTTCTCTCTGCTACCTGTTGGTTCTAGAAAGTCATCATCCAACACCACTGATACTCGGACCCTTGGCTTCCAAGACAACAGACACAGGTCTGTCCATCTTTGTCCATATCCTCAAATGGAAAAGGGAAGAATCCATTCATCCTCATCTCTCATAGTGACAGACAACCACACGGGCCTTTAGAGATGCCAGAGGTGCTGGGAAAGACCTCCCTGGTTGTGCTCTTCTAGAAGACAAACACATCATGAGGGAAACCACAGCTCTGGTTTTTCTCTAAGGTAAGTCTGGAGTTTTGTTTGGTTTTTACACTATTTCAGGTTAGAATAATTACATTGGCTTAAAGTATTGCCAGAACAGGGGACATATGAGACAGAGAAAGGGAGGAAAAGGAGATCAGTGAGAGAAGGTTAGACAGGGAGGAAGGCAGTGGGAGTCTGTAGGTGAGCAAGGGGTAAAGATATGTATGTATTAGACTCTCATAGAAAGTTTATTATGCTGTCTAATAGTGAAGAGATAATTTTAAAACTTTAAAAAATGAAAAAGAGGAGCTGGAGAGATGATTCAGTGGTTAAGAGCTTCAAGAGGTCCTGAGTTGAATTCCCAGCAACCACATGGTGGCTCACAACCATCTGTAATGAGATCTGGCGCCCTCTTCTGCCCTGCAGGTATATTTGTAGACAGAATACTGTATAAAATATAAATAAACCTTTTTAAAAATGAAAAAGAGAAGAGCTATTCTATAGATTCAAACAATGTGAATTACATTCTGGGGTCTGGAGTTATGGTTCAGATGTTAGGGAAGCATGTTGTTCTTCCAAAGGACCCCAGTTTAGTTTCTAAGTCAGGGTGTTCACAAATGCCTAGAACTGCAGCTCCAAGGGACCTGGCACCAAGGAAACCCGTGTTGGTACAGCATGTACACATACTGATACACATGCACAGGAATAAAAGTAATAAACCTTAAAAAATAATTACATTCTATGCAAGTCATACCAATTAAAAGGCACAGCGTCTAACAGTTCCTTAGTCTTTTCTTATTGTGTTAGTGAAGTGAAAATTTCCAATCTGAAATAAGGTGCAGATTTGGGTGAATAAAAGTAACACTTTGGAATCCTTACACTACTAAGCAGCTGAAAATGGTTGTTTTTATGCTAATTGGACATGAATGTTTATCATGGGATGAGCGGTAATTATCAGTCTACAATTAAAATATTTTGGTATTCAGGTGGAAGTTTCCAGACCGAGTCTCCCGATAAGGTGAGGCTGAAAGGAAATAGTCAATAAAACTTTGCTTGAACTCCTGGGTTAAGTTCATCTATGGAGAATCCCACACCTCCATTCCCGGAAGCCTCAGACACAGACTGAAAACAAATCTGGACGGTTAATGGGAATACAGTAAAAGTTCAGAAAAAGGCATTTATTCTGAGATAGTTGGAAGCCAATTGAACAGAAATTTTTCAGAGATATTCAGGTATGATTCCATATTCCCAGGTAACATCACAAGAACTCAACACGACTAGTTCCAAGTTTCACCCAGGGCCCTAGAATACCTGATTTGATTAAATACACTTAAACAGGAGCACAGAGATAGTTCCCACATATAAGGGAAGGCAAGTGTGAGCTGAAAGAAGAGTAGAAAATGCCAGCCTCCATTTCCACCCAGTGTGATTCTAGTGGTTCTAGAATACCCCAAACAGAAAGAACCCAGGGCAAGAGAAAATCCTATTAAAAGTGCCCCTTGTGTTTTTATCTTTATAGTTACCCTACCTTATTTAAGGTATTTATTCTTCAAAAGGGAGAAAAGGAAAGAGCAAGGGTGAATGTGTGCATATCTCTCTCTCTCTCTCTCTCTCTCTCTCTCTCTCTCTGTGTGTGTGTGTGTGTGCACGCGCAAGTGTGTGCGCACTGGTCTCTCTTTGTCATCTTACAGCTAATCTCACTCACCCACACTATTTTTCTGTTATGAACTTACTGCTACATATGCTGGCAGGTTCCCACATTCCATGCTCACTCTGCACAAACGCTTAGAAAATACTTTTACTGAGTATGAGCAAGCACACAGGTGTTCAAAATAAAAGTGGCTTTTCATTTTCAGCAGAAAATCTGATTGTGAGGAGTTATGTCATCCCACTAATTACAATCTGAGCTCAACACATTTATTAATTCCATATGTTCATCCCTCCACACTGGCCTGAGGGCAGGAAGAAATGAAGCCACAGCAGAGTAGCAGAACTCGGGTTTCTCCGACATGACAGTGTTATGAGGGCTTCAAGACTGAACCATTCTTTGTCTAAATTGCTTCATTATACCCTGTGCTTTTTAAGTAGGAAGCAACCAGCACAACATAATAACCAGATTCACAGAGGATAACAAGGTACAATGTTGTGGTACAAAGGCTCCAGAACATGCCAGCTTTTTAAAAAACTACTATGCTCATGAGAGAAATTCTATTTTGTATGTTGGGGTTTAAGGTCAAGCTTATCAAAGTGTAAGTATTACATTTATTTAAGTCTGTGGCATTTGGATTAAATCCTCTTAGTTTTGTGGTCCCTTATAGGAGCATTTATTTTAAGCAACCCTTTCTGAATTTTTAACATAATAGGAATTAGAAGGACATGATTTAGAGCAATAATTGAAAGGCACGACTACCAGTAATAAAACTATCTATATATGCCCCTTTGTGGAATGGGGAGATTGTTCAATGGGAAAGATGATTATAGTCCCAGTATGTAGCCCTAACTTAGAATCTCCAGAGCTCATTAATGCATACACATCTGTAAACACAGTGGGGGAAACAGTGCCTGTGGAAATTTGTGGCTAGCATGGAGAGCACAGCAAAGAAATCCTTCCTCAACAAGGTAAGAGTTGCATATGAGACTGTCCTCTGACCTCCAAACATGCACCTTGGTATATCCATACCCATACTTATACATACATTAATACACATACATGTCACATACAAACAGAAAGAATATTTTTTGAAGGACATTAGTTAGTCAACAGAGATGAAAGGTAATGATGTACAAAAAGGAATAGAGTTAGGTCATATTGTTGAGCTATGTGACTGGCTGGTAACTCATTGTACTATAAGCTATTTCATTTAACTCGCAAAAGCAATATGCTTTGGGACACTATTATCCACATGTGCATAGATGAATAGATAGTTCCACAGAACCAGCGTTACTTATTGAAGCTCACACAGTAAGTAGCAGACTGGGGTTTTGATCCTGATCATTTGCATATTTTACAAAGCATACTTGACTTGATCTGGGTATGTACAAATGTGAATCTCAGTCAGGAGGTTAGTGCATTTTTCCTGTATCCTCTCCACCTTCCCAAGTGCAATGCTGTGCAAAGAACAACTGGGGCAAGCATTTTCTTATTCCTCTAGACCTCCATCTTCTCTCCCTCTGGGTAGTCTCATACAGAGCCTTCACTTTCTTTATCCATACCTCCCAGCATGGGATTGCTGACTATGTAATGCAAAGTCATCTTTTTGTTCAACTGAGGTGAAGCACTGGAGAGCAGAAACAATGCACAGAATACTCATTTTACAAGAACAGCAAAATAATGTTTTTCTTTAAATTGATTGTTGCTTAGAGTGTTGTGTTGCAAAACTTGTAAAACTGTCCTTTTATATAAAAATAAATCTTCTGAATATTTAGGAAGAGCACCTGAATAGGGTATGGGAAGAGCTAAGGAGCAGAGGAGCAGCAGAAAGGGAGAGCACCCACACTCTAAATCATGCTTACAGTACATCAGGGCTTGGTGTAAATTTATGTTTTGAATGGTGCTAGTTCAAATAAATATGGCCTGTGTAAAATTTATAACATTAAAAATCATGGATTTAAATTGCTTGTCTCCATTCAAATGAAACATGTACAGGAAGTAAAGTTTTGTCATCTTGTTCCAACTCCTACTGTCAAACAGCCCATGGACTCACAAAAGAATAATAATGCAGGTAATAGGGGCGGGGAGAACATACACATTATTTTTAAAAAAAATCACAGATGCTCCATGAACATGTGAAAAAGTTTCCATGTATTTGACTGTAAAGGAAATATGAGCCAAAGGTACACTGGAATTATGTCTCCTCACAGGCAGAATGGAAGCAGGCAGCAATAAGTCCATCTAGAAGATGGAGGGCAGGGAACACCTACTGTTGTGATTGGAATGTAAAGTTCAGCCATTAACAGAATCAATTTGCATGCTCCTCAAAGTGTAAAATAGAACTTAACATGTGATCCTGCTATGACACTCGGGTTTATACAGAGAAACAAAGGTCAACATACAATAAAGATACTTGTGAACCAATGTTTATCATGGCCCTATTCACAATGGCCATGTTATTGAATCAGCTGAATTACCCATCAATGGGTGAAAGGATAAATGAAATATGTACACAATTGAGTGTTATTAGACCATAATGAATAAATGCATGTTGTTGTTTGCAGGAAGCTGGGTGGAATTTCTGACCATCATGTTAAGGGGCTGGATTTGAAAGTAAAGAGGGTGACTTGAGAGGATCAAGGGAGTCCATGAGAAAGATAGGTTTCTTAGGCATTTTCTGTTGTTGTAATAAAACACCATGACCAACAAAACCATAGGTTAATCTATGCGTAGGGTACCAGACGAACAAGAGTTAATCGGGCAAAATAGCATGGATAGAAATGGCAGGAAAGAAAACAACAACAGGAAGCTGAGAGTTCATCTCAGCCATGAGCATGAAACAAAGAGAAGAAACTGGAGTAAAGAATTTTAACTCTCAAAGCCCACCTCCAGTGGCATACTTACTACTTAGACTTCCCAAATAGCATTACCACAGGGGACAAAGTATTCAAATGCCTGGGACTATGGGAAATATTTATCATTTAAACAACTGTAAAGGATAATAGAGATACTATGTTAGTCACTGATCTATTGTTATGAAGAGACAATGTAAGTTGGGGCAATTCTCATAAATAAAAAAAACTGGGGCTTGCTTAAAGTTTCAGAAGTTAGTCCATTATCATGGTAGGAAACATGGCAGCATGCAGGCAGGTGCTGGAGTAGTAGCTGAGAGTTCTACATGCCGATCTGTAGGCAGAGAAAGACTTTGGGCTTGGAATAGGCTTTTGAAGCTTCAGAGCCTAACCCTGGACCTTGCTATTCCTCCAACAAGGCCATACCTCTTAATCCTTCTAATTCTTTCAAATAGTACCACTACCTGGTGACTAAGCATTCAAATATGAAGCCACCACACATATGATTATGATAAATGTATAGCATATCTAAGTATAATATACCACAATGAAATTAATACATCATTTTGCATGAATATACTAATTTAAATATTTAAAAAATTACAGTTGTTCCCATAGTGAATGAAGCAAAACCAAACAAACAAAACATATATACCCAGAATAAAAATTCATCCACTATGAGTAGGGCTCACTTTTCTTTGAATAAAAAACTCAGCATCCCTAGTATTCTCTATCCCTTAAGTCCATCCTATGGAATAGATATTAGTAGAGAATGATAAAGGTGTGACACAGAGTCCTGCCTGGACCTTGCTATCCCGTCACTAGTGGAAAGGACTTCATGTTAATCTTTAGATATATGTATTATGTTATCTTCTCTCATATAAACAGGTAGCTTTTGTTAAGCTGCTCATTATGCCATGTGGTGGCTCCTTCACTCCTTGCCTACAGCTGAGAGCTACTCTAACTCATGACACAGACTTTTGGATCAGAAACCCTCCTAGGAACCGTCACCTGCCTCCCCATTGCCATGTTAGCTTGTTTGCATCTCTTCCTGAGTTTCTAACTCTTCTTGTACCTGGCCCTCATTGATCTGTTTTCATCAGCACATGCTTTTGAGCCACTGTGTCCTCTGCAATGCCTCTGGACTCTCAGCTCTGGAATATTATGTGAAGGAACCCATTTGATCCACTGTAGTTTCCTTTCCAAGATCCAGTGAGATACTAAGTCAAGAATCCCAACTCTAGTGAGCCTCCTAATCCATGGACCTTGTAGTTTATCCCTACCAAAGCCCACAGAGGAAACTGGAACAAATTTGGCTGAGTGCTTTCGTATTATCTCTTCATTCACATTCTGCATGTGGGTCCCTGGCACTGCCTCGGCAGGAAGGGAGATTTCTTTTATTTCCCCATGCCACTTCCTCCTCCAATGAGGAAGTGCCATAATATCAGAAAAAAATTATTCCCATAGTTGGAGAAAATTATGAACAGAGTTCTTCAAATTTTGCTTTAGTGGGCTAAAGAGAGAAGGAAAGAAACTGACAACCTAGGGCCAAGACAATAGTCATACTGTAAGAGCTAACCTGGGGCACAACTTGATTGTTATGTTAGGAGCTAAATAATAAGTAAGTGTTCCTCACTGACTTAAACTAACAGTTCCTAATACAGTTCCACAAAATGTCCATAAGGCTAGAAGTCGTGTATTTTAAAAGGCAAAAGAGGAAAGTGGTGTAGGAGGTCCTTCTGTTCATGTGTTGCTTTCATTGGTTGAATAAAGAAACTGCCTTGACCTTTTGATAGGGCAGAACTTAGGTAGGCAGAGTAGACAGAACTGAATGCTGGGAAGAAGGGCAGAGTGGCAGAACACCATGGATCTCTTGCCTAAGACAGATGCTGGCTAGAATCTTCTTGGTAAGCCACAGTTATGTGGCAATACACAGATTGATGGAAATGGATTAACTTAAGATGTAAGAATTAGCCAATAAGAAGTTAGAGCTAATGGACCAGGAAGTGTTTAAATGAATACAGTTTCTGTGTGGTTATTTTGGGTGTAAGCTAGCCAGGTGGCTGGGACAAACAAAGGGACCCTCTCTCATTTTCAACAGGAAAGTACTTTAACAATTCTCAAACTTCGTTCTAATTGTACCTCAACGCAGAAACTATGGAAAGTGTACTGTGGTTGGTAGACCCTTGGAGCAGAGGTAGGACTCAACAACCTGGTGCTGTAAGTAACTGTTTTGCTTCCCTTGCTCTGTTTATAACCTAAACCTGCTCTCAGCAATACCCCCAACAAATTATGACTGCATATTAGCACGACAAGCACTAAAATGATAACTGAAATATCGTGAAGAAAACAGACCTAGAAATTCGCACACTGCTGGAAGGTGTAAAGTCATACAACTCTTTAGAGAACAATTTGCGCTTTCCTACAAAAACTAAAGAGTTTCCTCCAAAAACTTGATGATGCAGCAGTTCCATTCCCAGATCTTCATGCAGAGAAACGAGACCATGTGCATACAGAGAATTATGTACACACACTCACAGATGCTTTACATGTGCAGCAAATTTGAAATCATTGGTGGATCCTCACTTCAACAAAGAGTAAAGAAAATTATGGGATACCCATAATGCAGTAGAACACTAGCACAAAATATGGCTGACCCAAGCATCCTCTGCTAAATGAAAAACAAAGACACCAAAAATTGTACATTCATTCATATCAAGTAATAGTGAAGATGTAGCTGG
The DNA here is from genome assembly GCA_028555095.1 of Dicrostonyx torquatus. Lineage (NCBI taxonomy): Eukaryota > Metazoa > Chordata > Mammalia > Rodentia > Cricetidae > Dicrostonyx > Dicrostonyx torquatus. Next base: position 2,342,038 of record JAQHUG010000138.1, read on the forward strand.
AGTGAAATCATCAATGATTGTTAAAGGATAGAGTGTGGTGGAAAAGACCAAAACAGTATTTTATTATGCTGTACATACTTAGTAACTTTGATTGGAATTGATTCCTTTTTCAGCCCATCCAACTATGAACCTAAAATGAATAGATTATAATATATACATAATTGTGCCTTAAAATGTTAATGAAAATATGAGAGGGGGAGGTAATTCAATCTCCTGCTCTCTTAGCTAGTGTTACTATTGCTGTGATCAAACACCATAACCAAAGAAAACTGGGGAGGAAAGAGTTTATGTCACTGACAGTTCCATATAGCATTTCATTGTCTAAACCTGTGATGGTAGGAACTCACACAGAGCAGAAACCTGAGGGCAGGGGCTGATGCAGAGGCTGTGGAAGGGGTGCTGCTTACTGGGTTGCTCATCATGGCTTGCTCTGCCTGCTTTCTTACAGAACCTGGGACCTAGCATGACCCACAATGGCCTGGGTCCTCCCTCATGAATCACTAATTAAGAAAATGCTCTATAGGTTTGCCTACAGCCAAATGCTATGGAGGCATTTTCTCAACTGAGGCTCCCTCCTCTCTGATGACTCTAGCCTGTGTCTAGTTGACATAAAACTAGCCAGTATACTTACTGATACTCTGCAACTAAGTAGCAAAGCCTTTGTTTGACCTTGGTAAGGTATCCTAATAATCTATAGTTTACAGATACTGTGTGTACACAGTATTGCTGCTCCAGAATGTAGTTCCTTTAGCTATGTGCTGTATGTCTCTAGGTCATATCTTCTCTCGGGTTTGTCATCTTCTGTGTTGATTGAAGAGTGCTTTAAAATGCTGACATAAGCATAGACAGATGAGAAAATAAAACAAAAGCAGGATGTAGTTGTGTGCCCCACTAACAGGAGGACGAGTGACATAGAGTGTGTGGACCAATCACGACTGAATTCTAGCAACAGGGAGGGAGAAAGTATGATAAAGTCGAACTCTCTACTCTTGAACCCAAACTTGTAACTCCATATTGCAAGGACACTCATTAGATTGCTAGAACCAAATGATGCCTAATGTTGAGTATTTATGCAGCTGTCCTTGGGAAGACAGAGCTCATCCTTCCTGTGTCACCATCATCAAAGGAGACCTGGAAAGCAGGACTTTCTTCCTCCAGGCCAGCAGTTCTCAACCTTCCTAGTGCTGCCGCCCTTTAGTGCAATTCCTCATGTGATGCTGACCCCAAACCATAAAATTATTTTTGTTGCTACTTGATAACTGTAATGTTGTTACTGTCATGAATTGTAATGTGAATATCTGTGTTTTCTGATGGTCTTAGGCAACCCCTGTGAAAATGTTCTTTGAGCCCCCAAAAGGGAGAACCACTGCTCTAGAGGGACCAAAAACATAACTGCTTTAAAGAAAAAGAAAATAGATAATATCTTTGAATTTAATTAATATAGTATTTCAAGTCAAATATTAACAAAATTATCTTCTTTACTGTTAAGACAGAAGAAAAATTATACTTGAAAATGTGTAAAATAACTTTAGATAATTATCTAAAAATAGTTGGTAAAGCCACTCTTATAAACTTTGGCTATTAAAATATTAAAAAATGTTTACAGGCATGGCTGCCTTAACTGGTTGGAAAACAGTAAGAATAAACGCCGATTATTTTTCTCTATCTAGAATTGCTGTAAATCATAAATCCTTATTTGAAATGATGCTCCTTGGCTTTCCCATTGCCTACAGGGCAAGTTCCATCTCTATAGTGGAACAGAACAGCCACGGAGACTCTAACCTCTTGTATTAAATAGTAGCCACATTCCATCTCCTCAGCTGTACTAACTTCAGACCACACACCCAGGGATCACTGTGACTCCAGCATTTATACCTATTATTTGCTTTTCCCTTTGTTATTGACATGGTTGTCCTGTACAGTCCTGTTCAAATCCTATCTGAGATGTAAGCTTTGTTCTTTTCTTCTCGATGTCTATTGCTAGCACAGTAAGTTTACACTTCCTCAAGACTGCTAACTTTTTATGCCAATATCTCTAAAGTGTGCTAGATTATTTTTTTTAGGGTGAGAACAACGTTCTATTAATTCTGTCTTTGTTTTCTGATCTTATTCTTCCACCTCTTTGTGAGTAATAGAATGTAATAAATTGAGTTTTACTGGTCCTGGCTCACTTGTGTCAGTAACATGTTTTTTTTCTCCTTCTTCATTTCTGACATCACTTATTCTTTTGCAATGTGGTACAAGGTTGATGCAATATGCTTTATATTTTGTGGGACTATTCAGACTTCTGAAAAGAAAAAATCAACTCCCCATTTTCAAGGAAGTAATGGAAATATTGACAACACTGTGAATTGAAATTTTCCTTTAAATCCCACACAGCTTTGTGATGTCCAATGCACTGTGTGATGGTGTCTGCAACTTTCCAACTGCTTCCCTTACACATCAGACTTGTCAATCACACTCACCTCATTCTACTCACAGCTTATTGAAATGTTATGTTTATATTTTTATTGCTGATCAAGATGATTATAAATTACCCAACCCATGGTGAACATCAAGACTCTGTTACTAGCCTTGCATTACTGACAAGAGGAAGGCTGCTCTTTGACCAAGGATTTGTGACTAGCAAATGACAGAATGAAGACTGGAATCCAGAAAGCCCAACTCCATGGCTGTGAGACAGCTTACCTGGGTCTGTTGCTTCTCCCCTTCCCCTCCTCTCTCCCCAACCCACTGCCACCTGCAAAGCCATAAAGTTAGTTAGTTCTAGACCAGGAGTGCCTGAACTGTCTTTGTCCACAAACTACCTTTCCTGGCCAAGTTGCTTCTACCGTCTTCCCCTCACCTGAGCCTGTCTCTACCTGTAAATCCTCCTCTTCTAGCACCAAAGACCTGATAGCCAGGATATCATTACTGGTTCTATGAAGTTGCTACATCCTTTCCTACACTTTCAGTTATTATACAGAATTAGCCTAAGTCATTAAATTTTTCACTTAAAAGCTACACAAAAGGTTGCTATAATAATTGAAACCACATAAAATTTTGTTAAATACATGTAGTTCTCAGCATTTCATTTTTAATAATGCCAAATTGTCTCTTTTTTTCAGTAATTCTTTTACAATTTTTAAATGTGCAGTTCTTAGAGCTATCATTGATCTCAACTCCTGATTTCAAATGGCATTCTTCATTTTTTTTTGCATTACCACAGGCTTATTCTAAAACAGAAAGAGTGTCTTATATGCATTGCTTACCTTCCACAAATTGTTAGGAGATCAAATTTCTTTCAAACGCTACCTCTCATCCTAAAAGTCAGCATTAGCTGCAGCCATGGGATAGACAGACATGTCTGAAAAATTCTAATGGCCTTATGATAGGACGAGAGCAGTAGGTGGGTCAGAGGAGGGTTTAGCCCCATCTAACATGATGGTCTTCACAAAATTAAGCAGTTATTTCTGTGTGAGCCTCTGTGGTAGTTTGAATATAATTGGCCTCCACAAACTCATAGGGAGTGGCATTATTAGGAGGTATGGCTGTGTTGGATTAGGTGTGACCTTGTTAGAGGAAATGTGTCACTGTGGAGGAGGGCTTGAGGACTCATACATGCTCAAGCCAGGCACAGTGTCTCAGACCACTTCCTGTTGCCTGCAACATGTAGAACTCTCAGTAAATACTCCAGCACAATGTCTGCCTGCCTGCTGTCTTGCTTCCCACCATGATGATTATGGACTGAACCTCTGAACTGTAAGACACCACAGCTAAACCTTTTTCTGATAAGAGTTGCCATTGCTCTAGTCCTGGTGTCTGTTCACAGCAATGGAAACCTCAAGACAGTCTCTAAAACCTGCACATCTGCAGCGTCCCACATCTGCAGAAGAACACATGATTCAAGCACACTTCCATTTCCTCTCTAAGATGGATAATTCCACCGCTTCTAAACATGAGTAACTCTCATTAGACAGTGATGCTCCAAGCTCTGCTGGTCTTCAGGTGTCCAGTGGATCCCACAGAACTCCGAGCTTAATAATCTCATGTAGGAGCATAGGCATCAAAAAGGAGAAGTATTTCATGTGACATGAAAGAGAAGGAAAGGCTACTGGGGGTGATACTTGTAAACAAAGATGAACAAGAGAATGGGAGTGAAGAGGTGACGGGAGAGGTGGAGCATAAACTATGGATGTCTGAAGGAGCCACACTGATACTACTGCTTTGCTAGCTGGTTTTAAAATATAATTTCAAAGAGTGCAAACAGAGGTATCCTGTGTAAGACCAAAACAGGAATGATATCCCTTGCAAGTTAAGGTTTCTGTTTGTAATTAAGAGTAAGTTCCTGTTACTTAGATCTGATGTATACTGCAAAGCATGTTTTTTGACGTATGCTAAACTTTCCACCCCACTCACGCAATATATGTCCTTACTCTTGCTCCTTCCCTTTCATTGTGTTGTTCTAACAATGGGTAACAGTCAACTCTCTCACCCCTGTGACCACTTCATCTCTCCTACAAAAGGGACCCTAAGAGGCCAGCAGAGTCTGCTCTGAAAGATCCTGAGTTAGGGAGAAGCAGCTGGACTGGCCAGTCTCGGGTGCACCCCAAAACAAAGTTTGCTTCAATTGAGTAATCATGGATTTGGACTTTCTCCTTGTGATTTTCAGGTTTAACATCTGTATCAGTGGACAATACTGATCTCAGAAGTCATGAGTCATTAGATAAAACATCCTAGTGCCAGTTGCTGGATACTTCCCAAGAGGGCTGCCAGGTCAACACAGGCTATTGCCATTGCTCTTTGCTCTGGTTTGACCTCAAGAACTATGTGGTAAGATTCAATTGCTGAAGACACCATACACCTTGGTGGCAGAACACCAAAATTATGTTGGGACTGAAGTAGAAATTTCCTCCTTTTTGATGCTATCCCACACTGGACCATAAAGCAAGAACAAACACAAAACAAAAAGACATACAAGTGGAAGGGAGACTTGGTGCAGGGAGTGGTTGTGAAGGGTGGGAGGGGCACGTGAAGGATAATACACATGACACACAGTGTGTGTGCATGGAATGAGAAGAATGCTCTTGAGGAAATAGGAAGGATAACACTATGCAGGCCGAGGCAATGATGCTCTTCTCAGATGAAGGGCCATTATCTAGATGAGAATAAGACCTGTTTTATGTAGCGTCAAGGAGCACAACCAGGGTCAAAAGTGAGAATTAAAAGGAAACAAATCTTACTCATGTGAATGGAATAAAATGGAGTGTAATATTCTGATCTATAATTTTCTCCAAGAACTTAGCTATCACCTCTACCATACTTTTTCTTCTGTATAAACAGCAATTAACTTTTGTTATTTCTTATTGCTTGAATTTCCCAGAAACTAATTTAGCAATACAAAAAAGGAAGGCTTCTCAGACTCCGCAGATAATCAAACTGCCTTACAAATGGTGCCTGTGATTAAAGGGCCTGGTTAATTTTACAGTACATTTTTATAATAGGTGTCTTACTGAATAAACTCGCATATACTCATCTTCTGGGGAAACGCGAAGCCTTATGCTTTACAAGGGCTTAACCAGCTTCCAAGTAAGAAACAATGCTCTTATTTCCTAGCAAGCACTGGGATTTGAAGTTTTACAAAGAATCCAAAACTATACTTCCAACTGGTCCTCCTGGGATGGGATATCAGTTGGCAACACCCATTTTCCCCTAATTTTTTCTCTATTAGAGACACAGCATGGACACACTATATTACACTTTTCAGAAATACACACTTTAAAGAGCAATCATTTCACATGGGCAGCCCCACGGCACAGCTGCTTCCAGAAGCCAGTTTCACACAACTCACTGATGCTCTCTCAAGGCTGGGAGACTTGGGTTGGGTAGGTAAACAAACTGGTGCTGCCATTTTTATTTGAGCACAAACAATTTTCCCCCTCAGGAAATGCTGTAACCCCCATAGAACTGATCCTTCAGGGAAAATGGCAAACACTGTTTTGCCAACACACACACACACACACACACACACACACACAGGCACTGGCACACCTCTAAACAGGCGATCCTCTTTATATCTAGAAGTTTAATGACATTTGAGAAACAAAATTTCTTTAATGACAAGGGCTAAGTCAGAAAGTTGGAATAAAGATGTCAAGCTTGAATAATAAATATTTGCTAGAATGGCTTAAATATTTATATTTCTTGAGCCAATAACTCAGAAAGCTGCCTTAAGGAAAAAGAAAAACACAAAACTCAGGCAAATATTTATGTCCCCAATTTTTTATTGCAATGAAATTTATAATGGCAAAAATTAGATATAACATAAATACCCAGAAAGGGGGATTAAAGTAAGATACAACCATTTTATTGGACTATTACTGACTGAAAAATTGTATTTCCTAAGAATATGTAATGTAGAAAGATGTTCATAATGCTGTTGACCAAGGTTTCTGTCCCACCCAGTCCTGCAGTCATTCAGTTCCAAATAAACACACAGAGGTCTACATTAATTATAAACTGGTTGGCCTAGTAGCTCAGGCTTTTCTCATTAACCTATAACTTATATTAGCCCATAATTCTCGTCTGTGTTAGCCACATGGCTTGGTACCTTTTTCGGCAAGGCAGTCACATCTTGCATCCTCTGCATCTGGGTGATAACTACAGACTAAACCATCCCTCTTCCCAGAATTCTTGTTGCCCCACCTCTACTTCCGGCCTAGTTGCTTGACCTATACTTCCTGCCTGGCTACAGGCCAATCAGCATTTATTTAAAATATAAGTGACAGGATACAGACCATTGTCCCATAGCACTTTCTCCCCCCTCCCCTTTTTAAACAAGAAGTCTGAATTGAATCTCCTTTGTTTAGCTTTTCACTGACCATTATCCATAGCAACTTGTATCCAACATTCTAAACAAAGGAAAACATCCATAATCCATTTTTTGGGGAGAAATGTGAACGTAGTTTTTCAAGATACTTCCTGCTGATTGGGGTGTGATAATCTTATGGGGGCCTAAAGAAAATTTAGAATTATGATCAAGTCCTGACTGGAGTATCCTGTGAGGCTTGATTATCTCAGGCAGCAGTCTTTGAACTGTTCTGGATGTAGAACTCAGACATCTGGGCCATTTCTCCTATTGGAGATATCTCAGGGGGATCTTCCTTGGTCAAACCTGACTTTTCTTAACACAGAATGAATCCACAGTTCCTCATTTCCTGTGGAAACAGAAGCAAAATCTCTTCTCCAAAGTAACATATCTTTTGACTTAAAACTTAAAGTCAAAGCATTCTCTCTCTCTCTCTCTCTCTCTCTATATATATATATATATATATATATATATATATATGTTAATCCAGCAGCATTTGTAATCAAATGTCTTTTAGCAGCTTTTGCTCCTTCCTCAGTCATCAATTTAAAGACAACACAATAACATACAATATCCTGACTCTCTGTGTATTTCTCATCTTTACATGGTTTTATTGTAACCTTTATTTCTTTTATTTTTATTTTTAATTTTTGGCTTTTTGAGACAGGGTTATTCTGTGTATCTTTGGCTGTCCTGGAATTCAGTCTGTAAACAAGCCTGTCCTTGAACTCTCAGAGGTCTACCTGCCTCTGCCTCCCAAGTGCTGGGAATAAAGATGTGTGCCACCAGACCTTAAACTCAAAAGATCTGTCTGTCTCTGCCTCCCAAGTATTGTGATTAAAGGTGTGTGCTACCACACTCAACTACTCTCTTTTTTTCTTTTTCTTTTAAGTACCTTATCCTTATTTTTCTCCCAAGCCTCCATATATTTTTAAACATACAGTAAACTGTTTAGATGTTTTCTTCATCTTTGAATCTATCTTTACTGTATATCTCTCTTTCTCTGACCACATTAGTCTTTAATTTGCTAAGCAGTATGGCTAGTATTAAAACCATGTCTTTGCAGCTGGATCCAGCCCATTCCTGAGCTTTTTTTCCTGAGAGTCTAGCCTCATGGCAGAGGTAATGGCCAGAACCATGTTTATTGCCACAACTCTAAGGCGTTTCAAGGTCCTGCCACCATCAAGAAGCATGCTGTCGGCTATTCATCAACACCATTTAAATGTTTTGTGGTAGGACCTCTTAAAAGAGCTGCAAGGTTTTGCAGCTAAAGCTGAGTCAGGAAGCCTCTCTTAAAGGAGAGCTCTTGCCTTTAGCAAGCAGAGTCCACCTGAGAAAGTGCTGCTATCAAGAAGCCATGCTTAACTCTAGACTTTTCTATCTAGAATAACTTACCAAGCTCTCTCAGGATTTGAAGTGGATTTGGTCAGCCCCATGTTGGCACACTAATCTGCTGACTGAGGTTTCTGTCTTGCCTGATTCCATAGTCATTTAGTCCCAAATAAATACACAGAGGTCCACATTAATCATAAACCGGTTGGCCTAGTAGCTCAGGCTTCCTATTAATTAATTCTTACATCTTTCATTAACCAATTATTCTTGTCTGTGTTAGCCATGTGGCTTGGTACCTTTGTCGGTGAGGCAGTCACATCTTCCCAGAATTCTCATTGCCCCATCTCTACTTCCTGCCTGGTCACCTCACCTATACTTCCTGCCTGGCTACTGGCAGGAAGTTTGTTTAAAATACAAGTGACAGGGTACAGACCATTGTCCCACAGCATAATGCAGTGCCCAATGAAATAAAATCAGCAAATAGCAATTGATACAAGCTATATAATCTCAAGGTATGAAGTGCATTCACACAGAAGAGGTCTACCACATGGTAGCCCAGTCTTCTCTCTGGGTCCCTCTGGCTTTTTCTTATCCACTTGTAGACATCAGTAAAGTTCCAACCACCCTAGTAATACTATACCTGAAGCAAACCATTGTTAGTCTTTCCATCTGTGAGTGTCATGCTGAGTTCTATGAGAAGTCTCCCTGACACAAGATAAAGTAGCAATTGTTAAGATCATGGTTGGGGGAGGGGGAACCTACTAGGGGAATCCAAGCTTACAATGCAGAGAACAAAACCAGTGAATGGGATTGGGAGGAAACTTAGAAACAAAAAAGGAAGACTCGGCAGAGCAGAAAATAAACCTGAAGGTTGGAGTGACCATGTACCTGAATAGACATTTACCCACATTAGAATAGATACCTAGGAATTTGATATAAAAGCTGATAAAAATTAACAACCCAAGGATATCTTTAGGGGAAATCACAGAACTAAAAAGATTGTTTTTTTTAAGTCATAAAGAACTCAGGAAGGAGCACAACACAGCATCCACCCAAACAGAAGGAAGGAAGACGTGTGAACCTGGCTGTTACTTTCTTTTTTGTTACTGTCTAAAGCAGAAATGGAAATGCTATAAATATAGTCAAAGGAAAACAGTTGCTCCAAGCTTTGTATACATAGCTTTAGGGAGATGCTTAAAATTAAAAACTCTTTTGTAGTAGGGAAATCTTCATCAGAAGTATTTTGCTTCTGGTAATTCAGAATTCCTTTTTGTTTCAAAGGAGCTTACCATTGTTAAGTGCTGCAAAACTGAAATGCAATGCTTATAAAATCGCTATGAAAAGAAATTGATGTAATTTTCTGAAAGTATTTTTTACGTTTATCTGTGCATATGAGCAATAATAGTTTTTAAATGGTGCTATCAATTTTTGGCTATTTCCTGTTCATGAAATCTAAACATATCATAATTTATTCCTTATATACTTTTGTATTATCTACATTTTGCAGAATGTTTTCATGAAAACAGCAATCATGTATTAACAAACAAACAATAACAAGCCTGACTACCTTAATGCACGGGTCCCCTGTTAATGACTGAACTGGCATTGGAAATGTTTTCACGGGCATGAATGAATGACTTGCACATATTTAATGCTTTTTGTGCAAGAGTTTCATCAGCATCTACTGTCAAGTGTCCTAACAGCAGCTGATCTTATCTGAGAGTTTGATACAAACATTTTGTAACAGGTGAAGGAGACCACAGATGACTCAGTGTAAGAGCTCTACAAATGGTAACATGAGGGTCAGAAATATTTGCTACATCAATGCTTTTCACTAGTGACCTACACAGTGCTCTGGGGCACACCGCCTGATTTTTCTTTAACTAGTTCTATTAGTAACTAAAGTTTCCTGGACACAGTCACACTTTGATAACTGATAGCTGTGGGAAAGGCTCAGAGCATAGGTTAAAAGCCACATGGGTTGTGATGGTCACCAGGATCATACAGTTGCATCATCATTGTTCCTAAGAGAACACTCTCCTCTGTCCTTCCACAATTGGGTCTGACTGGGTGGAAATCTCTTGCTTTTGGGCACTTTGTTGTTTCTGCCAGATCCCACTCCATGGACTGGCTATGGTATGCCATTCCAGAATGATCCTTCTAAAAGTCCGATCTGGTTTTCCTGCCTCCATTCTTAAAATTCCTCTGTGAGTAATCATCTAACTCCTATTGGGCTATGGATGGTCCACGATGGTCTTCTCTGCTCAGTTATAAATTAGGTTTAGAAACTATCTCCCCACCCGGAGATTGTGGTAAGAGCTGTTTCTCTGCTCAGGCCTGGCCTCTCTGTCCTTTTGTAAGAACAAAGGCAGCAGTCTGGTTTGTAAGCTGAGGGAATAAGTGGAATGTGGCCTGTGAGTAGCAACCATATTTCTCTCCTGGGCATCTGCTCCTCCAGATTTCTGTCCACCCCAGTCTTATTTCCTCACTGATTCAGTAGATCAAATCTATCCCGGGCTTCAAATTATCAAACTCATCTGGATGCCAATCAAATATCCACATTTCCAAACTGGCCTCATCTAGTTAAAAATAAACTAAACGTTTCATCCGCATTTGCTAATTTGATTTATTTATCAACTGCTGTTTTCAGATAGAGGTGAAAGATGGAGCTCACCAGGATCTGCCTGAAAGGATGCAATATAAAAGTTCACATTTAATTTTCTTTAAGTTTATACCATTTAATCAATACAGCCATTCACCCCTTGCCTTGGCGAGGCTCCATGAGCCTCTTCCTCCAACCTACATCTGAAGCCACCTCTTTTCTCTTCTGAGTCACAAAGAAATGGTTTCATGGTTAAATTTGCAACTAAATGAAATGAGATTTCAAGAATAAACTAAGCTACAGGCTTGATAAAATGTCACACATACTGATGACCCCCCTATAACTCACATGTGCAGACAACAGGTAGTTATGTTACACACCTGTGAGCTTTGTTGGGGCAGGTGACTCTGGGCTGGACAGCTGACATCTCTGGTTTTGAGACAAAAGGTTAGGTGACAGAAAGGGGATTCTCTCCCTAAGGTAGGTTCACTGCTTGGTAACAAAGCACTCAAGTCTGGCTCTGTTATTGCTTATTCTTTGGTTATATGACTTAAGTGAAAATGATGGCAATTGCTTCTATTCTTCTTGATGGCCACGTTCACTTAGAACTGGCAAGATAAGTTTCTTTCGAGCTATTTATACAAACAAAGTGTCTTCTCTCTTCCCGAACAAACTGAAGGAACAGTCACGGAAAGAGAAATTCCTCAGGAGTCCTTTTAAAGTTTCATAGGAACTTTGTGTAGTCTGTATCCCTTAATACGTATTTGAAGCCACAGTAGAGGGTGGGGGTGGGTGCTTTGGTTCTGTTTGTATTGCCTGCTGTATTGTTTTCCTTTGTTTTCAGAAAGGGAAATTTTATTGTGTCCTGATTGATACGTGCTTGAAAGTTCAGTCACAAATAGGAGCCCTTTGAAAATCTCAGAATATTGGACTGTCTGAATCTTAGATTTTTGTTATGTTTCTTATACCAAGTCGCAGACAAAAAAAATATTTTATTGTCTCTGGGGAAAATGCTATTGATTTTGCCCTGTGTGATGTGTGCTTTGTGTTCCCAAACTTGCATGTGTTGAACGGTTTCCAGTGGTGGTGGGAATTGCTGAGGGACCTTTATGGGACTGTATCAAATGGGAAGTCCTGGGTCATTTAGGTCATGCCCTAGGAAGGGAATAGCCAGAAGTTTCCTACATTGAGTTACTAAAAGAAGTAAAAACGTTTTAAATTTAAAAGTTCATCAAAGTGCTACGATGGATTAGGAGTGACAGGAACTTCTGGCCTTCCCTTCCTTGCCCTTCCCCTTTGGACTCCATTTCCTAGTGTGACTGAGAAGACATTCTGCTGGAGTGCCAGGTATGGTGCCTTTGTTTCTATGGCACTGTATCCAAACATCGCAGTTTGTCATTAACAGCAACTGTTATCACCGGACGCCTGTCCTGGGTTGGTCAGTGCTTTTTTATCAGGAAGGTCTGCCTTAGAAGCTGCCAGATGACTGGGACCAGTGAGACAATTTCGGGTGTACTGTAAACCGAAAGTTTGGGCTCCTTGTAGAAGAGCATTGGCCAGGGGTAGAGCAATGAGCAGACCGCATAATTGTGACACATTCCTCATGTGACCTAGCACTGAGCAGCCCCTCCTCCTGATGATTAATGGACGCAGAGTATACACTAGCCATAAAATAACTGATTAAGAGAAACAAGCCCAACTCTAGAAGTTAGAGCAATAAATAGATGCTTGTGTTACTTACTCATTACCTGCGAGATGCATTTCTAGGAAGGGCCAGTAAGGCATTTACATAGTACAGTTGCACAATTACTTTCAGTTTTCTGTTTACAGAACTACATGCATCAGAGAGGAAGAAGCAGATGGGATAGTCTCTGAGGTCTGAGTCCAGGACCCATCGCACACTAAAAATACGTTGGGGCTGGGGACAGCGCCAAGAGTGAAGTGCTTGCTTTGCAAGCTCTGAACCCCGAAGTGCCCACATGAAGGCTGGGCAGGCCGAGCACATCTGTAACCAAGTGTTCGTGGGCAGAGGTGGGCCGATCACAGGGGCTGGTGGGCAGACTGGTCAGCAAGTCCTACTAAAAGGACAAACTGGATATGCTGGCTCGGTGAGAATGCCTGTCTCAAAAGTGAAGAGGGACTCACAGGGAAGGCAGATTGGTGATGGTGGGGTGGAGATCAGAGGAAGTCTGTGAGAGTAACAAGAACATATCACTTACACGTAAGAAATCACCATGGAACAAATTTAATAGAATTATGATAAAAGTAAGATGGCAAACAATAGAGGCAGACACTCAGTGTGGATATCCACATGGGCACACATATGTAAGTACCCCCTGTACACACATGTGTGTATACACACACACAATGATGTGCATACAACATATAGATGCAAACAGACATGCATGTGCATGCTTACACACATACAAAATTCAAAGAGGTAACATTTAAGAATATGATCTCAGAAATGGATAAATAGTTAATCAGGTTGCCTATAAAGGCCTCAAGCATTGTCAACTGTACACACTGTAGATGACCTTCACCTTCAAACGGCAAGAAGCAGCCAGAACAAGGCAAATATAAGCTACATATGACTGATAGCATGTTATTAGTCAAGTGCCCCCAATGTACCAGGTACTTTCCCATGGGGTAGGGATGGGATTGGAAAGACAGGATGTCTGTATGTTGAGGCTCAGGGTACAGGAACTGACAGCACAACAAAGAACAAAAAAACTTGGCATCCGTGCACAAATATGCATTTTTTATCAATTTATTTGAAAAAGGTTAGTTTAAATGGTCAGATACCAGTAATTGACTCTTTATTTATTCATTTGACAAAAGTTATCACATATCTTTGGAAATTCAGGCACTGTCCTGGGATTTAAACTGAATCTGTAATTAATCAGTTGCAGTTCTAATTTAGACTGTTATTCTCAGAAAAGTGACTGCAGTGTGGGTTTCTCTCATAATCTCCCTTGCCAGTGACTTCAACAGGCATAATTGTCCTTTCCTGGGATTTCAAGTGTGTGACAGATAGCACACTGGTTTTCCCTCCTCTGCCCATGACAAGCATCACTAATGAGTTTGAGTTCTTTTCCCCTCTGAACACAAAGTTAGCCTTTAAAACCCACTAAGATTAACCAACAGCCTTCTGCGATCAATCCTGTAATTGGCTAATGAGGCAAAACCTATTTGCCATTTTTCACAGAGCTTAGACTTCAAAACCCACAGATAATTCCTAACTGTGATATTTAGGAAGAATGGCCATCTTTTAGCAGCCTCTATTGCTCAAGGCAATTAATACCCATGGCAGTTTCAACATCTCCTTGGCTTAATACTACAAGCATCCATGTGCTTCTCACCTCATGCCCCAAGCAGACACTCGAGAGTTAAGAATGATGGGCAGGCCTCTCTTCCAGGCAGACAAGAAATCTGGGCCTCTGTTTGTTTGTTTTACTCTTGCTTTAGTTTCTTAACCTACTTGCCTGCAGATATCTGAACTGAATAACATATAAGTGACACTCAGCATATAGCACGAAATACTCCATAACACTTTAAATTCTGTATTCATGACCAATATCTGTAAACATTGCTAAATATGTATGAAACCTCCCATTGTCATACGTGTACAATTAGGCCAATAATACTCTTATAATTTTTATTATAATAAAATTTTTATTTCATTATAAATGTATTATAATAAAAATTTATTCTATCACAGTTTTGATATGATAAATATGCCTATTTTGTTATGGTTTTTCATGTGAACCCTGATGTCTGCAGACTTTATCATTCTATATACAAGTCCTAAGAAAGCTGCATAATCTCTGGGTCAAGTTGACTTTCAGTTAGAATGTGGAATCTAGTTTGGTGCTCTGTTTAGGATTCACTCAATCTGTCAACTGGTAAGCTGACTTATGGATTTCTGGGTATCCCAAACTAACATTTTCCAAGTTTCTTATCAGATACCTCCAAGATGGTACCCAATAGGAGAGCACCCCGGGATAAGAGGAGCCCCCCGCCCCAAACACCTGACTGTATGTGATAGCCAGTGACATAAACATTCAGGGGTGAAAAGACTCTTAGAGATGATGAAATGTGTGAAATGTGCATTCTAGAACCCAGAACACTGTTAGTCCCTTCTGACTTGGGTGTGACTCACAGTGTAGCATCAGGAAGGAGACCTAGAGAGAAACCAATTCTACTGAATGCTCTGCAGCTTTAGACCATTGAAGAGTTAGGTGTGGCCATTGGGGGGAATGAAATGATAAAAATTGCTAGACAAGGAAATTGGGTCAATTGCTAGTAATGACTGAGTCAGCGGATGCTACAGGAAGAAAGGACCAGCGGGTGGCTGAAAAGATGAGGATGACTGTAAAATGCTCAGTAGCTGCGAACAAGAAGAGAAAACTAGCTGATGGAAGCCATACCTTGTAATATCAGGGGCCGGGGAAACAATATTTTTTTAAATTGAAAATTTGTTTATTTTTTTGTTTTCAATGAAAAAAATCTCATAAAGACTCCAATATTAAGAGGCCCTATGAGATAAAACATGTTTCCAATTGCATAGTATAGAAGCGTAGCAAGAAGGAAAATATATCAATTTAAAAACAAAATTTAGTCAGATTCCATATTCCATCATGATAGCAATTTATTGTAGATTCTGAAAATCAATTCAGTAACGAAACTATTCCCTTAGAAATGAAGCAATTCTTACATGCAAATACCGAAGTGCCTGATAAAGATGAATGTGCATGGTTTAAAAAAATAAAATAAAATTATGTTCTATTTGTTTCAAGAATCTTTCCTAAATTGACATTCATGCCCAGTTCTGAATCCACAATTCATCTGTCCCACTCCTTAATGTGAAATAAAAAAATAGATAAGAAGACCATTTAACCATAGCATGGAGCCCCCCCTCCCCCAAATGAATGCAGCAGAATGCAGTGTGTGATCTCCAGAAACATGGGTCTACATTTCCTAATGAGTGAAAACAGTAAACCCATGTGAGAGTTTGGGGCTCTGCTTCTACCTGAGGCCAGTAGGCTGTGGCTATTGGTTATAATTCTATGCATCTTAATTTGCAGATTAAATTTACATTAAATGTCATTCTAGGTAGAAATTGTAGATACCAGCATATGATATAGAATTAATACAGTAGATCAACCATCTGTGCTAGTATTTTATACACAATTATCTAGATACTTCTGGAAACCAGCGAGTGGGTAGATTGTGGCAGTGTGATAGGAAAGAGCAGAGTTCTCATAGCCATCTTAGGTATTCAGAGATGTGATCTCAGGGGCTTGAAGGCTGAGATTCAGAATAAATAATTATAAGTAATAAACAGAGTTAAAGGCAAAATCAATACAGTAGCCCCTAAGGTTATGGAAATTAATATGGATCTTAAAAAGTAATTCACTTCTGCATCCCAGAAGAGAATCATCACTCAAAAACATAACACATTTTAGGAATAAAATTGTGTAGACTATGATGATGGAATGCCCTATGAGGTAGAAAACAAATAAGATATGTCAACAGTCGACAGTATCACATGAGCAAACCTAAGTGGTACCCAATCCATCCTTTATACTTATGGGAACATATTTCTGACCTTACAGAATGGATGGTCTAGTGGGGGGGGAGTAAATGTATATAGTTTATTGTCCATCTATTCCTTTAAAAACAACAACAACAACAAAATTTTGGTATATAGCTCAGACTGTTTTTTATCTTACTAACCAAGTCAGGCTGTCCATGCTACCTTTGGAGCTTAAGTCCTTCTGAGTCAACCTCCCAATTGCAGGTGTATATCAACACATCCCGCTGAGCTCGGAGAATTTAAATAGTACTAGATACTTTCCCTCTGCTTTTCCATCTCTGGGTCTCTACTCCATTCAGGAAAAATCTTTCCACACACAGTCCATAGATAAGATGACAATGTTCTCAAGTTTCAAACCCAAGCCTCAGAGAAGTCTCGGGGCAAAGGAAAATCCCGTGAATTAGCCACATTCCTTGTTATTTTTATGGAATTTGTTCATTGGCAATTTCATACGTGTTTATAGTGCATTCTGACTGCTGCTACCCTCCTCTCTTTTGTACCTTCCTCCTATGCTTACTACCCACGTACCCCTACTCCATGCATGTCCTTCCTGCTATGCTTGCTACCCACCCACCCCTACTCCATGCATATCCTTCCTCCTACACTTGCTACCCACCCACCCCTACTCCATGCATGTCCTTCCTGCTATGCTTGCTACCCACCCACCTCTACTCCATGCATATCCTTCCTCCTACGCTTGTTACCCACCTACCCCTACTCCATGCATTTCCTTCCTCCTACGCTTGCTACCCACCCACCCCTACTCCATGCATGTCCTTCCTCCTATGCTTGCTACCCACCCACCCCTACTCCATACATGTCCCTTCCCCACATTCATCTCTTTGGACCAACTTTTGTGATCCACTGAGTTTATTCAGCACCACCCGTATGCCCATGGGCTTTCACTGCAACATATGCTCACATCGGCAGGCATAAAACTGAAGACAGTATCTGTCTGCCCTCTAGAATCAACTTGTAGCTCATAGATCCAAATAAATTTTCCTTAGGACATGAGGAGGAGCTGGAGAATAAGCAGAAATTGAGGAACAGTAGAAGCTGGAAAAGATGAACATTTTATGGAGACCACCATGGGGTCATCACACTTTCAGCATCACTACTAGAAAAATTAGTGGCTATGGCCTCCAACAGAGCTTCAGCTGAGATTACCTGAATCTACAACAAGCCTGGTAATGTCATTAGAAAGCTGTGTGTCATTGTGAGGTTGTTGACTGAATAGTTTCACATAAATCGCAGTCCCCAGGGCAGTGACACTGTGTGGAACAGTATCAGAGGCTAGGCAGAGCAAATGTGACCTTTGTCCTCGCAGATGCCTAACTGGGCATCTCTCATACAGTAGCAGTGCTGAGAGTCGTGTTATCTGTGCATCTATCTGGTATCTGATGAACTGCTATTGGCAGCATCCTGGCACATCTTACCAACTGGGCATCCCATAGGCTGTGACTTTACTTTGCCTCACCTCCCACCAAGAGGCAGTTGCACAACTTGCACAACTCTTCACAGAAATGCCCAGAGCAGAGCTTCATCCTAGACAGCAATCAGATGCCGTGTGAAGTTATAAGGAAATTTATGGAAAGATGAAGGGGAATTTCAAGAGTTGTCTGAGTTGAATTTCAATCAAGATAAAAATTTTCACCTTGCCAATATTTTACTGCAAAATATAACAATTATGTCCTTTTCGTGTGACAATCAAGTATTTTAAATGCTTTTGAAAAGAATCCTGGAGGCTGGTGCACTATTAAATATGAGAATTCAGCTGGTATGTAAGAGTGGCATCTCTGGGGTTGGGCTGTCTAGCTTTGCTGTCTGTCAACCCCTAACAATTCCCAAAGCTTGAGTGAGTGTCAGATCATCTGTATTTGTCAGTTTTCTCATCTGTAAAATGTAGTGACAGCGATACACAAAAAGACAGGTCAGACTTCTAATGATGAACAGAGCTGTACATGAGGTGAAGAATCTCAAGAGGGCAAACAATGAACCAGAGATCTAGGGGTTCATTTTCTATGATCCATGAATGGTCACTCCTGGGGCTGTGCACTGGACACAGCAGCCTTGAGAATCTCATGATAGTGAATATGCTTTCCACCACATTGCAGAAAAACTGTTTGGTGGACATGAAAAGCAAGCAATGGTGTATACAAAAATAAGTCAGGAGCAGGAAAAATAGGACTGAAAAGGTAAAGAGAGCTTCAGCATCCTGCAAGTAAATTTCAAACAGACGAAGACAGATGAGTCAAAGTCACTGAAGGAAAAGGGGGAAAAGAGAAAAAATGGAATAAATAAAAAATATTCTCTGATATGGCAGGAAGCATAGGCCTATGGATTCCATGAGCTTGAATATCACACACACACACACACACACACACACATACACACACACGCATGCACACAGACACACGTGCACACACAGGCATACATTCACACACACACGTGTGTAGAAGAACACGAATAAAAAAGTCCCACACTAGCTCAGAATTGAGTATAATGAAGGGTTTTTTTATTGGGGGGGGGAACTCACAGATCACAGTCCTCTGCATCAGCAGGCAACAGGAACAGAATCCAGTAGTCATGCAGGCGATGCAAAATGAGAATGCCTCACTGATAAAAGGTCCCAAGCCACGTGGCTAGCACAGACAAGAATTATGGGTTAATGTGAGATGTAAGAGTTAATTAATAAGGCTGGGCAGTGGTGGCACATGCCTTTAATCCCAGCACTCAGAAGCAGAGGCAGGCAGAGCTTTGTGAGTTTGAGGCCAGCCTGTTCTACATGAGGTAGTTCCAGGACAGGTTCCAAAACTACAGAGCAACCCTGTCTCAAAAAACCAATAAAAAGAGTTAAGTAATAAGAAGTCTGAGCTAATAGGCCAAGAAGTTTAAAATTAATGTAAGCCTTTGTTATTAAATGGCTGCAGGACTGGGCGGCTCCACCAACCCACATGCACACACACACACACACACACACACACACACACACACACACACACATGCACTAGGTGAGAGAGTATGGCTCAGTTAATAGAGAACACATAGCTAGCACTAGCACCATAAATAAGTAAATAAACAGCAAAACTGTGCATAGGAACATCAAACCCAGAAGTAGCATTCCACGGCTTTAGCAAACCTGGAGGACCCCACCCACCACCAAATCAGTCTGTGCAACAAAGAGAAGTAATATGTTGATGTTCTTCAAACTTTACATTAAACAATCAAGGGATACAAGCTGCTTAGAGGGAAAACTGTCAAAAAAAATGATCCTGGAAAATACTGCAGAAACAAGTTAAAGACACGCTAAGTAAGTGGGGTTCAGCATTCACGTCACTTCTCCCCAGTTTTGACAGGAATCCATTCACAGTTATGACAGACCCTGTGAAGAGGTAGGCGAGCTGACTCCAGCATCCATGAGCAGACACAGAGCATCTAAATGGTGAGGGCGATACAGAGGGGAAGAAATGTGGAGGACTTGGATTTGGTGTCTGCAGTCCTGGTTGGAAGCGACAGTAGCAAGGCTCTTGAGGGACTTCAGTGGAAGAAGGTTCTTGATATCAAGCCTGACTGCCTGCTTTTGACTCCCTGAAGCTGTGGTGAAAGGAGAGACTGACTCCCACAGCTTGTCCTCTGACCTGCACAGGCACATACACATATACACATACAAACATACATAGATACATGCACACACACACGCATATATATTCACAAGCACACACATATACATATAAACATACATAAATATATGTGCACACACATATATACGAAAACAAGCATATGTAAATACATGTGCACACACAATTATCACAAACACACACACATATATGCATACAGGTATACACAGTAAAATATTTTTAAAGGTTATAGCAAAAAGAGAGAGAGAAAAGAAAACTTTGTATCATGGCTCATGCCTAGAAAAAAACAAACTTTAATATTCAATGAATATAAATTTAATCTCCAGAATTATAAAGCCTCTAAAGGAAATCTCAAAAGATAATACTTATGATCTGTTTGTGAAGATATTTTAAACATGATGCAAACAACACACTGTATAATTTTTAATTTATAAACTGATCATCAGAATTAAAAGTGGCTGCTCTTTCAAATACACCACCAGGAAATAGAAGTACTGAAAACTGCAAACTGAGAAAAGTGTTGCCTAGACACTGAAGACATTAAAGTCAAACCTATCATACATAACGAACTCTCGGAACATAATAACCATGAAAATAATCTGGAAAAGGATGGAGAGTCCAAACATGGGATGATTCACTAAGACAGAATTACAACAAGAAACAAACAAACAAGAAAGAATGTACACATTAGTTGCTCATTGAGAAATGTGCTTTGGAAATAAAAAGCACTAGTTACTTATTAAAACAATCAAAATTTAGAATCTAACAAAAGATGGCAAGTTATGTTTCAACAGGAATCCTCATATACTTTGGCTAAGGACCTTGAAAAGAATTTGGTTGTCTTTAAAACTAAATATGTAACTACCATGTGACTCACCCTCCTTTTGCTTGGTTTTAACTCAGGAGAAAGAAAAACAGACATCTAAGGATTTAAACATGAGAGCTCACCACTGTTTTAGGATCTGCTAACTAGTACTAACCCATTTCTCTAAGCAAGTCCATGAAAAGGCAACCGCCATCCACCCATGCAATGGACTAACCTTCAGAGGAACACACACACACACACACAATGGCTTAGAAACAGAAGGCAGCAACATAATTCTACTTCACTGATAAAGTAAACCTAAGCATTTTCTGCCATCCTCATGCCTGGGAACCTCAGTCATACTACAGATGTGGCAACTGTGCCAGGAGTTACAATACCCACTTTGATTTTGAATACCCTAGCTGTTAGAAAGGCAATATAACAGAATGATATCAAACCGTCAATCAGAAGAAAAGGATTATTCGTGTTTCTCACTTTAGGCCCCTGGAAATTAAGCACATGCTGGTGGATTTGTCCTGTCACTCATGAGACTGCCATAATTGGAGTCTCGGCAGCTGAGGCCACAGAGGGCAAAGAAACCAGTAATTTACATATCACATTAAACATATGATGACAGAAAGACCGGGCAACTTTGTTTTTATTCTCATGTATTCCAAGATTTAAGATGGAAGAGGGAAAGGCACTGAACGCACCCCAAAGGGAAACACAGGCTATGGAACAGGCAGGAAACCCTTGTTTAAAATAAATACATAATTCATGGGAGAAACACAAACTACTCCAGCAGCTGCCTGTGGGAAATAGAAATGGGGATGGTGGAAGACAGAGGAAGGAATAGTTTTTGTATAGCTTTTAAACATATTCTCAAACGTGATCATGTGTGCAGGTTGTATTTCTAAGGGGAAACTAAACAACAACATTTGACTAGCTGAGTGTAGTCTCTCAGGAAGATTGCTGCCTCAGGTTAGTCCTGAGAGATGGATCTAGTGCCAAGACTTCAGGCTTCAGATCAGAACTTAATAGTATTGCTAATGAAAGTTGTATTTGACATACTAGCTGCCACACCTCCTGCAGAGATGATTGGGAAATAGTGGCTGGCCACTCTCTGCTATTAGAGATGGGGATAGGATATAAATTACTGACACTGAGATGGTATCACATAGCTGCGGAAACACAGGTCTAATCTGATCTATTGTTCTTTCATGCATAATGAGAAGCTGATCCTCTTCCCTTTACATGATATAGCAAATCTGCAATCACTTGGCATCTTTTGAAACATTTCTGTGCATAGCCTTAATGTAACCTGCTTTCCACAGAGAAAGACAGCATGCAGTTGTTCCTCCTCAGATGTGTCGCTGAAAGATGCTTCCCTATGTCACATGGCATCTTTACCTCCTACTTTAAATGCTTCTGAAATGCTGGCAGGCCTCCATTACCAGATCAGATATCTCCTACTTGAAGGTATACAGTGATAGTAAGTATATCTATCTGATATATTGATGGAGAAAGTGTCCTTTGTGCCTAAACTTTGTCTCCATGTAGATTTTGCTTGAGGTGGGGCCCCTGTTTGTATTTTAAAAACTTATTAGACTTCTCAGCTCACCCTGATGCACAAATCACAGGGAATTGTTGGGAATTGTTCCATACAAACCAGCAAACTTTGTAGTTCATCTATAATAATAGTACAGTCTTCATAATAGTACTATGACCTCTTTTTCATACTGTACTACTTCTCCATATGTTGTCAAAGGGACTCTTATGACAAGCTAACGCATCCAACCTCACTGTAATATACCACATACTCATCTTTAAATCAAGTCCATATTGAAAGCTCTGTAATTTGAAACAATAGAGGGGCTCTCTGTGATGCTCAGAGATGCAACAATTAAGGATAGCCGTTTGTATGAAGGTTTTAGGACATGCCAGGTGATGAGTAAGTTGTAGTTCAGGAATATTCTGCAGGGTTATACATAGAGAACTCTTCGTCAGTATTTTGAAAAAGGAAAGAGGTGATACTTAATCCAATGCTCATCAAGAATTATTAATAGTTTAATTTAATGGATCATTACTACATCTAGAATATTATATAAAATGTACTTGTAATAATTGTGCATGTAGTAGCTTGGGTCTTGTACTTTCTACAATTGAAAACATGTAACTCCAATCATTAAACTTGTCAATAGGCATGCAGTTTCTTGTGTAGTTACTCTGTATAGGCTCATAATGTGATTTTTATCTATTTGAAAACTCTTGGCAAAGCCTAGAGGAGCATGTCTATAATCCAAAAACTAAAAAAGTCAGGGTCAGGAGGATCACCCAAGTTCATCACTATCCTGGGCTGCATATAGGAATGTGATAACTCAAAACATCAGTCAAATAAAAACAAACAAAACATGCCTTCTAAAATATGAATCGTCATTTCAAATCTAAAGTGATTTTAAGGTTCAGAAAAGAACAGGAGAGCTGATGTGGGATGCCCCTCTGCATGCTGTGAATGTGTTTTATTACCATTGGTTAATAAAAAGAAACTTCTTTGACCTATGGCAGGGCAGAATAGAGCTAGATGAGAAATCCAAGCAGAGGTACAGGGAGAAAGAAGGCAGGGTCAAGGAGAAGCCAGCAGCCACTGAAGGAGTAAGATACCAGAGCATTAGTGGTAAGTCACGGGGCATGTGGCAAACACAGATTATTAAAATATATTAATTTATATGTAGAACTAACCAGTAAAAAGCCTGGGCTATTGGCCAAACAATCATAATTAATAGAAAGCCTCTGAGTGATTATTTCATAAGTGGCTGTGGGGACCAGCAGGCAAGAGAGAAACTAGTCTAGTGAGACTGGACGGGACAGACAAAAGACTTCCAACTACAGACAGCAAATGAGGCCTTATCACAGGAGCAGTTTACCAAATCATACTGAGGAGTATATTTTAGAGTCTTGGTTGAAAAAACAAAGATTTAAAGTGATTAATTGACAGTGTATCCACTTCCTAGTGGCTGATGCCAAGCTGCCAGACTCTTGAGAAGACTGACAGTTGAGGGTAGAACCTGAGAGTAGGGACACTAGACTTTGGTTTAGGTAAGAGAAGTCTTTTGATGAGATAGTACCTGATGGAGTCGGAGTTAGCTGAGCCGAAAGAACCATGCCTGCACAGACAGGCAACATGAGGACCCTGCTCAAATGAAAACCTGCCTTCTGCATGAGAGGCTAATGAACCATTTGAAGCACCTACCTTTGTAACACTAACCGGAGAGCCTGAGATCTGATTTCATGGCAGCTTTCTAGTCTGCTCCCTTCCCATCTGAAAGTTGCAAATATGAGCTACATGACTAAATGTCCAATGTCACAAGTAATCCGATCTTTATTAATCAAAATGGTTGAACAGCATATTTCAAGACGCCACATCAGCAACTAGCAACAACTAGTACAGGCTGGGAGATGAGAAGAGTTAGTTCTTGGAGAAGAGAGCCTGGCATACATTCAGGATAGGAAACGCATGAATTCAAATGAAATCATTAGCAGAACCTAGCAGCTGATCCGTCCGTGTGCAGAAATGAAGAGCCTGTTGGAGTGGAACACAGTGCAAACCAGTCAAGTAAGAATGGGCTTGAAATTTTTCATCTTCCCCTCCCCCCAAAAAGATGTCAAAAATACATCAGCTGGCATTTCCTAACTTGAAAGAGTATTACTTCCCTTAATATGGGAATCATGCTAGAATAGAGATCTAGGTTTGCTTACTCTTCTGTATTTTCCATCACCTGAGATTCAATACACTGTGTATGTTTCCTATACTGGGTACATTTAGATACAGAACCATTAGCCTTCATAATAGAAAATCAATACAGGCACTTGAATGTTTATTACATCGAAAATCACAGTATTAAAATGGAAAACTAGATTTTCCTCCCACATATCAAAGAACTCAGCACTGGCATGTAGGGAGTTCTGTCACAAAAGCACAGGCTGCTGGTGTGTGACAGTCCCAACTCCCGATGAATATTGGCAGATTCTTTCTCATCTTACAAGTCGAACTCATTAAAATGGCAATCTGCTTGTAGACAATCAGATCGATGATGAGCACCTGCAGTCACCTTGTCATGTTTTATAATGTGTCATGCAAGCATGACATACTTGTCTTCAATATGCAAGAACCCACCATTCTGTGCCACGTAAGAAAAAACACTGTCACAGTTTCTAATGCAGCTTTAAAGTTACTCCCCAAATATAATTTTCATATAAATAGCCAAAAGCATTGTGAAAATAATTTATATGTACATTAGTCTGAGCTAAAGAACAGATTATAAATGATATTTTTTTTTTACAGAAAGTTTCGCTAGGCATATGGTGAAAAATTGCCCTTTGAGCTAAATTCTGCCTACAGGTTGAGGACAAGGGAATGTTGAGTGCTTTGTCTTGACACTCTACAGGGCTCAGAGTTCATAATCCATGGAGCTCTACAGTTTGGGCTCTAGGTGTGCCTTGAAATAAAACTCATAGTGATGTAATCATTGGCAGAATCAGAAAAAGGAAAAAAAAACCTTCCTGGTTGTGTCAGAACCATGTAAAACGCCTCCATCCATTCTGCTTATGAGCACTCATTTTGTCACCTCAGATTCTTGTGTCCTAATTCTAGAAATGCGTGTTTAAACAAGATCATGGCATCTGTTTTCTTCATAAGGCCTCCCAGCACCTGGTGTGCTATTTCCAAACAGGAAATGGTCCCAATCTAAAATCCTTACCAGTCTGTAGGTAAATGTTTCTCATTTCACAGTGAACCGGTGACTAGCCTAAGACAGGGTCAGGTGTTGGCAGGTACCCAGCATGCCCAAAGAAGAGCAATTGGCTTTCACTTGCCCTGCTAAAACTTCACCTTGAGTCTCCGCTCTCTGTCAAATAAGTCACAGAGTAGAAACATTACTGTACTCACTCATAAGTGGATACTAGCTATAAACAAAGGACATTGAGCCTATAGTTCATGATCCTAGAGAAGCTGAGAAATAAGGTGAATCCTAAGAAAAACATATATAGACCCACTTGAAAAGTGGAAACAGACAAGATCGCCTGACAAAATTGGGAACATGGGGGTGGGGGGAAAAGGGAGGATAGAAGGGGAGGAGAAGGGGAGAAGGGGAGAGGTGAGGAGAACTTGAGGGAATGGTATAGTTGAGAAAGAGGAAGGATGGAGATGAGAACAAGGAAAGAGATAATCTTGATTGAGGGAGCCATTATAGGGTTAGCAAGAAACTTGGCTCTAGAGAAATTCCCAGGAATCCACAAGGATGACCCCAGCTAAGACTCTAAGCAACAGAGGAGAGGGTCCCAATCTTGACTTGTGTTACATGAGGGGCCTGCTCGTTGGGGTTACTGGCCCGTCCGGTACCCCACAGCCAGCAAGCCCCAAAGAAAATCACACAGAGAGTCTACATTAGGTTATAAACTGATTGGCCCATTATCTCAGTCTTCTTGTTCTTATCTATGTTAGCCACATGGCTGGTACCTTTTCTCAGCCGGGCAGCTCATATGTTGCCTCTCTGTTGGTCTGCACAGGAATGTCAAGGGAGCTTCCTACTTCCCCGAATTCTTCTGTTCTCACCTCTACTTCCTGTCTGGTTTTCCCGCCTATACTACCTGCCTGGCCAATCAGCATTTATTTAAAACATGATTGACAGAATACAGAATTGTCCCGCACCAGACTTGTCTGCTGTAGTCAGACTGAATCTTAAATATCAGCATATATCCTTCATCCAGAAACTGATGGAAACAGGCAGAGACCTGCATCATAGCACTGGGCTGAGCTCCCAAAGTTCAGTTAAAGAGTGGGAGGAGTGAGAATATTAGCAAAGTGGTCAAGACCATGATGCGGAGAGCTACTGAAGCAGTCTACCTGAGCTAATGGAACTCACCAACTCCAGCCAGACTGGGAAGGAACAAGCATAGGACCAAACTAGTCTCTCTGAATGTGGTTGACAGTTGTATGGCTGGGGCAGTCTGAGAGGCCACCGGCAGTGGCACCAGGATTTATCCCTATTGCATGTACTGGCTTTTTGGGAACCTATTCTCTTTGGATGATACCTTGCTCAGCCTAGATATAGCAGGGAGAGCCTTGTACTGTTCTGAAAGCAACGTGCCTTACCCTCTCTGAGGATTGGATGGGAGTGGGGTGGGAGGATATATGGAGGGAATGGGAAGAGGGGAGGGAGTGGGAACTTGGATTGGTATGTATAATGAAAAAAGATAGTTTGTTTTCTTTTTTTAAGAAAAAAAAAACATTACTGGGGGTTTTATCTGCCTTCCCCAGGCCTCTTGGAGAGTTACCATGAAGGTCCACTGTATAGCAAGCTGTTATTTTTCTGAAACATGAGGTTAGTGTCTTTGAACTATGACAGGCCTTCTGAGAACTGAGTTCTTCTGTAGCAGAGGTTTTGTCTAGATGCCTTCAGTTTTCTCTGGGAATGTTTGTGACCTAAGGTTTACCCAGGCCTTAGAATACAGCACCCACATTTACCTCCTCCTTGCTTCATAGAAATCTCTCCCAACTACACCACATAACACACCACTTGTCCTCATTTCCCATTCTCCCTACATTGTCTACATTTATTAATAATGGGAATCATTGCTGAAATGCAAACACAGGCAAAGCAAACTAATGGCTCCTGAAGGTAACCTTCAAAGACTAGTTTCTACCCAGCTCTAAGACCTGTCTTCTATGCTTTTATCCTGGGACATACACATACCTGCCAAAGACTGTGAGGACGACACACACTCAAAACCTGGGTCTTCTCTATTCAGATGGTGAGTTTTTACTCATTGTCTTCTCAGGATATTTCCCTTGAAGTTACAGTTCTTTGATATTTTCAACAGAAGAAATCCCATGTCCCAGGAAAAAATGGAGGAATGGTATGATGGCTTCCATAGCTTTTTTGAAAAAAAGAGGAAACTTTGAAAGACAATAGATCAGTATTCAAGAGAGTCGATATCATCAGGGTAGGAAATCTCAAGAGACAGGAAACATAGTGGGCCAGCTCAGTGTCTGAACCACATTTTACTGTAGGCCACAGTTCTAGGAAGGAGAAGCTATGTATGGTAGGCCACAGGTAAGGAGAAACTTCTAGTCTAGAGAGACTAATGCAGGTGCAGTTCAGAGACCAAAGGAAGGACACTTTGAGCAGAGAGAACCGAAGTTTGAAGGAAGGCTGCTTCATGTCTTCCCCCAAATATTGATCAGAGACTGAGTATGACAAATCAACTCAAGACAACTGAAGAAACATCCCCAAAAGATTACAGGGAGAAAATCCAATTAGAGTACCAAACTTCATTAGTAGTCACACTGAGAACCTTGAGTTTTGCTGTGATTCATGGGTCAAAGTATAACCCCAAATCATGTCATTATAATTCCATTTAACCATGCATAAATGCAAGCCTCAAAATGACCAGTGTGCGGTGAACTTAATCATACATCATACAAACTTAAGCAGCAATTTTAGAAATACTAACATATGTAAAATGTCATGTGCCTGGTATCTAATAATAGAAATAACAGGGTATAGTGCATATTACTTTAAGCATAAGAAAACAGATGAAGGTAGATTTATATGAGTTCAGTGTCAGCTTGATCTACATAGAGAGTTCCAGGATCACCAGAGAAACATAATGAGACCATGTCTCAATAAATAAATAGATAGAAAAACAAACAGATAGATAGATAGATGGATGGATAGATAGATAGATAGATAGATAGATAGATAGATAGATAGATAGATAGATACACACACTCAGCTGACTCATAATGAGTAGGGGACAGTCAAGATAGTCAATTCCTTGAAACTGACCTTGAAATTGCATTTTTAATAGAATTAAAAGAAAAAGATAATAAAATTATTGCTGTGAGTACATTCCACATGTTCAAAAGATAGTACAAGAATGGAAAGTACAAATTAGACACATGAATGACTTGAAAGTATACTCAGACTCTTAATAACTAAAAACTAAATTTTGTGCCACAAATAAGAAATTTTATAAATATAAATATGAAATATTCAAAAATAAAACAGTCAATCATCTTATAGGACATTAAGATTAATTTTGTAATTTTTTTCATTCATAGGCAAAACTTTTCTGAAACTATTTCCAAAAAGTGTGGAACTCATATTATCACAGAGCACAGTCATGTACACATGGAAGACATGTCTGCTAGCTGTGGACTCCATGTACATGAGTGGTCCCATAGGTCCATCATAGATCTGGAAAGTGCCTGTCGCTTAGTGAGTTCACAGATTAACGTCATGGCACAATACACCATACACATGTCGGTGATGATCCTGATGATAACACTGCTACTTCATTGCCAGCCACACAGAAGCAAACACACGTATCACACGTGATACTTAATAATGGCAAAAATGACTGTCAATGACTTCAGTAAGCACTTATTACACACTACACTCTACTTTTTAATGATTTTGGAGCATATCTCTTTAACTTATATAAAATATTTGTGATAAAACTGTAGCTTTGTCTCATCAGCACAATCCTTATATAGCACGGCATTCACACTCACATGAACCACACCAGTACCCTTCACTGAGTGATATGGGACTACAGTAGGATTTTGCATCCATGACTACTATTTTTTAAATAATTTCCAGGGTTTCAAAGCCAGTGAAATGACAGAGGCTAACTCATTATCGTGTAATCCTGTTTTCTATGCTTTATGACAGATCAGCAAATTAAGCATCTGTTGGCCACCTGTGAAACTTTCAACAAGAGAACTCATGGGGCCAGAGAGGCTCGTTTTTATTCCAAGTATGTCTAGTGCAACATTTCGGCAGATGCTTTACAAACTGAATGTACACAAGTGAGTAAATTCCCCTTCACATCCATAAGTATTGTATAAAAGCAGCCATTGTATTGTTTACCAGCCTTCAATTATACTTTTATACAGAGTAAATGATACACATAATCATAAGCTACTCAGCTGCAAATTATTTGAAAGAAAGTTATTAAATGTTATTGTAAAGAAAGACATAATTAATATCTCCAGTAAGAAACATTCAAACATGTCAAATAATGGTATAAGAGAAAAGAACACTTTGATACTAATTTGAGCAGATTTGGGATGACAGAAACACACAGCACAGTAATTTATAAGTATGAATATGATTACATACAATTTCTACAATGTTTATAAAACTGCTTTCTTGAAAAGCATTTTAGGTCTAAAATGCATAAATACTTTTTCACTATAACAACAGCAATTTGAAGGTGGCTGCATAGCTTTAAAAACATAAAACGTAAAATATTAATAATTACTTTGTACCATATAGAGTGTTCATTAGGTCATTGGTGCATTTTCAGTTACTCACAGATTCTAACTATAGTTGCCTAGAAAGAACCTGGCTAATAAATAGAAATACAAGTGAATAAAGATGCATCATCCTCTTCAGAGTTGATCATCAAATAGTTAAATTAAAGGTAAGTATGAATTCAGTCTCATGGACTTTTATGTATTTGTCTTTCACTTTTCATCCTACTTGGTAACATCCTCAAAAATATGGTATTATTGTCTTTGCTAGAAATCATAAACAAAACTTATACTTGTTTTTAAAAACAATATTGTCTTATCCTGATACTTATGGATACACACACACACACACACACACACACACACACACACATATATATATATATGTGAGAGAGAGTTAGTATTAGAAATTGTGGGTTTCTGTTTCAGTCCTTCTGCCCTGATACAGTGAAATACAATAATTTGGCAGATTATAAACAATCACAATCTATTTCTCACAGATCTGTAGGCTGAAAAACCTAAGACTAAGACTCCACAGAACGGGGGGGGGGACCTTTTCTGATTCGTATATGACACTACCACAAAGTCCTGAATGCAAAATAGCTCTCTGGAAACATATCTACAAATGACCTTATTCCTTATCACCTCCACACACCTTCCTCCTAACACCATCACATTCATAAGAAAGCTTCACTATATTAATCTGAGGGAACACCTACCTTCTATTTATAGCTCTGATTAGGATATACAACATCTTCACTGCATAAATGAAAATTGATATCCTTTAACCAATGTCTCCCTGTTCTCTCTTCACTCTAGCCCCTATAACCACTTTATTACTCTTTGTTTCTGTTAGTTCAAATACTTTTAGTTTCTTACACAAATAGAATCACACAGTATTTTATTTTTAGTATTTAGTTTATGTCATTAGTTTCATTCAAAATTAGATTTACCTATTGTACAGGCTAAATGGTAGTGAGACGGATGGACAGATAGATAGATAGATAGATAGATAGATAGATAGATAGATAGATAGATAGATAGATAGAAAGAACAAGACACAGGTGTTGGCAGGATCCACTTCATTTCCATTCATCCCTTGACAGAAAATTGAGTTGTTTTAAATATTCATGAATACTGTGTAATAAGTAGGGGGTGCAGATATTTCAGAAATAATGTTTGCATTTTTTTGTGAGGGTGATAGTGTCTAAGTTAGGGTTTTATTGCTATTAAGAGACATCATGTCCATGGCAACTCTTATAAAGGAAAACATTCAATTGGGTCTGGATTGCAGTTTCAGAGGTTTATTCCATTACAGTCATGATGGGAAGCATGGCAGCATGCAGGCGGAAGATACTGGAGAAGGAGCTGGGAGTTCTACATCTAGATCCGCTGGTAGTAGAAAGGGATACACTGGCCAGGTTTGAATTTCTGAGACCTCAATGTCTGCCTCCTGAGACCCACGTCCTCCAACAAGGCCACACCTACTAATAGTGCCATTCCCTATTGTAAAGGGAGACTGCTCATTTGTTTCCCGACTGTTCAGACCTGAATAATATACCTGAATATAGAAACTATATTAATTACAACACTGTTTGGCCTATTATCCCAAGCTTCTTATTAACTAACTCTTACATCTTAACATAACCCATTTCTATAAATCTGTGTATCACCATAAGGTTGTTGTGGCTTACCTGGTAAAGTTCTGGTATCTGTATCCTTCAGCAGTACATGGTATCTCTCTGACTCCTGCTATTTTCCATATATATATATATGGAAACATATGTATATATACATACCTATATATATATGTGTGTGTGTCTGTTTTCATATTTCCTGCCTGGCTTTACTCTGCTGAAACAGCTTCTTTATTAACCAATGGCAATAAAACATTTTCACAGGATATAGAGGGAAGTCCATATCACCCTATGGGCCTTTGAGGGCCATTTTTTTATTCTAACCACCACAGATATATTTTCAGATATGAAATTGCTGAACCATACAGCAGATTCCATTTTTAAAGGCATCACTGTAATGCTATACTTATTTACATTTCTATTAATTGTATATGAATGTTTTCTTAGACATTATATTTGTTTGCAAAACTAGGAATTAAGCCCCAAGAACCCATGCTTATGCAAATGCTCTACCACTGAACAGCAACCGCAGACCTCACATGCATGTGTTTGCCACTGCTTTGTCTATTTCATAAGAGATTTTCTAACAGGCTGTCATCTTAAAGTGGTGTTGTTTTCGCACAGTTATATTGTAGTATTTACAGTGAACTCTCTCTCTCTGTGCCACCACGACTGGCTTTTTTTTTCAAGAATAACAATTATATTTTAATGGTTAAAAAAGGGAAACTCATGCTACAAGAGTGGGAAGTCTGACGTTCTATCTGTCCAGCAGGCACGTCACAGAGAGAGAGAGAGAGAGAGAGAGAGAGAGAGAGAGAGAGAGAGAGAAGGCACCTGGGACCTCCTGGTTTTTCTACTTGGGCCCCAGGTAGCCACACCCTAACTAGATATAATTGGTTGATAGAGTTTCCCCATCACGTGTGTGTGTGTGTGTATGTGTTTGCATGTGTGTATCAAGAACACCTAAAATTCTTCTTTTAGTAACATTTCAGTATATGAGGTTATTAATTGAAGCTCTCATCCTGTATATCTAGACTCACTCAGAGAGATTTTAATTTGTGTTTTCTCTGGTAAGCCATGATGTTGAGTATTTTTTTATGGGCTAAATGACCTCCTGTCTGTATTCCTTAGAATGTCATGTATTCTGGCTTTGACCATTGTTTAATTAGGTTGTTTGAAGTATTTTTCATATTGATATTTTTGAGCTATGTATGTATGTTAGGTATTAACCTCTAATATGTTTTATAAACATTTTCTACCATTCTAAAAACTTTTATTTATTTAATTGAATGCTTCATTGACTATACAGAAGACTTTAGTGTAATACCATGCTACCTATTCATTTTTTTTTGTGATCGAAAACCAAACATTCGTTATCAAGGAGCTCTTCCCAAGCTTTTTCACTTGAGGTTTATAAATTGTTAATTGGTTTAATTTGTTTTAAATGCACACATATATTCATTTATTTGTGAACTTAAGTTCATCTTTTTACATTTGGATGACTAACTATCTCAGGATAAGTTATTAATGAGATAAAAAGGGATTAATATCTGCTGTAGGAGCTCCTTCCACTCCTTCAGCCAATAGCCTTTAAGATACCAACCCAGAGCAGAGAAGCCCGCCCTTTCCATGGCGGCGGGTCCTTGGTGAGTGCCACAGCTTCAGATCCACCAGCTCAACTGAGGGTAAGATCAACTCTAGCCCCCAG
>JAQHUG010000138.1:2381468-2396392 GCA_028555095.1 Dicrostonyx torquatus
GATAATGGCACCGGGACCTATCTCTTTTGCATGTATTGGCTTTTTGGGAACTTATTCTATATGGATGCACATCTTCCTAGACCAAGATAGAGGGGGGATGGCCTTGGGCTTCCCATAGGGCAGGGTATCCTGCCCCATCTAAAAGAAGCAGGGGGAGGGTGGTGGGGTAGTGTGGGAGCGGGAGGGCCGGGAACAAGGGGAGTAAATGTAAATTTTTCTTTTAACAATAATAATAAAAAAAAGATACCAACCCACTTGGGCATAGTATTTTATACTATAAATTCAGCTGTAAAGCCTGTGCTCACTCTCTTGCTTCTGGCTCTCTTTTCCAGTTGCTAGACTCTGTTCCTGTTCCCCGTTTGTGCAGAAGACTGTGATCTAGGACAGTGATTTGTGAGCTTTCCCTAAACAAATAACCTTTTATTATATGTAATTCTGAACTAGTGTGGGATTATTTTGTAACTTTTGTCATCAATTATCACTCAGGATCTTTGTTATTTCTAAAACATCATCCTAATTTCTTCTCTTTAATTTCTGAATTTATTTTTTTGAAACCTTACTTTTTTCTTATTTCATCTAAGACTTTATTCCCTTTCACATTTCCAGAAGCTAGCTTGCAGTTTTGCTGGTCTTTTGCATTGTTTGCTGGTTCTCTGTGTATGTGTCTGTCAGTCTCTCTCTCTCTCCCTCATTAATTTATACTCTGATATTTATTATTTCCTTATTTCCTTCTGCCACTGTTTCACCTTTGCTCTTTGCTGTCTAGCTTCCTGAGCTATTATGTTGCTCATACAGAAAACATTACAGGATTTTTCTACTTTTTATAATGCAGGTGTTCACTAGGAATTGCTCTTTTAAACTGTTTTTACTGTAACCTCTAAGACTCTCTTTTAGCTGGTTCAGGGGACTGAAGCCAAGGGCTCACACCTTCTGAGTGTTTTACCACTGAGCTATGGTCTCAGTTCACATCTTGTAACTACTAATTTCACATTTTTTACTTTCAAAATATTTTTACGATTCTGTTTTCTGAGAGGTTGTGTGTGTGTGTGTATTTTATTTTTTCTTTCAAATTCATCATAGTGAGGCTAAAACCAATACTTGGTATGGTTTTGATAAAAACCATAAAACATGAGATGCCTTGTGGCTTAACATATTGTATCCCCAGGAGAATATTGCATATGTTGAGAAAAATGTGCAGTAAGTTTGAGACATCTTTATGTGTTTATCATTGTTCTATAGTGTTGTTCCAGATGGCTGTTTCCTAGGGCTGAGTACATGGTTCTAGATGGACACTAAGGTGGGCCTCGTGTCTTGATCTTCTGGTGTTTACCTAGAATGTGTGTGTATGGGGCTATCCTGGCACATGGCAGGCTCAAATCATGAGACCATACATGAGAACTGCCCTAGAGCTTGGTTTTATAGGCATTATTGTGGATTGGGACCATGAAGGCTGATCTCATGGTGCAGTGGGATCATATCACTAGCCTGCTGCTGAGATTCATTGCAAAAATGTCAAATATGTATTCACCTTATCTCATACGAAAGTTGCTTCTCTCTCTGTGATGTGCTGCAAGGCTTAGTGAAAGAATGATATGCTAATGCAAGCCTGTCCTTCTCACCCTTTCAATGTGGCTTTTCTAATTTCTGTAGCCTACTCAGGTGCTGTCATCTCTCACATTGATTCCTCGGCTCTCAAAATGTACTTTTGTGCATTGATCATCAATATGGTTTGTATACTAAACAACCCCAAAAGCTTGTCAGTTGAAAGCTTGGTGTTTGGTTTACCATGTTCATGGGTGAGCCCGGGAGGTGAGCAGACAGTGAAGCTCAGGCCTTACTAGTACATTATTCCATGTCTTGATTCATAGATATGACGGAAGGAGACATGCTACAAAAGCAAGTCCCTCTGTGTGACCTGGCCCTTGTGCTGTGAACAGACATGATGTTTTTGTTGAACAGTCCTAAAATGAAAAGGCCAAGAAGTCAGGGAACCTACCTGTCTTTGTTAAGGCTTCTACTGCTGTGAAAAGACACCAAGACCGTGGTAACTCTTACAAAACGAAACATTTCACTGAGGTGGTGGCTTAAAGTTTTAAATGTTCAGTCCACTATCATCATGGCAGGGAGCATGGGAACATGCAGGTAGATGTGGTGCTGCCTATATCTTGATCAGAAGGCAACAGGAAGTAGATTGTGACACTGAGGGTAGTTTGAGCATAGGAGAACTCAAAGCCCACTCCCACAGTGACACACTTCCCCCAACAAGGCCACACTTACTCCAATAAGGCCAAAACTCCTAATAGTGCCAGACTCTATGAGATTATGGGGGCCAATTACATTCAAATCACTTCAGAACCTCTAGAACCATGAGTCAAAATTCCCTGTTTCTCCTTTGAATAGATTTCTCTGGGTTTTCTTGCAGCAGTGGAAAGCCAACTAATGCAACACTTATTCAAAGGACTAATTCCATAGATAAACAAGTTCCTGAAAGTTGTAATTTCCCATCATACTAATGTCCTAATCCTTAACATTCGAACCTATTCAGTATTAAAAGTAGAATACAGAGTATCAGCAATTATTACAGGTGAGATCATAATAGCGATGTCATAACAGAACAACTTCTATTTTAAAAAACATTAAAGGCAATACTGGCTCAAACATACAAAAAAGGTATGTTCTTTTGAAAGCACCATGTTTTCCTGTTCTATCATGTGTCTTTTGACTTTGTTCTTGAAAATAGGACATTTGAAAATAACAGCCATGTCTGTGACTCTGTAGATAGACTCAGATCCAGGCTAGTCTTCACTGATTAGGTAAGCTTGCCACAGAATTAATATTAGCCCAAGGAAACCTGAGGGGAGAGACATTATCATTTTCAGAAGATGCATTCTTGCCTGTGTCACATGTAGTTTTCTAACTTAAACAACCTTGGCTGCTTTTCCGTATCTTCATTTTCCAGAGGGTACCACTCTGGATTTCCTTAGCACTGTGGATGGCCTAGTAGAAGACGCTACCTGTAACATCTTGCCTTAGGTGTGTGCATGTCCATGAACTCTCACAGCTCTCAGGAGAACTTCCTGTCACAGTTCCTTATTCTGAGTAAAACAGTGACTAATCCCTAAGGGACTCTCAGAACATTAATACTTTGAAATTAAATCACTCTGCTTCCATCCAGGTGTTGTAGTCAGGGATCTGGTAGCCAGACTGGCTCCTCCTTTAGCCCCAAGGGTGCACTGGACCAGAAGATGGGTCGAGGGTAGTTAAAATGCTTTTCCTTATGGAGCATACGCAGCTGTCTGCTGTGGAGCTTTAGCTGGTTTACTAAGACTTCCTAGAGAGATTTTTCCCAACTTCTCGGTGGTTTTACCATTGTTATGAGGAAGCAAGGCCGTGGGGATCTCTTGCTCACCACGTTGCTAATCTAGAGCCTCCTGAGTTCA
Source organism: Dicrostonyx torquatus (assembly GCA_028555095.1). Lineage (NCBI taxonomy): Eukaryota > Metazoa > Chordata > Mammalia > Rodentia > Cricetidae > Dicrostonyx > Dicrostonyx torquatus. The sequence goes on from JAQHUG010000138.1 coordinate 2,384,909, forward strand.
TAAGTTAAAACTTTTATTCAGTCATCACTATTTAATCACTTCTTCATGCAAATTAAGCAAGAGATTAACATATCTGAAACATTTATAGTGAGAGAGATATACTGCCTTCCTTTTAAATTTCATGACAAAATATAGAAGGCATTTAATACATCATCTGGTTCTCTGGAAAGAAAATCATTCCCTATGCTACTGCTAGGTCAAATATTCAGGAAAAACATCTGTAATTTTGTAATCAGTTCTTAGTAAACCCAATTATGAAATCACACCAAGTTGATATGCCCCTAAAATATGAACAACTTACAAAACTGACACTCTCATTTTCTCCCCATTGTTCTACTGAAAGTCCTTGTCTCTATTCTCTTCTATATTCTTCTCTGTGCATGGGCTTCCTCTGATTGCTTTGTTGTCCTTTTTATCACCCACGGGAACTGCAGTTTGAATTTTATTTTGCATACATATTGTATTACCTATTAAGTTAGGATGCATTGACTTATGGAGATTGTTTTCTGAAAACATTTAAAACGTTTCTGCTGACCATGGCTTCACAGATCAGATAGTTCAATCATGTACGATCCAGGTAAGGATGGAAGGGGCTGCGTGTGCATAGGTGAATTAGTCAGCCATGAAACAAACACAACAAGCTCCCTCATTCATCCGCTCAGGTCCTTTTTAATTATTCTATCCTTTTAAATCCATTATCTCAATTACTCTGGTGAAAACGAAATTGAACCATATGGAATAGTCATTTGCAGGGGCAACACTAAAACCGTCTCACAAGCAAAATTGCTGCTGCAGAGTGCTAATGGACAGTCCATTTCCGTATCTTAACTCTGCACGTGGAGAAGTCCTTGCAAGGTCAGGGGAGGGAGTAAAACACCTTGCCATACTGAACACATCTCTGAATCAGTGCAGGGAATATTTTCTATGGACTATAGACATTTTCCAATATTTTAATCACAGAACTATAGCAAACTGGTCAAATGTAAGGGTCATTTCATTCTTCTGCCCTCTCCCTCCCCTGGTCTCTCTGATGCTTCTAGGATAGTCTTCCTGATGTACAATATGTTTAGATAAGCGCTATCTTTTCTGAAAAGAAAACATCTGATGATTCACCTAGCAATCCCTCCTGCCTTAGGAGGCTGGTAAGCAACCGGTTGCCAAGCAACCATTAATTTCCTTCTTGCAACAATAAAAGTAAACAGGTTACATATTCTTCAATTAAAAAAAAAGTCTCAAAGCCTCCGTCTGTAAAGAACTGACAGAAATCAGGTCAAAGGCTCTCACCAGGATCCCTTAAGTACACTGTTCATAATCCATAATCAGGTAACTAAGACTTTCATTCTTATTCAAGGAGACAGAGGAGGATGGGGGAGGGGAGCTCATCACATCAGAGATGAGAGATACAGCATTCAGGCAGAGCTACATGGAATACACAGCTCCATTCATCTTTGTCCTCATAGCCATGTACTTCAAAGTTGCATGTGAGAAACACCATGGTATTCAAACCGAGGTGCAGCATGTACTCCAGGGTTCATGTTTTCACAGACAAATTAAAACACCTTCCTTCCTTCATAGCTCTTATGTTTAGGAAAATTCTCGTGCTTCAGCATCAAAAGAAACAGTTTTGCTTTTGAACAAAATCCAGGGTATGACACAATTAAAAAAAAAAAGAGTGAAAACATTCTACAATATGGAGTACCAATGAGGTACCAATGTGGATTATGTCTGTCTTACATCTCTAGTAGTGGCCTGTGCTTCTATTAGTAGCTCTAACTGCTGCAAAGAAAACCACCCAAAACAACTAAAAAGAGAAAGGGCCTGCCGAGCTCACAGCATGAGATGTTCAAAGGCTTGGCACTTAAATTGGGTCAGCTAGTGAGGCTGGCAGCTGGCAGAATGGAATGCAGTACACCTCAGAGCAGAACAGTGACATCTTCAAAGTGTAACAAAGAAGAGAGAGGAGGCTAGGACGGGTGCTGCATTCCTGTGGTGGGTACCCCACAGTGATCTAAGAATTTCCTACAAGGCCACCATCTCAAAGTTTCCAACAGCACCAGGAGTCAACCCCTTGCACAGGGACTTTGGGGCACACTCAGACTACAAGGAAACCACAGCAACCCGTTAGCTGACTTCCATATTAAATTTGTTTCTGTTGTCTATTATGGAATAGAAGTCTTTCATAGCCTTTCATAATCGTTTGGAAGACAGTTCTTGATTTCAACATTGATTGGTTGATTGAATGTAAATGTCTTGCCTGCATGAATATATGTGCACCACATATAAGCCTGGTGCCCATGGTGGTCAAAAGACAGTGTCAAATCCTTTGGAACTAAATTATGCATGGCTGTGAGCCACTGTGTGAGTGTTAGAAACTAAACCAGGGTCTTCTGCAAGAGCAACAAGTGCTCTTCACTGCTGAACCATCTCTCTAGCTCCTGTTTGTTCTGCAAGCCTTACTTAGGGTCTCTCATTTACCTGCAGATACTGCCCACTCATCAGGAACATGTCTGCTTGTCTGACTGTGGATTCATTCTCTGATCTTTAGATTCTTGTCCTCCAGTAGACTGCAGTAGAATCGCCAATAAATTGAAAATGAGCATTATAAAATAGTTTAAAACTTAATTGCACTGTGACATTTCAGTTATGTTCTGTCAGTCAGGAAGAAATATTTTCCAGTTCAGCTCGTACGCAAAGGCTATGGAACCAGTTCCTGCCTCTTGCTTATAAGAAAAGTATGCCGGGCTACAAAGGTGTGATCATGGTGGCCATTCATCACTAAGGATAAAAGCTACTCCCACAAATCCCATCAACCTCACTGAACTGCACATTATCCACTTTGTACTTCCTCAGGACTGAATATCACTGATTATTTAACTAAATTGATTATTATACGCTAAAGCCTGACCCTGCTATAAGTTTGGAATGAAGTCAACAAGGAAAAGGCTGGTTTCTGTAAAGATAACCACATCACTTAAGGCCAGAGCACAGAGAAGTTGATCCCTAAAGAACATAAGTGTTAAGTCTAATAGGAAAACCATATATATAGATACAATATTTTATATAAAAGTGTATATATGATGGCTAATATTAACTGTTAACTTGTTATGATCTATAGTGACCAAGGAAACAAATTTCTAGAAATGTCTTTGAGGGAGTGTGAAAACTGAGTTCATTGAGGTGGGAAGATCCACTCTCTTGAGTGACATCACTCTATGGGCCGTGCTCTGGGACTGAATAAACAGGAAATGAGCTGAGCATTGGCATCCATAAGTCTCTGCTTCCTGAGTTCTGCCATCATGCCTTCTCCACTGAAATGGATCCCCACACTGAGAGCCTGGGTTAACTATTTCCTGCTTAAGTCACTTCTTATCAGGCCTTTTGGTCTCAGCTCTGAGAAAAGCAATGAATATGATTTTTTCCTTTAGAATAATTTTGAAGAAGAGGGAAACTGTGGTGAGTAGTCATCATGAGCTATCATTTAATCAGACTTGCAAGGAGGAGCTGTGAGCCAGAGAAGACCAGGAAAACCACACATACACAAACACACAGACACACACACAACAAATAAACAAATAAAAAAACACAGAGAAAGGGGCTTGAATGACTCAGACTATGCCTGAGAAAGCAAATTCTAATCTTCATCAGGAGTCTATGCCAAATAAAACTTAAAGAAACTATTGTTAGGCCACCCACCTGTCCCCTCCAATGGTGGTCTTTGGCCAACAAAATCCTGAATACATAGTAGATAACTTACATAACTTCATTACTGGCTGGATGAACTTATATTATTTTTTGAGATTATAATTATATTCATATATATATATATATATAATTGACACAAATTGAAAAGAGAAGCACTTAATGAAAAATATATTAAATAGGAAAATACATTTAGGAATCTTAACATTATCAGGAACCATTAATGCAAGACTGGCATATTTTCCTAGCCCTGAATGAAGCTCCAACCCATATAAAGTTATTATAAGTTATTTTTGTGCTACAGTAAACTTCATAAACCAAGCAGCAAGAGCAGCCACACCACTGGTTACCATTTAACCCAGCTCTTGCTATGGTCTTCCACTTTTGTTGTTTTCACTTCAGAAACCACATTTTTCTCACTATGTCTGCGCAACTGGATAAAAGAGGAAAACATTAGGGCATCAGGGGAGCTGGTGGCTTTTAAAATAAATTAAACTGAAACCTCTTTCTGCATTGCAGCTTTCCTTATCAATATTTAAATAACTTATATAAATATTTTAATCACAATGACCACCAGAATGATTGTGTGAACTGACTGTCACATTGAAGTTACACATTGGTCATGAACCACTGGTGATGAGTTAGCTTCATACAACGTCTTTTATTCCCACTATGAAATGGGAATATTAAATATTAAATCTTGAATGGACTTTAATGGATGAAAATCTAGGAAAGTTTCTTAGGAAGGGGCATGTGTGTCTGTGGAAACACCACATAAAACATCTTGGCATCGAGGTCAAACTGAGAGAAAAGGAAGAAAAGGTGTCTTAGTGTTTTTCAGATGACACTGGATAAGGCACAAAGGTGAGACCCACCGAACATGGGAACTGCCAGTGTACATACAGGAATCTAAGGACCAAGTCACCAAGTCCAATGTGCTTTCATGACAATAGTCCAGAAGAAACTAGGAATAGAAGCTATTTTGTTAGTAAGACCATATTGAAAATTCCTATAGTCAACATGATACAAAATGGGAAGACTCAGCAAATTTCCTCTAAAATCAGGGATGAGGCAAGGGTATCCATTCTCTTCTCTTGTGGCAGTAAGGTGACAGAAAGAAATTAAAGGGATACACATAGCAGAAGTCAACATGTCACTATCTGTGGGTAACATGACCCTGCAGTTAAAAGACGCAAAAGCTTCCAGAAGAAAACAGTTACTTTCAGCAAAGTAGCAAAATACAAAATCAGCATATAAAATTACTTATTTTCCATAATAAACTCAAATTGGATTTAAAATTAAAAAGATTCTGCTCAGTAAAGCAAGCATTAAGTGAACAAACAGCCTACAGGAAGAGAAATTCTTGCTAGTTATACAGCCAACAGAGGGTCAAATGTCAAAAAAGTAAATAGCTTGTTTAATGAAAGAGCTAACGAGATGCACCAGCAGTTCTCAAATGATGAAGTGAGGGGTAGGTAAATGGCTGAGGGAGTAAGTTCTTACTGCATTATCACAAGGATCTGAGTTAGGATTCCTGACATCCACGGAGCACCCAAGCACACTGGTGAGTACTTGAAACGCCAGCACTGAGGAGATGGAGACAGATTCTAGATGTTAACTAATCCACCTGTCAAGAGGAATGGGTGAGCTTCAAGCCCATATGGATGCATCTCATAAAATAAGAGAGGACATATAATGTTGACCTTTGTCCTCTACGTGTTTCAGGATCATGAAAATATAACCACAAAATATGAGGGACAGAAAGAAAGGGGGTGAGTAACAAATGCGAAATAAACACAGGAAAAATATACAACATGGTTTTCCATCAGGGAAATGCTTATCAAATTACACTGAGAATCACCCAGATCAGTAAAGCTATCATCCAGAAAACAAATAATAACAAATGCTGCCAAGGTTACAAGATAAAGAAATTCTCATACAGCACCAGGGGCGGTTGTAAATTAGTTTAACCACTATGGAAACCAATGTGATGTTTCCTTTAAAACTACAAGTATGGACCTGCCAGGGAAGGTGGCTATGCTTCTAGGTTTTGTCAACTTGACACAAACTGTGTTGTCTGGGGAAAGACTGACCTGTAGGCAAATCTGTGGACCATTTTCTTGATTAATGACTGGACAGGTGGTCCTTGGTAATCAAGGGTAGCAAGCCAATAATCAGGGTTCCTCCATGGTCTCTACTTTGATTTCTCTTTCCATGTGCCTGCCTTGAGTTCCTGCCCTGTCTTCCTTTGGTGATGAACTGTAAGCTGTAAAATGAAATAAAACCTTTCCTTCCCAAATTGCTTTTGGTCATGAGATTTATTACAGCAATAGAAAGCAAACTAAGACAGTGGCAGCTTAGAAACCCTGCTGATTTGCCTTGGCTAAAGAAAAGCCATGGTAATGAGCAGTGGTTTCTTTCCTGAAAGAGGTAAGAACTGCAAATGCACTTATTAAGCCAGGTGGGATCTTCATGGGGAATCAGGAAGAAGTACCTGTGAACTAGAGCCCACCTGTGCCACACAGATCTAAGCCAGGTCAGTAAGAACCACAAGGGAAATGTCCACATAGACAACCACATTGTAGAAGGGCTGAACACATCATTGACAGTGAGACACAGGACCAGTGCAGACTGGATAGCCTGGAACCGAGGAGCCTGTAAGCAGAAATTAAATCCCGGTGTGAGGAGCTCCAGCTGAGAACAACAGGAACTACCCATCAGGGATCACTGCCTCTCCTTCCCCTAAATGCCATCACAGCTCTAACAATGGATAAAGAAGAGCCAGGCTGGGGACTGAGGGTGAGATACATGGTGTTTTACTTACTGGAAGTCAGTGTAGACTGTGGAGCTCTGGACTGAAGTGTGACACTGCCTGTGGGAGGCAGGATCTCCACCAGCAACAGTTTCCATCCTGCCCTCCCTACACACTTGGGCATCTCATAGCCTAAGAAGTCCTGAGATACTTTTGGCTTAGTTATGTTCCCATCATTCCAATAATATCTGGGGTCTTTCTACCCAAGTATAGACTTTCCACACACAACTGTGTAATGAACTCATCCTCAGTATTGGCTCCCTTTCCATGAAATTTCCAGACTGAACTGGAACCTCTTATACTGATTCACATAATCCTCCCACTGCCTGTTGGATTGTGACCAGTGATTCCTGAAACTGTTGGACATTCTTTCTCTCACAGTAGATCCTCTAACCCATTTGTTCTCAGGCTTGCTAATGCTGTGACCCTTTAGTGTAGCTCCTCATGTTATGGTGACCCTAACTATAAAAGGATTGCTACTGCATAACTGTAATTTTGCTACTGCTATGAATTGTAATGTAAATATCTGATATGGAAGAAAAAAGTTGGACAAGGGAACAACCTCTGAGGGAGCAGGCCTGAGCCAGAGACCTCTACAGGACTGGGCCCAAGCCAGGGACCTCCGCTAGAGTAGGCCTGAACAAGTGATCTCCCTGGATGCAGGCCTAAGACAGCAACCTCCACAGGAGCAGGCTTGAGCTGGTAACCACCAGAGCAGACCCAAGGCAACATCGTTCATAGGAACAGGTACAAAAGAGCAACAATTGAAGGATCAGGCCCAAGCCAGAGACCTCTGTGGGAGCAGGCATGAATCAATGATCTCTGAGGTAGCAGATTTGAGCCAGCAACCTCTGCTGGAGGAGGACTGAGCCAATAACCTCTGCTGGAGCAGGCCTAAGGCAGCAACCTCAGCAGAAGCAGCCTCAAGCATGCAACCTCTGTGGGAGAAGGCCCAAATGACCCTGGTATTGCAGAGCAACCCCCAGGAGGGCTGATAAACCTCCAGGAACACCAAGTGACTTTTGGGGTGAATTGAACCATGTCCCTGACTGCATCAGGAGAAGTAACCATCTGAGCCTATTGGCACCTAAAAAAATTGATCACCAGAGATATAGCCTCAACTATACCTACCAGAAGAAAAGATGGGTAGACAAGGTAAGAATAAACACAACACCACAAAGAACAATAGGACACCAATAAAAAACTAATGGCCATACAACAGAAAGATTTGAACAAACAAATATAGAAGAAGCAGAAGAAAATGACCTAAAAATAACTTTAGGAGAGTGTTTAAGGCCCTTAAAGTGGAAATGAAAAATTCCCTCAGAGAAATGGAGGAAAAGACAGAAAAAAAAAATGGAAGAACTCAACAAATCCTTTAAAGAACACAAATAAAAAACAATCAAACAGATGAAAGAAACTATTCAAGACTTGAAAACTGAAATAGAGACAATAAAGAAAACAGAAACCAATGGAATTATAGAAACAGAAATTTTGAAAAAGTGTTTAGGAACCACAAATGCAAGCATGAACAACAGAATACAGGAGATCGAAGAATCTCAAGCACCAAAGATACAATAGAGGAAATAGACTCATTGTTCAAAGAAAACATTACATCTAACAAAAGCTTAACAAAAAATATCAAGGAAATATGGCGCATCATGAAAAGACCAAACCTATGACTAATAGAGATAGAAGAAAAAGAAGTCCAACTCAAAAGCACAGAAAATGTATTCAACAAAATCATAGAAGAAACCTTTCCCAACCTAAAGAAAAATAAGCATATGAAGATAGAAAAAGTTTACAGACCATCAAATAGACTGGATCAAAAGTCAAACTCTCACTGTTTGCTGATGATATGATACTTTACATGAGAAACCCTCAAAATTCTACCAAGGAACTTCTACAACTCATAAACACCTTCAGTAAGGTAGCAGAAAACAAGATTAACTCAAAAAATCAGTAGATCTCCTTTACACGGATGATAAATAGACTGAGAAAGAAATCAGAGAAACATCACCCTTCACAATAACCACAAAGAGCATAAAATATCTCAGAGTAACTCTAACGAAACAAGTGCCAGACCTGTATGACAAGAACCTTAAATCTTTGAAGAAAGAAATTGAAGAAGACAACAGAAAATGGAAAGACCTCCCATGCTCATGGATAGGTAGAATTACCATAGTAAAATGGCAATCTTACCAAAAGCAATCTACAGATTCAATGCAGTGCCCATCAAAATCCCAGCAAAATTTTTCACAGACCTTGAAAGAACGTTGCTCAACTTCATACGGAAAAACAGAAAACCCAGGATAACCAAAACAATCCTGTACAATAAAGGAACTTCTGGAGGCATCACAATCCTTGAATTCAAAGTCTACTACAGAGTTACAGTACTGAAAACTACCGGATATTGTCATAAAAAAGACAGGAGGGGACCAATGGAACCAAATCAAAGACCCAGATATCAATCCACATGCCTATGAATACCTGATTTTTGACAAAGAAGCAAAAAATATAAAATGGAAAACAGCATCTTCAGCAAATGGTTCTGGCATAACTAGATATCAACATGTAGAAGAATGAAAACAGATCTATCACCATGCACAAAACTCAAGTCCAAATGAATCAAAGATAAACCCAACCACACTGAACCTCATAGAGGAGGAAGTGGGAAGTACACATGAATGCACTGGCACAGGAGACACTTCCTAAATATAACCCCAGTAGCAAAGACACTGAGAGAAACAATTAATAAATGGGACCTCCTAAAACTGAGAAGCTTCTGTAAAGCAAAGGACATGGTCAACGAGACAAAACGGCAGCATACAGAATGGTAAAAGATCTTCATCAACCCCACATCAGACAGAGTGCTGATCTCCAAAATATACAAAAACTCAAGAAATTGATCATCCAAAAAAAAGACAAATAATCCAATAAAACATGGGGTACAGACCTCAACAGAGAACTCTCAACAGAGGACGCTAAATGGCTGAAAGACACTTAAGGAAAGGCTCAATAGCCTTAGCCATCAGAGAAATGCAAATCAAAACAACTCTGAGATTTCATCTTACACCTGTAAGAATGGCCAAGGTCAAAAACATTGATGACAACTCATGCTGGAGAGGTTGTGGGTTAAAGGGAACACTCCTCCATTGCTGGTGAGAGTGCAAACTGGTAGAGCCCCTTCAGATATCAGTATGGTGATTTCTCAGAAAATTAGGAAACAACCTACCTTAAGACCCAGGAATACCACTTTTGGGTATATATCCAAAGGATGTCCAATCATACCACAAGGACACGGACTCAACTATCTTCATAGTAGCAATGTTTGTCATAGCCAGAACCTTGAAACAACCTAAATGCTCCTTGACCAAAGAATGGATAAGGAAAATGTAGCACATTTACACAATGAAGTACTACACAGCAGAAAAAAATTAACAACATCTTGCAATGTTCAGGCAAATGGATGGATCTAGAAAACATCATATTAGTGAGGTAAACCAGACACAGAAAGACAAATGTCATATGTACTCATTCATAAGTGGCTTTTAGACATAAAGCAAAGAAAACAAACCTACAATTCACAATCCCACAGAATCTAGACAACAATGAAGATCCTAAAAGAGACATACATGGATCTAATTAATCTACATGGGAAGTAGAAAAAGACTAGATCTCCTAAGTAAATTGGGAACATGGGGACCATGGGAGAGGGTAGAAGGGGAGGGGAGAGGAAAGGAGTGGAGTGGAGAAAAATATGTATCTCAATAAAGTCAATTTAAAAAAGAAAGATAAGCCGGGGGATTGTGGCGCACACCTTTAATCCCAGCACTCAGGAGGCAGAGGCAGGTGGATCTTTGTGAGTTCGAGGCCAGCCTGGTCTACAAGAGCTAGTTCCAGCCATAGAGAAACCCTGTCTTGAAAAACCAAAAAAAAGAAAGAAAGAAAGAAAGAAAGAAAGATAACAGATATGCAACCCCTGTTAAAGGGTTGTTTGACCTTTATAGGGGTCATGACCCACAGATTGAGAGCCTCTGCTCTAACTAGTGACTGTAGGTAACTGTAGATTATCAACCACCCAAGGATTTCTAATTCTAATCCTGTTCCACCCATGTCTCACTAAATCTCAAGATATGATAGAGTGTTATTCAGTTAAAATTTTAAATAGGATATTCATTGACTAAATATAAACCCTTGTCTAGGAATCTTTGAGGCATAGCATAGAGTGGATACCATCCTTAATAGGAAATTTGTGTAAGAAGAAAATCAACAGTAGGTGTCTGTGCCCACTAGAAACACTCAATCTAAGGACTTTAAATGCACTAAACAGGAAGATATTATTTCGTAGTCTTCTTTTAACCAATTTTTTTTGTGCAGACAAAGTGTAAACATGCCCTCATACAGCAAGCATAAGGTAATATAAAATAAGACTCTTAAAATGTGGGAGCACTGCTATTCTTGTTTGTTAATGCTAATGCTCTAGATTCCATGTGGACAGAACAAGACCTGTTGACTGATTCTGACCCAGGATTTTCTTTTGATCAGTTCTTGGTCCAGTTAATGAAATCAGTGTTGCCATTGCGTAGGCAAAATGCCACATTAACAAATGTTTTTAGACAGTCCTCACCAGCTGGTGAGCTGATTGAGAGACCTGCCTGCCTGCTAGACCACCACCCCTGTCACCCACTGGATTCTGTTGCTGCAAGACCGACTCTGCCACCCAATTACACAACCTCATTATCTTCCCTGTGGCCAGCCCTTCACTACAACTCCAGCAGACGCCATAGGAACAAGTACAGCCCACACCAGTTGGAAGAACAGGTGAGTGACTGGCCTCCCAGGTGAGCTGCCCCAATCTCCAGACCCTAAACCAGAGGAGCACATACTGTGTTCCTCCCCCTCCCATCTCAGCATCAGCAAGACATTTGGGCTCAGCTCTCAACTCTGATGGAATTCCAATGCTCTGGTAC
>JAQHUG010000138.1:2419523-2432055 GCA_028555095.1 Dicrostonyx torquatus
CCTATACTTCCTGCCTGGCCAATCAGCATTTATTTAAAACATGATTGACAGGATACAGAATTGTCCCGCACCATTAATAGACATGGATTAGTTTAGGATACATGTTAGCCAGAAATATACTTAAATTATTGGCTAAACATTATTGCAAATAATATGGTTTCTGTGTGATTATTTCAGGAGTTTGGGTGGCTGGGAAATGAACAAGCAACCTCTTACAACAGAACCCCAATATCTGTCTCTGGGTTCTTATTACTCATGCTTCGTTGACCGTTTTAGCAATTTCCAGTGTGTGTTGTATCACATGGTGTGGGCCATAAACCTAATCAGAACATGGTTGGTTACTCCCATAACACTTGTATCACTGCTACACCAAGATATCTTATAAACATGTGACTGCTATATGCCCCAGGGTTCATAGCCAAGTGATATTAATGATCACCTTTCTCCTTCCAGTACAAGGAACGCTAGTCAGTAGGCATGAAGCTTCCAGTTAGGCACCAGCTAGACTTTCTCATATTTAATGACATAAGTAAGTGTTGTTAACATTGGGCCTTTCCTTCAAGTTGTGGAGAGTAACCAATAGCATTGGCAACAGCTGTGATTATTCCACAGATACCTTGTGACACCTTAAACCAACGACTCAACAAGATGTAACCTCCTCATCCCCAACACAGGAGGCTTTACTCGGTGGCATATGATATTTTCTTGGGAGAATCATCTCTTTTTCTATTTGGTGACTCTATTTATAGAGTCCTTTCATATGTACATATTTTAGGAAGCTTCTGCAGTAGTAGGATGCCATATGGTTTTCAAATGGTCTTTAGTGTCCGGTGTCCTTCCCACATTATCTCCTTTACCCCTCTCTCCCATGCCCCACCTAACTTGATACTCCTAATCTAGTTTCCTCCTTATCCCTCCATAAAACTCTATTCTCTCCTGTTCCTTTACTAGGCATAAAATATTTGTGATTAGGGCTGGAGAGATGGCTCAGAAGTTAAGAGCACTGCCTGCTCTTCCAAAGGTCCTGAGTTCAATTCCCAGCAACCACATGGTGGCTCACAACCATCTGTAATGGGGTCTGGTGCCCTCTTCTGGCCTGCAGGCATACACACAGACAGAATATTGTATACATAATAAATAAATAAATATTTTTTAAAAAGAAAAGAAAAAATAATAATTTTTTAAAAAATATTTGTGGTTATTTAGATTGTAGCACATATATTGAAAGTTTAAAATCAGCCACATATAAAAGAAAGCATACAATATAGGTCTTTGAGGGTCTGGGTTACCTTACTCAGGATGATTTTATTCTAACATATTCCATCTATCTGTGGATTTTATAATTTTATTTTTTTTATAACAGCTGAATAATATTCCACATTCTCTTTATATATGCACCAATTGGTAAACATCCATGCTGTTCCAATTTATGGCTGTTATGAGTAGAATAGCAATTAACACAGAAAAGTAACACTGTAGTAAGCTGTAGAGTCCTTTCGATACATGCCCAAGAGTGATACAACTGGATCCTGTGGTAGATCTATTTCTAGCTTCCTGAAAAACTACCATAACAATTTCTATAATGGATGTACAAGTTTTCTTACTCCCACCAGCAATGAACAAGTGTTCCTCTTTTTCTGCCTCCTTGTCAGCATGTCTATCATCTGTTTTATTGATCTCGACCATTCTTTCTGGTGCGAGATGAAATCTCAAAGTCTAAAATTGCATTTCCTGATGTCTGGGGATGTTGAGCATTTCTTTAACTGTTTCTCAGTCACTTGTGTTTCATCTTTTGAGGATTCTTTGTTTAGTTGCTCTGTACCTCACTTCTAGTTGGATTATTTGCTTACTTGATATCTAGTGGTTTTTGTTGTTGTTGTTTGTATATTCTAGATACTAACCATCTACATAATGTGTGAAGAAGATTTTTGACCATTCTGTAGTGTGCCACTTCTTCCAAAAGTGTCCTTTGCCATACAGAGTTTTTCAGCTTTATAGGTTTCATTTATTAATTGATGGTCTTAGTGTCTGTGCTATCAATGTCCTGTTCAGAAAGTCTTTTCTGTTGATACTGTGTTCAAGACTATTCTACACTTTGTCTTTTGTCAGATTCTGGGTACATGGTCTTATGTTGAGACCCACAATCCATTTAAAGTTGAATTTTATACAGGACGATAGATATGAAAGTATTTTCACTTTTCCACATTCAGGCATACAGTTAAACAAGCACTGTTTGTTGAAGATGCTGTTTTTCCCCAGTCTTTGGCTTGTTTATCAAAAATTAGGTGGCCATGAATGAGTGTGTGATTTATGTCTGGGACTGCAGTTTAATTCCATTGATCAACAAGTTTTTTATGACAATTGCATGCTGCTGTTTTTATTATATTTCTGTGGTACAACTTAAAATCTGGGATACCTCCAACAGTTCTTTTATTATGCAGGATAGTTTTAACTATTCCACATTTTTGTATTTGTGTATGAATCTAAAAAGTTGTCCTTTCAAGTTCTGTGAAAAATTGTGTTGGAATTTTGATGGTGATTGATTGAATCTGTAGATCACTTTTGGTTGGATGCTGATTTTCACTATATTAATCCTACTGGTACATGAGCCTGGGAGATTTTTCCACTCTGGTGCCTCCTTTATTCTTTCTTCAATATCCTATACAAGTTTTTTATTTGCATGGTTATAAATTTTCCACTTTTTAGGATTTTGTGAAAGGCATCATAGCACATTAGCTTCTCAGTGTGGCAACTATACATAGGAAGGCTACTAAACTTTGTGTGCTAATCTGTACACTGAGACTTTCTTGGAAAAGGTTATCAGCTATAGATGTTTCTCTGGCGTAGTTTTAGAGTCATTTCACCTGAAAATAAAGATACTTTGACTTTTGTTCTTTCCCATTTTATCTCCTTGATCTCCTTTGGTTGTCTTATTGCTCCCACTGAGACTTCGTGTATTATATTTAATAAGTTTGGAGAGAGTGGACAACTCTGTCTTATTCTGGACTTTAGTGGAAATGCTTCTGAGTTTCTCTCCACTTGTGGACTTGCTGTAATTGTCTATGTTGAGGTTTTCCCTTGTATCCCTATTCTCTCCTGGACTTTTATCATGAAGATAAATCAGATTTTATCAAAAAACTTTTGTGAATCTAATGAGAAGAACATGTGGTGTCTTTCAGTCTATTTATGTGGCTGATTGCATTCATTGATTCACTTATGTAGAATCATCCCTGAATCTCTGGGATGGAGCCAAGTGATCATTGTAGGTGATGTTTTTGATATATTCTTTTATTGAATTTGCAAGTATTTTATTGAGAATTTTTATCTATATTCATAAGGGAAATTGATCTCTATAACTTTTATTAGCTCTTTTTTTTCTTTTTGGTTTTTTGAGACAGGGTTTCTCTGTAGCTTTGGAGCCTATCCTGGATTATTAGCTCTTTGTTTGCTTTTGGTATCAGGGTAAAAATAACTAGGCCATATTTCCTCAGTGTCTAATGTTTTGTTAAGTAATTTGAGGAATGTTGGTGGTTGGTGTTAATCTCTGAAGGTGCTGCAGACTTTTGTGCTGAATCCTTCTGATCCTAGTATATTGGGGGGCAAGGGTGAGACTTTTAATGTCTGCTTCTCTCTCGCTGAGCTTATGGATCTGTTTAACTTGTTTATCTGATCTTGATTTTACTTTAGTAGCTCATATATCTATCAAGAAATTTGCTTATTTATTTTAGCTTTTCCAGTTTGGTGAAGTACAGAATTTTAAAGTTTGTATTTATGATTCTCTGGATTTCCTCACTATCTGTTATGATTTAATTTTTCATTTCTAACATCATTAATTGGGATCTCTCTCTACCTTTCAGTTGATTTGGGTAAGGGTGTGCCAATCTTGTTTGTTTCCTCAAAGAATCAACATTTCATTTTATTGATTCTTTGTATATTTTGTTTGTTTGTTTCTATTCCAACACTAAGGAATGAAGAATGTCTGGGAAAAAAGGCTGAGAGGGGAAACTGAAAACTAAGGGGTTCCTGAGTATTCATCAAGAGGTGGAATTCTCCAGGGGTGGGTGTTGCTCCTACAGGAAGGTTATAATAGGACTAAGGGTAAGTCTGGAGAGACAGCAAACAAGACTGGAACACAGCAAGCAAGACCACAGCAAGAATAATGAAAATCACCCATCTGCATCTCAGTTCAGAGTAGTCGGAGGCTGCTTGTTTGTTGCCTGCTGCTCAGACCCGAAATAACCACACAGAAACTGTATTAATTAAAACATTTCTTGCCCAATCACTTAAACGTATTGCTAGCTATTTATTATATCTTAAATAACCCATTTCTATTATTTTATATTTTACCACGAGGTTCATGGTTTACTGGTAAAGTTCCCGGGTATGTGTCTCCTTTGGTGGCTTCAAGGCTTCTCCCTGACTATGCCTACTCTCTCCTTACATCTGTGTTCAGATTTTCTGCCTGGCTTTACTCTGTTAAGCCATTGACTGAAAGCAGCTTCTTTATTAACCAATGGCAATCAAACATATTCACAGCATACAGAAGGAATCCCACATTGGTCCAGTGTTGCCACTGTTTCTGCTTGTGGTGACTGACACAAAGCAATGAGGAAGGGCTGGAAGAGAAGGCAGAGAAGGTCCATGGGGAAGCACTGGGGAAACCCTGGGTCTAAACCAAGATTCAGAATCACTAATTTTTCTTGAAACCTCAAATTTTATCATTAGCAAGATATTGCCAGTTGCACCAGGCAAGCTGCTGTTCATTTGCTTTTTAAAAACAAACATGTCTGAAGGTCAGTCCTGGATAATCACACTTTGACTGCAACTTCCCTTTAGGTCGAGGATTTTCTGTAGGAAAAACATGGCTATTTAGCAATTATTCAGAAAATAAGATATTTCATGCATAAAATTATATTTCACCAAATATAACATAAAAGAGAAGTATTAAAATAATAAAAACTAAAAAAAATGATGGCTGTTATTGCTTCATGGAGGTACTTTAGTGAGACTGCATGACAGTGAAGCCTACAGCTCTAGCTTGCCGTGCAATTTGCCATCGTGGCTTTTGACAAGTACTTTTGCCCATCAGTGACCTTCAGCATTCATCAGTCCATTTAAAAATATCTTGATGTCACCAGTGAAATGATTTTGAATTCACAGACCCCAATAGCACAGGTGCTAGAGAGCCCGGGCATTTAAACAGATGATGGTCGAGAATCACCAACGCAGCTCCGCTTTCCTCAGCTCCTGAAAATCAAGGCATGCATGACGAGCTGAAAACCCCCTCCTCTAAAATTCAGCCATCTTTCCATGCTTCTTATTTTGAGTGATGACACTATAATCATGTCACCAAGGCCCAGCGTAGAGCGGGAAGTGAAAGTAGCTGCAGAAATAGCAATAGAAAGTTTTTGTCCTGCCACTCTCTTCTGCTGATACCCATATTCATCCTGTCAATTTACCGACATAAGAGTGCTTGTGTTTATTTCATCTGTCACTACATCGTACTTTCTGCAATTTTGTTGTCATGTACAGCTCCCTAATAATCACTTGTCCACAACAGTACCTTATATACTAATAACTTACCTTCATTTAATCTGCATAGCACCCTCCTTCACGATCAACAGTTGATGTTATCAGAATGGTTTTTTTCTATACTTCAGATTCTTTTTCATGGTCTGTTGGCTCTTGAGAAACACCACGGAAATGTAGCCAGCCCTTCCTAGTTGCTGTCTGACCACAGTTATGCTTTAATATTCAACTCAGCTCACCTATATACACATAAAACACTGCCCACCAACTAGAGGACATGTCAGATCCGGCCACCTATATACACATAAAACACTGCCCACCAACTAGAGGACATGTCAGGTTATGGCCACCTATATACACATAAAACACTGCCCACCAACTAGAGGACATGTCAGATCCGGCCACCTATATACACATAAAACACTGCCCACCAACTAGAGGACATGTCAGATATGGCCACCTCGGACACTCACTCAGCACATCCCTACTGACCCCTGAAGATTGAGCTCATTAACAGCCTCCTCCAAAGAGAATTAATTATCTACTCTAGAGAATAAGAACAAGCAAAAGTCAACTGTGAAACCAAAAGCAGGGTGAGACCTTCCCAAAGAACACACACAAATTTTGGTTCTCTCAAAATGTAAATACCAGACCTCAGTATTAAAAGTTGATTACATTTTTATACATAAGTCTAATATCTTAGTTTTTCACAATATATTATTATTATTATTATTATTATTATTATTATTATTATTACCATCATCACCATTATAGAACCTAGCATAATAGATAGCTACTCAACAGGAATGCCCTAATTATTTTTAAATAATACTTATTAGAAGGCCAAAATATCCTAATATCTTGATTCAACTTTGTATAAAGGTTCATCCTAAAATAACATAATTCAGAGTATAAAAACCTTCATTGTAGTCTGAAAGATCATTTCCCTTTTGATCACAAATAAACCATAAATACAGCTAATGCAAGATTTAAAAAAAATATGAAATGTTGGTGCAGAGTCACCCAGCAAGGAAGACCTCTGAATGGATGAGGGTCATTCATCTAAAAGCTGCCAAGACCCCTCAATGTCACTGTCTCTCTTAAGAGAATGAAGTCTCTTAAGAGAATAAAGTCTATCTATTTTGCTTAAGCAAATTCTTTTTTCTACAGTTAATGGTTTTGTCAAAGAGTCAATCAGCTGTTTCATTGAGAGGCAGTGTGGGTTTCCAAGCAAGATGACAGATGGGTCATCTCTCACACCACACAGCAGGAGTGGAATTGCTCTCTACTCAACCAAACTTGGGCCCACTCATCTCCATAGAGACAAAGGCCACATCACGACAAAATCAGTTAAGCTCCTGGTCACCCCTCAAGTGGCTCCTAATAAATCATGTGACTGGCATTTTTCTAATCTGCCATGCACTTGGGAAGCCTTCACCCCTGCTGCAGCACTTTCTCCCTTGACCTCTTTCCTCCCCTCCCACTACTACTCCCACTTCAATAAGGGAACTGGTCTCCAAAACAGTCTCCCAGGTAGTTCGTACCTGGTATACTTCCCACTGCCCAAGACCCTGCTGCCCACCTTCTCCGCATCCTGGGACTGCCAGTACACAATGGCTGATAGGAGTTGGGGGACCCACAGGAGAAAGATGCTAGCTTGGCAGTGATAGTTGGACACTAAAAAGGGTGGAGTCCTCTACAGAATCCCCAGAGATTGGGATCCTGAATTGTTGGGTGGAATCGGGCTCACAGGTAGAGTAGTCGCCCGGCATGTGCACATAGTTCTAAGTTCAACTTCCAGGTCTGTCCAAATTCCTATTCAGAACTTTATTATCCTTCACACACTAACCAGATCTATGCATTAATATGGACTTCTCATATTCACAATATGTAATAATAATCTCATGCTAAAATACTAACATTCATCCTTGATAATGATGTGCCAGAATGCTATGATATCTTGAAATATCTGAATAATGCAAATCAATAGGGGATTATATGTTTTTGTTCCAGAACTATATTTCTAATAGTTCAAGGGCTCCTACTTAAGCACTCTTTATTCTAATACTTTGCCTGTAAAAATGATTGGAAGTTTTCCTAGTCTGTGGTTCATGAAACCCGAGTACTCTGTAGAGGGCCAGTGAGCAAAGATTCTCCGCTTCATCATATTTGGGAAACGCGAAGCTGAACCATATTCACCACAATATTCTTCTTACTGTTTGAGGGTCGCACTGCTGTAAATGATTGAGCGGAAGAGTGTGAACCTTTTCCCCATGTTTTCTGTTCCATGTTGCTGAGGAGGGGTTCAAATTCTATCAAATATACCTTCCTGAATGAGGCGCCAACTGCTTGGCACTGTAGCCAATGCTTCCTTCCCTGGTAATCAATCACGGTCTTAACTCCCCTGCATTATCTTTTACCACCAGCCCCAGAACCATCACATTTAGTCATACTGGATTCCTTTCCATTTTATAGGCATAAACCCTGACTTGGTTTCTCTTCTGTTGCTGTCTACTTGGAAAATATATTGATTGGTTGATTGATTTATAGAATCAAGCTGTAGGCAAACCTTAAGGTATCTTTAAATTAGTGATTGATGATGGAGAGGGACTAGCTTAAGTTCTATTTAAAACATACACACACAAAAATGAAGAGCAAGCCAGTAAGCGGCACCCCTCCATGGCCTCTTCATCAGCTCCTGCCTCCAGCTTCTTATCCAGTTTGAGTTCCTAACTTGGCTTTCCCCAGTGTACTGTGATTCTGGATAAAGCCAATTAAACCCTTTCCTCCCAATGTTGATTTTAATTATCATGTTTTGTCACAGCAATAGCAACCCTAGAATCCTAGCCAAAGTGGGCAAGCAATCCCACCCTATTTAATATAATCAAGATGCTGCCCCACAGATATCCCAAGAGGGCCATATCACAAGTGACCAACAATCAGCTCTAAGTAGTATGCGCCCCAAACACCATGTTCATTTCCACATTGCACAGCCTTCACACTGCCCGCTGAAGCCCACTCACCCATCTAGGAAGGCTCAGGCTTCATGCTGTTTGAATATTCTGTTTAGGATGTACACACAGGTAGGGTCAACTGTGTGCATCCCTTGTTTTATGCGCATCCCATGCACATATCACATCCACTGAAGAATGTGCAGTGGACAGTATAGTAAGCAGTTGGCTTATAGGAAATAAGTTAATTGAAATTTAGGCTTTAAAAACCTCATGGTATTAGTAGAGAAAAAAGTAATATACATTTTATGTATATATTGAATCTTAAAACAACTGATGAACAAGACATTTCTCCTTGTCTAATTATCTCACATGAGAAAGGGTATTAGCACACAGTGTTCAGAAGGATTCCTAAGAATATTCATTACTAGTTTACTCTAAAAGAAATAAGCCAAATCAAATCTAAATAGATTCTTTTGTCACCTGTGTGGCCTGGGAAAAGTATCTACCAAAGGGTCATGTGTTAAAGACTCAGTCCCTGGCCTCTCACAGTCATGAACTGATGGAACCTTGGAGGGGCTCAATGGGAAAGAAGCAGGTAGCAGGAGGTGTGTCCTGAAGGAATGCGGGACTCCCTTCCCTGTCCTTTCAAGCACCAGGTGCCTCCATCATGTGCTGCCTCCTCACAAGCACCACAGCAGCGGAGCAGCTGACCCTAGGATGACATCTCTGAACCCCTGGGTCACAACAAGCCTTTTCTCTTCTGTCTGAGCCTATTCACTCTAACACTGGGTTACAGTAGCACAGCTGAGCAAACACAACTGACAGACCGTTGGCTCTGAGAATGAAGGTGGCAAACTTTACAGTTATTTCCTAGTCCCTGAGAAAACCTGCCTTATATTATGGTCTGTAATAGGTAGTTAAAACGGAACCCTTCAATCCTACAAAATAGTGCCTTTGTTTTATAGACTAATAAATGAAATTTTCTAGTACTTAAAAAACACGTTTTTAGAAAAAGGAAGTAGTCACGTAGAAGCAGTGGGGTTTTCAACTGTATTTTCTCTGTCTTCTCCCAGTAAACTTCTAAGAAAGCTTTTGCCAGGCTATGGTGAGGGCTCTGTTGCATGCAATGAGAGCTTGAGGGCTCACCTTTGATCCCCAGAACATATTCAAAATGTTGAGTGTGGTAGCACATGCTACTAATCCCAGTTCAGGGAGAGCAGAGGCAGGCTGGTCACTGGAGTTTACCATCCGGCCAGCCCAACTGACGACAAGTTCAAAGCCAACGAGAAAGCCTAAGTCAAAAACAGTATGGGTGGCATTTGAGCAACGGTGCTTAAAGTTGATATCTGCACACATACACAGTTCACTTGCACATACATTCCTACACACCAACAAAGGAAGCTTTTTAATAAAGGAATTATTTCTCTTATAGTGCTATAAATTGTAGTATCTACAAGGGCTAAAGAAAAGTCATTTAACATCTATTTTCTGCCCAAATTCCCTCCTCACAGACACTTCTCTATCTTCGCTTTGTCAAGGACATAAGCTGTGCTAAAGCAAGGACAGAGCAAGGAGAAAACAAGATTGAAGGCAGGAAAGAAGAAGATACATTTAAAAAAGGAAATGTTTACATCTTGCCTTTCCCACGTGTCTGGGCAATGCCAGTCCCAAATGTAAAGATAAAAACCACACCCTTTCTGTGTCCTTCCAGCCTCTTTGTCCTTTCCTGAACTTTCACCCCTGAAAGGTTTTAGAATGAGTCAGCTGGCATCCATGGCCATGTGGATCTAAGGCTTGCTGTGGGGTGCCAGGCTCTGGGCTCTACAGATGAAAATTCAATCTACTGCTCTGTTGGGAAGACTGGTGCATTCACCATAGAGTGTGGTTGACATTGTGAGGGCAAAGGAAGGGCACAGATATATTTAAACTCTTCAGACACAATTCCATGACAGGCAGAAGCTGAGGAGAAAGAAAGTTGCTTTGCTTAGGTATGGTGATGCTTGACTGTAACCCCAGAATGTGGGAGGCTGGGGCAGGAGGATCTGGAGTCAAAAGGCAGTCTAAGATACTGAGTGAATTTGAGAGACCAGCCTAGGCCACCTGAGATCCTGTCTGGAAAAAAATAATGTAAAATGAAAAGGGGCGAATTCTTGCTCTTGCTTGCTCCTAAGTGATATTTGCAGAGGACGTGGAGAAAGAAATAGGAGGAGAGCGAGGGCCATGGCCAAAACAGGGTGTGAGCAGTAGAAATTCTTCAGGGACAAAATAAGGTACATTTTTTTTAACTTTACAAGACAGGGTTTCTCTATGTAGCCCTAGCTGTCTTGGAACTCTCTCTGTAGACCAGAATGACGTCAAACTCACAGGGATCCACCTGCCTCTGCATCATGTAAGTGATATTTAGGGAAAACTAAAGAGATGTGAATATCATGTCTGGGTCAACACATACTACAGGAATTCAGGAAAAGAAAAAAACCCAATATTTGTTACAGTAATGTTGGCATGTTTGAAGGTTAATACTGTCAACCTGACAGGATCTGTAACCACTCTGAAAATAAACCTCTAGGCATGTCCATGAGGGATTATCTGAATTAGGTTAACTGGGTAAGAAGGTCTACCATAACTCTGGGCAGCACCGTTCAATTGGTTGGGGTTCTGAACTGAATAAAACAGGAGAAAGCAGACTTTAATATCATCATTCATCTCTCTCCATTTCCTGTGTGTATATGTGATGTGACAGCTGTCATCTCTCTCCACTTCCTGTGTGTATGTGTGTGATGTGACAGCTGTCATCTCTACTTCCTGTGTGTGTATGTGACGTGACCAGCTGTCATCTCTCTCCACTTCTTGTCTGTGCATGTGACATCACCAGCTGTCATCTCTCTCCACTTCCTGTGTGTGTATGTGATGTCACCAGCTGTCATCTCTCTCTACTTCCTGTGTGTGTATGTGATGTCACCAGCTATCATCTCTCTCCACTTCCTGTATGTGTATGTGACGTCACTAGCTGTCATCTCTTTCCACTTCCTGTGTGTGTATGTGATGTCACCAGCTGCTATCTCTCTCTACTTCCTGTGTATGTAAGTGACGTCACCAGCTGTCATCTCTCTCCCAACTTGATGTCTGTGTATGCTATGTGACAGTTGTCATCTCTCTGTGCCCCTGTCTGTGTAGGTGACGTGACCAGCTGTCATCTCTCTCCACTTCCTGTGTGTGTATGTGATGTCACCAGCTGTCATCTCTCTCCCTACCTCCTGTCTGTGTAAGCTATGTGACAGCTGTCATCTTTCTCCCCATCTCCTGTCTGTGTATGCGATGTGACCAGCTGCCCCAAGCACCTGCCGCCCTGACTTTCTCACAATGGAGGATCATACCACAGATCTTGAGCTAACATCAGCCTTCCTTTCCTTGGGTTTCCCAAGTACTTTGCCATAGCAAAGGGACATCTAACTAATACTGTATGCAAGCATACCTAACTTGGGTTTGGACTCCACTTCAATCCCCTGCCTCACTATATTACAGGAAGTAAGATTTTTCCCATCTCCAACCTCTACCTGTGATGTAAGCATAGTGACATTGCAAACATTGTGTGGTAACCCTTATCAAATACCCCTGAACTTTAGTGACATAAACTTTAAACACTTAGCAAATGGGTTTGATGAGTGCCAGAGGTGCTAGATGAGCTGGAGTGACAAAACAGACAGAAGCAATCAGTTTATTAAATTATTCTTCAAACAAACAGGAAACTTCTGAACACTGGATCCTTCTTGGGTTTATGAAAGTCCCACTCTGTTCAGTAGCACATGGAAGAGACTGGTATTCCTAGAATTTCCACTTCATCTCTGCTGCGTGGTTGCCTGGGGAACTTATAGCACTCCTACGTAGGGATTTGGGGAAGAGTTAATTTGTCCAATCCTGGCTACCCCAGGCTAGCTGCTCAAAGCTAGAGCTGAATAATTACAGAAAATGGCTAGAATCGAGAGCTGAAGTCAACCAACCGCTGAAGCTGATGTGGGAGTGTTCTCCTGTATTTTGTATTACTCTTATTG